>QJPP01000273.1:600000-1048384 GCA_003996215.1 Jaltomata sinuosa | reverse complement strand
AAATTAGGTGGACTTGTTCGCCTTTTATTTTTTTAATCTTTTTTCATTCTTTTTCTTTATTACTCCAATTTTATTGTTACAGTATTTTTTAATATTTTATGTTGTGAGCGACATCACATAGAATGATTGAATGGTACGTTTATTGATATTTTTAAAGATTAATATTTAAAAGCTGAATGCTTTCAAATTAAATTTTGAATTCACCCCTTAATTATAACATATATGTTATATTAAGTTTCACACCATATGAGCATCTTAATTAATGTTTGAACATGCATTTGATTATTTTGTGCGTCTTATCTGTGTACATCTTAAATTTCAAATCAAAGAGTTCATATTTAATACTTTCATAGATTCTTCAAATATAATTTAGATATTTGTAATAATTACATTTTAACATTTATTTAGGTGGATGTGTTTGTCATAACTTAAACCAATATAATTTATATATTTATAATAATTACTTTTTAACATTTATTTAGGTAGATGTGTTTGTCATAACTTAGACCAATATAATTTATGTATTTGTCATAACTAATTAGGTCAATTAACTTTGACCGTGAATTCAGATGTAGAAGCCTTAAAACTTTTGAAATAAAACAAAAAAGAGTGTTCACACTTTACTCCATTTATGGGGTTCTTTTTATTTTATTTTCTTTTGAGTGGATTTAGTTTCTGGTTTTTCTTTTTCTGGTTTTACTGTTTTTACCGTTTCAAGAATTCAAAGCTTGTGCATTTTGATAAAGAAAGTTGTGTATTTTGACTCAGGTGGAAGATGGATTCAGGCGATGGCTCTGTTCCAAAGAGGACGACTAGACAACAATCGTTAAGACATATGATCGAGTTAGTTGAGAAGAGGAACATGTCGAGTCAAAGTGGTAATCCTACTTCTTCTTCTATGAATGTCATTAATATTGGAGAGGATGTTAGTTGTAGAAGGAAAAGAAAAATGGTGGAGCCTTCTGGAGCTGACAAGAGAAAAAACATTGTTGATGATGATGATGATTCGTCGGAGGATGAGAGTGATCCTGATGTTGTTATCATTGAGGAGGAGGTTGCTGATGTTGATGATGATGATTCGTCGGAGGAGGAGAGTGATCCTGATGTTGCTATCATTGAGGAGGACGTTGCTGATACATCAACTGATGAAGATAATGATGATGAGGAATCAGAACATCGGGAGCTAGTACCTCAGCTTGTTGTAGAGAGTGAAAAGCACAAAAAAGGCGAGGAGGAGTCTGAATCCTCGTCTGAAGAGGACTGCGAGGTTGATGAGTCAGTGCAAAATGTTGCTGTTCGAAAGACTCGGAAGAAGACTCTTGAAGAATCTGAATTTCTGAAGTTTGTTGTCGATTCGATGATAAATGTTGATGATCATGATAAACTCACTCCTCCTGAAGAGAAGGAACAGGTTCCTGTCAAAGAAACACTCCCTTTGATATTCCAGTTTGAAGACGAGGAACCTCAACCCCCGGAGAAAGAAGAATGGGAAAAAGATATTGATAATCTTTTTGTTGAAATGGACACGTGTATCTTAGAATCAGATATTGGCTTTACAAATCCATCCACTTCGTCGATGCAGAGTGGACAAATAAGTGGCTGTCAGACGGGGAACCACCATCTTGTTCTAGATGAACAAATTGGACTCATCTGTAAAGTCTGTTCCCAAGTGACTTTGGAGATCAAGTACATCTTCCCTGATTTTGTAAGTATAACAAGATTAGTCCTATCAAGCACTTTTCTGAGGTTTCTTAGTCCAATTTAGTGTTGGTTCACTCTTAAATTCTTGAATTTTTGTCATCTGCAGGCTCAGAGAAATCGAGGGAGGTATGAAAGAAAATATTTTGGAGAGTCGTCATCACTCTTGAATGTTGACGGCTTCAGATTTTCTGATTCTTCTGCAGTCGAGGATTCTCCTATTTTTGGAGAAGGAACCGTGTGGGATTTAGTTCCCTTAAGTGCCAAAGCGACAATGTATCCTCATCAACGTGGAGGATTTGAGTTCATGTGGAAAAACCTTGCTGGAGATATAGCTCTTGAGAGGCTGAGAGAGCCCCTATCTGATTGTAAGGGAGGATGCATTATCTCACATCCACCTGGCACGGGAAAAACCCGACTCACTATAGTATTTCTTCAGTCATTTCTGAAGATGTTTCCTAAGTCTCGGCCAGTAATCATAGCTCCATCAAGCTTGCTTCGTAACTGGGAAGCCGAGTTCCAGAAATGGGAGGTGGACATTCCTTTCCACAACTTGAACAGCAAGGATTTGTCTTTCCAGGAAGATGAAGGTACCGTTGGTGTCTTTCGCTGTTTATCCCGTGCTGGGAAGAAAAATCTACACCTTATACGCATGGTAAAGCTGAGATCCTGGGCGAAAAGTAAGAGTGTCTTGGGAATAAGCTATGACTTGTTCAGGAATCTCACGAGAGAAGACGGATCAGAAGGTTATGCCAAGGAGACTAGAGAAATACTTCTAAAGTTTCCTGGTCTTCTGGTCCTTGAAGAAGGACACACTGCTCGGAATGAGCAAAGCCTTGTCTGGAAAGCTTTGCAAAAGGTCGAAACAGAGAAGCGTGTACTATTGTCTGGAACTCCGTTCCAGAATAACATCAAGGAGTTGTACAACACTCTCTGTGTAGTATGTCCAAAGTTTGCCGCTGATTTGGAGCAGAAATGGGCTTCTCTGAGCAGTTTCATCGACAAGAATGCCCGAGCACTGGAAGAGCTTAGGGATATTATTTCACCACTTGTCCACAAGTGTAGCGAAAATGTAAAGAGAGCAAGTCTTCCGGGTATAAGGGAAACGGTGATACATTTGAAGCCGACAGATTTGCAAAAGAAGTTGCTCAAAAGTATTCCAGAGAATCCAGGCTTGTTTTACGAACAAAATCTGGTGTCACTGATTTCTGTTCATCCTTCCTTAGTGGCAGAAAGGAAGGAGTTCTCTGAATTCGAAAGTCTGCTAAAAGAAAGAAGATATCGGTTGGATCCAGATATCGGAGTGAAAATGAAATTTGTCGTTGAACTGATCAGACTCTGCGGTGGGCTAAAAGAGAGAGTTATAATATTTAGCCAGTTACTTGATCCTCTGAACCTGGTCAAGGAGCAACTCAAGTCTCTCTTTGGCTGGACGTTAGGCCGAGAGATTCTCTATATGGATGGGAAACTTGATGTAAAGCAGCGGCAAATATCAATAAATTCTCTTAACGACCCTAAGAGTGATGTCAAAGTGCTTCTTGCATCGATAAAAGCCTGTTCAGAAGGCATAAGTCTTATAGGTGCCTCACGAGTCGTTTTGCTTGACGTTCTCTGGAATCCCTCAGTAGAACAGCAAGCCATCAGTCGAGCCTACAGGAACGGTCAGAAAAAAATTGTGCATGTTTACTGTCCAGTGACATCAAAATGGGAGGTTGACAAGATCGAACAACAGACGAGAAAAAAATATCATTCAGATGTACTTTTGTCCAGGAATGAAGTGAGTACTTCATCTTCTGTGTCAGAGGATAACATACTTGAAGCCATGGTTAACCATGACGGCCTCCGTCATATTTTTGAAAAACTATCTCATGCACCACGGGTGGTGGTGCCTACTACATGCTTTAATGCTTGCAACCAACCTTCAAAACCGAGCAGTTAGGTTAGTATATATACGTGCTTTAATTTCTTCTCGTTTGCTCGTACATGAAGCAATCAGACTTTTTCGTTAGCTGCCTGTCTTTGAAAATTGGCTCAAATGCTTTATCTCTTTCTTGTCAGAATATTGTTGGCCAAAATGCTGGGAATCTTAGAGGAATCCGAGGTTTTAGCAGCTGGACAGAAGTTTTACGGAGAAACTCGAGTTGGCAGCTATGGAGGATGAAAAGAGAAGAAGATGAATAGAATTCAATAGGAAAAGTTCAGTATATTCACTTGATGATTGAATCTGTACTGATACAATGTTTTTTAATAGAAATGAGAAAAAATCAAATGTTTGAATCATTGTCAACATTCCCAAGAGCGCGGAATAAAAGATATCGTGTGATGTATTTGTGCTTCTTTGAACATTATTTATGGTCAGAGCCAAGAGTGGCTCGGCCAGCGGCTTTCCTGAAATCATCTACTGCTGTAAGATTGATATTTTATAGAGTAATAAATAGAAGTAATGACTTTCCAGTTATAATCATCTTTCACTATATGTCCCTAGCCATCTTTGCTGAAACAGAAACCTTAATTCTTCTTCTTGTGTTGATAAGTTTGACGAGGCGTCAGCAAAACACTGTCATCTATTTAAAGAACGAAAACCCCTTAGCAGCCCTATGCACAGACAACAACAGCACCGGCTCTATGAAGTTAAGAGTCAAGTTTTTTGGTTGGCTTTCTCAATTCATCCATGAGTTAAATAACTCAACGCGTGAAGCAAGTACTTCAAGCTGCTTTTTCTAGAGCGGGGAATGGTCCTACACACAGGTAACAGTAGTACCCGTTCTATGAAGTTAGAATCGAGTCTTTTTGTTGGCCTTTTCAGTTCATTCATGAGTACTAATTTAAGGGTGTGAAGCAAGTAGGCGTCTAGCTACTTTGCCTACTTATTATGGTGGCTATATTTTCGTCACGAAAATGAATGAAAAGTGAGATGAGCATGCCATCAATTAATGACTTTGTGGACACATTGATGGTAAGATCTTCAATATTCTTAATGCTGAAATGAGAATTAGAAGACAAACACAAAAGGAAAATATTTTGTGCAAGAGACCATGCAAAAAGTGGTGCATGACAACAACTTTACCAGTTATGTTAAGGACTAGGACAAATATAAAATACACTGTCGACAAAAGATTCAGAGAGGTATCTTAAAAAGAAAGTGAGATCCATTTTCATCCACGTCTATAACAACCCGTCCATCTTTCACTAGAAAAGATAGCGCGAATAAATTCTCTATGCTTTGCGCAAAGGATTTTCTGTTCAGTACGAGATTCTCAAGCTCAACTCTCTTTATCTTCCTTAGGATCTGAAACATGGTTGATATATTCTTGTCCGTATCTACATTCTCCTCCGCGCTATGAAGCTGTGATAGAGGCAGAATACATAATTGCATTACGTTGCAAAGCAATAGAAGAAAGCAGATGTACTGAATAGTGCATTCACAACTCAAGTAGCCATTTTATGCTGTGCTTGTTAACACATCGACATATTTAGTCCTCGAAAGCTGTAGACATAGTTCAAATTCAAATTGGACACCAAGTATGGGAATTTACTAAATGCACTCATTTACAGCATAAAACATGAGAAAGACAATATTACCTCCTTTGGTTGAGCACGCAAGTGCAGCTTTGAGCGTGGTCTACATGTATACTTACGTTGCTTAACTTTACGGTCCTTGGGTCCAATCCTTCAGAATAAAGCAACAAAGGAAGCACATAAAAATGCAAGTACAAGTGTTTCACACACCAACTTAATAGTAAAGCAAGAAAGGTTGCAAAAACAAAACTTATACAATATAGATTATCCTGCAATGACTGCAAATATGACGGGGCTTCAGGTATGACGAGGCATCTGGATCCTTTTAGCCTAGAACTCTCCAAAACCAAACTGCTCATGTGCAAGTTTTTGTGTTAATTAAGCAGATGCCACTGCTTTCTGGCATGGCTGATGGTCTTGGAAAGCAACTTATTCAGAGGAGACAAGTTTATGCTGGTCCAATGTCCAAGTTGAGGTTACTTATGATATCTCCCATGGCAAAACCTGAAGAAGTTCTCATTGTTGAAGATGAAAATGGGAACATTGTCCGTGAAACAATGAAGGACAATGACGTCCTCGTGCAATACAAGGTATCTATCTTGAGATGTATGTTATATTTGGCGAAATGCACACTTTGCCTGATTCTTGTTTTGCAATGGGCCCTTTTTTACGTGTTTGCTGATGTTTAATGTTGCAGATCATGAGGGAAACTTTGATCTACTTGTCACATCTTGATCATGATGATACAGTAGTTGATACGACATAAATAAATGTAGTTGACGCAGCATGTTAAATGTTTTTTAAGCGCGTATCTGTTCTCGATTATTATATCATACTTTTCTGTATGTCTCATTTGCAGTTAGACATACAGAACACTTGGGATCAATTTGCATCCTCCAACTGAGTAATCTATCACAAGTCAATAGTCTATTCTGCAGCTCGAGCCACGTGATAAACTTCGCGTTTGGTCTGGCTGCATCAATGTTCCCAGCATTTGAAGATAAATAATATGCTTGATCATGCTTCTACCTTCTTTCCTGACAGAAAACATATGAACCAGTCCATTCTTGGCACCTATGATCTTTCTCACCATCCAACAAGCCTGTTGAGGATTTTGTAAAGTATCCATAGACCTCCCTTTTATGTAATAAATATGGATCCATAACTTATCCTGTTTACTTGATAGGTCCAAACAAATTTCTGTGATAGCTGCTTTATTCCAGAGTTTAAGATTTGTCAAGTTACTACATCTAGTGAAATCTCATAGTGGGGATCTGAGGAGGATGGTGTATATACAGCCTTACTCCTACCTTATGGTGGTAGAGAGGTTGTTTCAAATAAAACATAACAAAACAAGAAGGAAAAGAGAATACCAGTAGCACCAACAAATGATACGATAATCGGAGCAAAAGAAATAATATGTAATAATAAAAAGTATTAAAAAAAAATACTAATACCACTAATAAGGAAAACTAGACAGTGAGACTACCTACTAACCTTCTAACCTAATTCTTGACCTTCATATCCTCCTATCTAGGGTCATGTCTGCGGTAAGTTGCTGGTGTTTCAAATCTTGTTTAATCACCTCTCCCCAATACTTCTTTGACCTACCTCTACTTCTCTTCAGACCAACTATAGCCAATCTCTCACATCTCTACACTAGGGCATTTGGGTATCTCATCTTCATATGCCCGAACCATCTCAGCCTAGCTTCTCTCATCTCGTCCACCATAACGGCCACTCCCACTTTGTCCTGAATATCTTCATTTTTAATCCTATCTTGCTTAGTATGCTTATACATTCATCTCAACATCCTTATTTTCGCCACTTTAATCTTTTGGACGTGCAAGTTTTTGAGCAGTCAAACACCCAATACAACATCGCTAGTCTAACAATCACTTTCAACATTCTTGTAATGTGTACAACTACAACTTCCCCATTAGCTCCTTATAAGAAGGGAAACTAAAAGCTGCAATTTCAAAGTGAACATATTCAAAATTCTTGATGCTTCATAAACAACACTTCCAATAAATCTCAAGATCCTTTCTAACTTTTCAAGAAACACCATAACTTCATCATGTAACTTTAGTTAAAAATTAGTTATTTCTAGTCTTATTCCTGAAAGACTTCCAATAAATCTCAAGATCCTTTCTAACTTTTCAAGAAACACCATAACTTCATCATGTAACTTTAGTTAAAAATTTGTTATTTCTAGTCTTATTCCTAAAAAGCTTTCAAGCATATAAGCAAAATCTAGCAAATATTCAATGTAGAGATAAAACCTTTAAAGGGAAAAAAAAATTAACTTGTCGTATCATTATTACTTTTTGAGGAAGTTTTGACTTTTGAATAAGTTCTACGTAAACTCTATCTTTCCCAGATTCTATTTATTGAATTACACTAAATTTGTTATTATTGTTTGTAATAAAATTTTATGTTATCAGGTCACATGTACCTGTTATAGTAAGTAACTTATTTGTGTTCAAGATTACTAAATTTATAATTTGTTAGAGTGGTTAAAGTCCCACATTGATTGGAGAATGGACTGGTGGTTTGCTTATATGGACTTGGGCAATCCTCTCCTCATGAGGGAAGGATTACCCAAGTCCATATAAGCATACCGTCAGTCCATTCCCCAATTAATGTGGGACTTTCACTCACTCTAACACCTCCCTTCACGCCCAGGGCCCAACTGGAGCATGGACTGGGAGGCAAACGTAGGTTTTTTTGAGTCGAACTTCTAAAAAGGTTGAAGGCTCGTTTGGTGATTAGAGGAGACACACAGAGGGAGGCTATCAGGTGCATTTTAGCTGTGGCAGTTAAGCTAGGATGGGATCTCTTTCAATTGGATGTAGACAATGCTTTCCTCCCTCTCCTAATCATGTTCCTCTATGGTTTACATCAAGCATCCCGGCAATGGTATGCTAGGCTCACAACTGCTTTGAGTTTTAGAGGATACTCACATTCTCTCAACGACTATTCATTGTTTTCCAACTGTGTATGTTGACGATATTTTAGTTACAGAGAATGAATTACATGAACAGCAGATTCTTAAGGAGTTTTTACATGCTGAGTTTCGTATTAAGGATCTTGGTAAACCTCATTTCTTTCGGGGAATGGAAAATCTTTAGTGTCCTTATCATCTGCCGAAGCAGAATATACACAGCATCTCTCCTGTGTTTTTGCCGATCATGAGAGAAACTTTGATCTACTAGTCACATCTTGATCATGAAGATGAAAATGTAGTTGAAGCAGCATGCTAAATGTTTTTTAAGCTCGTATCGATTCTCTATTTTCATATCATACTTTTTCTGGATGGCTAATTGGCATCAAAGAGTTTACTTCACAAAGACAGGGATAATCAGACTTGCCATAAGAGAGCCGATGTACAAATAAAGAATCTGTTTTGCACATGAAATGGATATATATCCATATATCTCTGACTCATATTTACGAGATGATAAAATATGGGGACATTCATTTTATCAAAGGGCTTCTTTTGCCTTTCAGGTCCTTCTGTAATTGTTGGAGAGGTCTTAAATGCATAAATTTCGTCTTTGCGTTCTTTCTATTCCATCCCATTCTATTCCGGGATTGCGATCAATTTGCATCCTCCAACTGAGTTATCTATCACAAGTCAATAGTCTATTCTGCACCTGGAGCCATGTGATAAACTTAACATAAAGCTTTTTTATAAGAACAATGGTTTTTTAACCGAGTCATTTTTCTTGGGTGAAAATATTTTAGAAAATACTTCGTTTTTTTCTGCTAAAATTTTTTTGTTAGTCAACTCTAGTCCAAATATGTATGAGCGGATCCCACGTTAGCTCCAAGACATTGGTCTCTAACTAGAAAAGTAAATGTATAGACCCAATGTCACATTCAGTAAAGATTTATGATACGTGTGTAGGATGTACTCGGTGTGTTAACAGAAAGTTGAAAAGTAACGTGTGTAGGGCGCCGTGGCCAGACATCCTACCTAATGCAAACATTAACGGTTGCTTGCACAGATCAAACCCATGACATATAGGTCACAAACTTTACTATTGTTTCAAGACTACCCTAGTCTTTTTTACAAAATATCAAGAAAAATAACATAAAAGCAAAAAAAAATACAGTCCGTTGCACAAAGCATCCCACATTAGCAAATTAAGTCCGAGAAGGACCGTCGTGGCCTAGAAAGCCTACCTAATACAAACATTGATGATTGCTTCCATGATTCAAACCTGTGACATATCAGTCATAAGCAAACAACTTTACCATTTTTTTGCTTCTTTTTTTTTCTGAGTAAAATCTATGGTGATCAAAAATATTCTTTTGTCTTCTATTTAAAGGGAAAAAAATAATTAACTTGTCGTTTCATTATCCTTATTGAGGAAGTTTTGACTTTTGGATAAGTTCTGCGTAAACTCTATCCTTCCCAGATTCTATTTATGGAATTACACTAAATTTGATGTTGTTGTTTGTGATAAAATTTTATCTTATCAGGTAATTAAGTTATTTATGTTCAAGATTACTAAATTTGTAATTCAAGAGAGGTTTAGGTTTAGATATTCTTTGAATGATTTGATAGTATGGTTTTTATAATTCAAGAGAGATTTACCTTTAAAAATTGAGGATGATATATATGGGAAAATCAAGTAGTTCTATGTTTAATTTATTTATTTTTAGATAAAAAACAAAAGAGGTTGCTGCAAAAAAATTTTAAAAAAAAGAACCTTATGTTGAACTCTTCTATAAAGAGAGAAAAAATAATAATGAATATTAGCTCATGAGCTCACACACCAAACAATTGTTCATAGATCATCAACTGAATTATGCAACATCTTTCTTTTGTTCAAAACACACATAAACTAGGGAAAAAAAGGCAGTTAACGAGATTTAGGAGATTAATTATAGTCTCCAATCTACATTGATAGTAAATTGTGAAATATTACCATACCAGCAAAATAAAAGAAATTCAACACACTTATAAAGAGCACCTATAAACTCGACCACCTTCTAGTAAGCTTCATTCATTCTTTCTTGCCCTTACTTCTCAGTCTCGTGCTACTCCTGACCGATGACTCGCCACCTCCTTGAGCTTTGTTGTGCCTATTATACGCCCCTTTCTCCGATTTTTGTTTGACCAACATTGTGTTACCCGTTGCAGCTAATCCACATACAATTTCGCGATAAAATAAGGGTTTCTTACCCATTTCTCTCACAACAATGGCTCTGAGTTCAAGCGCGATGGAATGTTGAAGAGTTTCTTTTGGGTAAAAAACAATGGCATTGTTGAACATCAACAAGAGATCCCTGAAGAAGCTTGCAGTTTCCAAGTTTGGATAAGCATCTTGTTCTAACTTGTTTTGAATAATCTGTAAATTCATATGCTGCCTAATTTGTTTGATATAATCTGGAATCATATCCTGAAAAGAAAAAAAATTAGCACTAATAAGGAATTAATAACCTAAGTTTTATGATCTTAATATTGTACATTTGACTTCACAATGAGTTTAACACAAAGAAACTCCTTTCGATTCAGTTTATGTAACACCATTTTATCATCAATCTGTTCAAAATAGATGCCATATATCTATATTTGAAAATAATCAAGCTATACTAATGAGAAGTTTTTGTAGTCATACAAATGTTATAACATGTTTAGTTTTAAAATTATTTCCTTCCTATTGAGTCAAATTAATAATGTCGTATTAATTGAAACCAAGGGAGTAGAATTCATGTGTCTATGAAAAAAAAAATATGTCACTGGGTGTAAAAAGATGTGAAGTTTAAAGTTAAATCACTTCTTAATAAGATAAATGATAATTTTTCAAAATAGATTAAAGAGGAAAGAATATCACATGAAATAGAAGAAAAGGAAGTATTCTTTTTAATTGTCAAAGTTTTAGTTCACCATTAAGATACAATATATATATAGCAAAATTTTAATCTATCCCATGATCAAATCTATTTATAACATCTCTTACTGCAAGAGAAGAATCTATTTGTGAAAGAAATACGTATATATCCATTTTTTTGTAAATTAGTCACTTAAAAAGGTAGACATTATATAACTAGGGGTTTTCATAATTTGGGTAAAAATCGATTTCAATCGAGAAACTGAACCTGATTAAATGAACCAATTTTTATTTGGTTTGGTTTTACATTCTTAAAAATTGATAATATTTGATTTGGTTTTGTTCAAAAAAATCAAAGAAATAAGCGAATCAAACCAACAAACTATATATACATATTTTTTATAATTATAATAAATAATTTATAATTTTTTATGAATAATTTTAATTATCTTATATGTATTTTTATTAAAATTTATTTATAATTTAAATATTTTATATTAGAGTTTGTCATTTTATTATTTTATGTAGTAATCTCACAATTATTATTTTTTTTGAAAGAATTATTGTCTTTTTTCGATTTGAATGAATTATTTCTTTTATTTTCATATATGGTTGATAACCGAACAATTGAACTAAACCGAATCAAAATTAATATCAACCGAATCGATAAATATATATTATATTATATTTAATTTAGTTTAGTTTTAATAATTTAAAAATTAATTATATTGGTTTGATTTTGATTTTGACCAATAACAAATCCAAACTAACCCATGAATACCCCTAGATATAACTTTTGTCGTTACCATCAAGAATTTGTCACAAACCCTATTGAACGATGTATTGGCAACGATGAGTATTGCAATAAAGTTTTGCTAGATACATGATATTTAGCGATGGAGTAGCAATAAATTTACCTGACTGGGAAGTCGAGATTCAAAAAGACAACAATGCTTGTGAGATCTCAGTACATCAAGAATTTTTATGAAATTCATATTGATATTCTTCATTTTGTCGTTAGATTTGTCATCACCTTCTTTCTCCTTTGACTTTATACTTATTTCTGCTTCCACTTTGTACAAAAAGTGAGAATTCCTACATAAACATAACATAAATAAAGATATCAATCATCAGATTAACTTTTCATTGTCAAACTTATAAAAAAATGAGCCCTCTTAGGCTATTATTAAAAATTACAAACACTTGTTAGAAACCATCAGGTGAATAATATACACATACGTAGAGAAACAAATAATTCTCTTTTTGAGATAACGTCCTATCAAAAATAACTTCTCTACCTACAAAGATATAGATAAAATCTGCATAGATTTTATCAATTGCCTCAGACTCCACTTATGAGGTTATACTGAATAATATCCTATTATTGTTGTAGAGAGACAACTAATCGTGTAGACTCTTTGAGAAATAAATATCATAAACATAACGAAAAGTTGTTAATTTGGAAAGATGCAATCAAAGATATAAAGTTTTTGCTCTTAGCAGATTTTTGATAATCTATCGCTAAATATAATTAACGATTGAGTTTTGACGTTTAGTGACAGAAGTTGTTCTTTTCTATTTATTTTTTTTGTAGTGATAAAATTGAAATTCAATTTTTTAGTAGTAGATTTTGTGCCCTAGCTCCTAATAAGCTTTAGAAAAAATATATAACTTTTGAATATATTTTGTTTCCTCAAAATAATCTTTTGTTTTATAAAAAAAAACATCATATAGATGAGGATCACACAAGAAATTAGTGAAAACCCAAAATTCTTCAAGCATCATAAGCAAAAAGAAAAAGAAAACCAAAAAAGAGGGATTTTTTTTTTTGCTAATTATAAAAAATAAAAGATAAATCATACTCCAATGAAGCATTCCTTAGCTTCTCGGCCTCTCTCCAATTAGCTATATAAGTCTTTGTGTATCTGCCATCAACTTTATGAACGCACTTTCATCATCTTCTTCTTCATTAAAATTCGTTTGATACAGACTCTTAAAACGTTCTTTCAAATCTCCGTACTTGGCCTGATATTCTGCAGGTGACAAGTTGAGAATACACCCATATCGATCTAAAATGGCATTGGAGAACTGGGCAGCCACCATTTTCCAATTGTCTAATCCATGGCGTCGCACCGAACATGCAAGCAACATATCATCTACAAGTTTCTCCATTTTCTAAAAAAAATTCTTGAGTGTTTTTTTTTCCAGAGGAACTAAATCACTTGGTGAATTATATATGATATAATTTTTTTTCTTAAAACGGTCATACTTTGCATTAATGAGTAGTTGTTAGATTTTGTGAATATGATTCTGGTCATTTATGATTTGAATGAATCCAATCCAGCTAATGCAAATGTAGCAAAAAGAAATAAGTATTTTTTTTCCTTTTTTGTCATCTTCTCATAAAAATATGGTCTATAAGTTGTTTTCACTTTTTTCGAAATAAATTTTCATTATTTTTTACGAAATTAGTGTTTTGTTATGAAATCGTCTATTTTTTCAGGTTGAATTTCAAAATTTGAAAAACAACTCTATTTTTTAATTCACTTAGTAAAAAAATTATGATTTTCAAAATTTATCCCAAAATTTTTATTTTTGGAAAAACAATCATATCTTTATATCTTAAAGAATAGCTAGTTGCTTAAAAAATATTTTTTTAAAAAATAATTAATTATTAGTAATTTTTTTTTTTGTACTAATGAATCTTTGTAATAAATAGTAAGTATTTAGAAGTTGGTGTAATAGCATGTAGTAGTTCGTATATGAGATCCAAATGCAACTCATATTTTAATTTTTGTAATTCTATGAATGCAATTTATAACATTATGTGACTGACTATCCATTATATGATATTACTCTTTTAGAACAGATTTGATCATTTATTTCAGGTAAATTAATCAAGTTCGAGCGATTTTGTTAGTTTTTAGAAATAATAATGGGATATAAATACTTTTTTTTAATAGAAAAATACATTCAAACATAAACATTACTCCAAATATATAACCAAACACAATTCTAAATAAAGGGAAAAATATTTAAAATCTATGATCAAACGCCTGCTTAATATTTTCAACACGAAGCATAAATACATATGTGAAAATCTATTAAAATATCAATTAATATCAATCCAAATATATAACGAAACACAATTCTAATCTCATAAATTCTAAATAAAGGAAAAAATATTTAAAATCTATGATCAAACGCGTATTAAGTATTTTCAACGTGAAGCATAAATATATATGTGAAAATCTATTAAAATATTAATTAATACTAAATTTGAATTTATTATTTTAATAGCATATGCAATGAATTTAGGATCAAGAACTTTAAAAGTAAAACTCATCAAGTTTAAATCTTGAAACCTTATCGACTACAACCGATCGACGGAAGGCCTCTCTGATCCACCGATTCACCACTGAACGACTTTGGCTTTCTTTTTCTACTCGGCCGATGAGGACTTGAAAGAGGGTGCATTCACATATAATTTGATACACTAAATTTCTGTTGTATACTGAATTCGAGAAAAGACCAGATCACAAGAAATAGGACACAATAATATAGCACACATCAGAGAAAAGAGTACTCCTTTTATTATAAAATAGGCCCCCACGTCCTTTCTTAAAAGATAGAGCAATCGTCACTCAACAGCTCAAAACTGACCAATACAAAATCATGTGATTTGTCCTCGTTTACGTACCCCACTGACACTAGCCTAACCCCCTGCCTACTCGTCTTTAACTGACTTATTTATACCCAACTACATGATGGAAGTCCCATCGGTCAATCATCACTCGACAACTCAAAGCTGACCGGTACAACCCGCGTGCTTGCCTACTAGTGAGTGAGTAATTTCTTTGAAAAATTTTGTGCTCGATCAAACTAAATTGCAAACATTGATCCTTAACCTTATCCATTTTTTTCATTTTCACCCCCCAAAACTAAACATCTAATACCTTTCCAGTCCCAAGATTCTTGCCATTCTCCCCCATTTCATCAAAAAAATGTCAAGAACTCCTACCATAGATTCTTGTACAGTGGAAACCAGTGATGGGGTCAAGCTCAATACCAGAATCTTCAAACCAGAAGAAGAAGATGATGAAGAAATAAGCAAAAATAGCTCATGGGTTGTGGTTTTGGTGCATCCATATTCAGTATTAGGTGGTTGTCAGAGTCTATTGAGAGGAATAGCAAGTGGGATTTCAAGAAAAGGGTATAAAGCTTTGACCTTTGATATGAGAGGTGCTGGAAGATCAGCTGGGAAGCCTTCTATTACTGGGTTTGAGGAAATTAAGGATGTGGTAGCTGTTTGTAAATGGGCTTGTGAAAATCTCTCTGTCAACAAGATTTTGTTAGTGGGTTCTTCTGCAGGTAGTGTTTCTTTTCTTGAACTTTTTGGAGTTTGATTTTTGTTTTTTTCTAATTTATAGATGGTCTTTTTTTGGTGTTTTAGGATTATGGGGTTGTCTCTAAATTAAGCCTGTTTGATGAATATGTTTGATGTTTGATTCAATGACACTTACATAGTATTCCACAATTTAGAAGTTAGGGTAGTAGAGTGTGGTCTTGCTTATCCTTTCATACTAGTAGCCGTAGTATTACTCCTGTAGCTTCTTGTTCCTCGATTTCTAATACTAGTTGTCATTTCTTGTACTTCGATTATCCTATTTTTGTTTTGTTTTGTTGTAGTTACTGTTCAGAATGTTTTGTTTTGTTTTGTTTTATATAGTATTGTGTCATGACTTCTTCATTTTTGTTATTTCCTTTTCTGAACTGCCTTGATCTGGTTTCATTGAGTCGAGGGTCTGTCGGAAACAACCTCTCTACCTCAAGGGTTGGGTAAGGTCTGCGTACACCTTTAGGTATGTTGTTGTCTAGTGGCTTTAAATTTAAAGAGATTGTATCTTTCGGAGGCAGAGGTGGAACCAAAATTTGAAGATTATGTGTTCCGAACTTGCCACCAAGTCCATAGCTCATTTTAGGGAAAGGAAGAGGAAGAAGCAGTAGGTGAAGAAGTAAGCAAAAATAGCTCATGGGTTGTGGTTTTGGTTCACCCATATTCAATATTAGGTGGTTGTCAGAGTCTATTGAGAGGAATAACAAGTGGGTTATCAAGAAAAGGGTATAAAGCTTTGACCTTTGATATGAGAGGTGTTGGAAGATCAACTGGGAAGCCTTCTATTACTGGATTTAAGGAAATTAAGGATGTTGTGGCTGTTTGTAAATGGGCTTGTGAAAATCTGTCTGTTAACAAGATCTTGTTGGTGGGTTCTTCTGCAGGTATTTGGGATTTGAGTTTTTTCCTTTTTAATGTATAGATGGTTTCTTTATTGTTTTTAAGATTATGGGGTTGTCTCTAAATTAAGCTTGTTTGATGAATATGTTTGATGTTTGATTCAATGGAACTTATATAGTATTCCACAATTTATAAGTTAGGGTAGTAGGTTAGCAGGTAGTAGAGCATGGTCTCGCTTATTCTTCATTACTAGTACTCGTAGTATTACTCTCGTAGCTTCTTGTTCCTTGATTTCTAATATTAGTTGTCGTTTCTTGTACTTTGATTATCTTATACAAACTATCTAAGCCAGAACTAAAGAGTTAATAAAGTCCTGAAGTTGTTCTGCACTAACAGCAGGATACAAACTAAACAAATTGGCAATACACCTTGCCTTCAAAATACCTAAAGAAGTTGACTCCCCATCAAAACATCTCCTATTCCTCTCTAACCAGATACACCAAAAAATACAAGCAGGTATCATGATCCAGATCTTCTTGATGGCTTTGTCAACTCTCCATAGGCACCAACTCTCATAAGCATCCTTAACTGAGAGGGGTGTGGTCCAGTTAAGACCAAAGAAACCAAAAAACATGTTCCATATTTCTGAGGCCACCTCACAATGAAGAAGAAGATGTCTGGTGGTTTCAGGTTCTTTTTTGCACATATAGCATTTGTTTCGGAGCTGGATATTCCTTTTCTCAAGATTGTCTTGGGTAAGACATGCCTCATATAGAGCTGTCCAAGTTCATTTTAGGGAAAGGAAGAGGAAGAAGCAGTAGGTGAAGAAGGGAGCAAAGAGAACTCATGGGTTGTGGTTTTTGGTTCATCCACCCTTCGCCTAAGGTGGCTCCGCCCATGGTGGTGGCTGTTTGTAAATTGGCTTGTGAGATCTATCTTTGAAAAGAGATTTTGTTGGTGGGCATCTGCAGTATATCTTTTAGAAGTTTCTTGCACTTCTAAAGTTTAGATTTTTTAAGGACTTTATGTTATGTACACTACTATTAGGTTAAGTGGACCTATAATAATAGGTAACTCTTTGTTGATAAGATAATCTTAAAATAGAGTTATAACTTGCTATAACTGGTTAAATTGCATTGATAGCTATGTTGCTTTCACTCTCCAAAATGTTGTTGCACCCATGCCGGATCCTCCAAAAATGCACTACTTTTGGGGATTCGACATACACCCATTGCAATTTTGAAGAGGCCAAACAACATAGACTGATAGTATAAATATTTTTGTATCATCAGTGTTAGATTGTTCCAAATAAAGATTGCAAAAGGCAAGTTCACTTCTTCTTTAGATGCATTTCCTAATATAATTTCAAGTGAATTTCTGATATTATTCTGGTAGCTTTAATTGTTAGTTAAATCCTCTAGTTTGGTGTAGTTTCATATGAAGAACTAGATGCGTTGAATTTGTTGGTTTACAGGGATATGTTAGTTGATTTTATAAGTTGGATGCATATAATAAGTTAGCAGTATTTGATAGGAAACTGCTTCATGGTTTCAGTAGTGGAAATAAATTTTCATCCTTTTCTTAGTGCCCCGAAGATTAAAGATATTGTAGCCTTTCGTTTGTTCGTGTTTTTTTTCCTATGAAGGGAGTCCTTTCTTCGTTTAAACATGTATGTTGCTTGCTGCTAATGGAATTCCTAGAAAGCTGCTTTTCTGGTTGTTCATGTTTTTTCTGTCTTTTCGCTGTAAATGTATTGTCCACCATTCCCTCTCTTGTCATTGCGTGCTTCATTTGAACATACTTATTGAAAGAAGACAACTGAAAAGACTTGAAGCTAACATTTTGAAATTTCGAGATCACACCTTCCTGATAAAGTTCCATATGCGCGTGAGACAGTCTTTTGGTGGGAAAACTCCGAACTAAAATTCCTCTAGTTAATGCATTGGTAGCAAAGCAGCCGATGACATCAATAAATAAATGGAGCTCAGCAAGATATTAAGGGTTTGAATTGGTGTGGTTAAATCGATGAATCTAAACAAGATTTAATAGTTTAAATTGGTAAGTACTCAAGTATTGATGTCTTATATTTACATGGATAAATGGGAGTTGAAGTTTATAAAGCTGATAACAAAACAAGGCCCTGTGACCATGTTTCTGCCAGTGTTGTCCAAGGCGCGCTTAAAGCCTTGAAGCGAGTCTCTACGTGTTGAGCGCTTCGTCTCTCTTAATGTGCTTCAGTGTTGTCATCAAGGTTCTAAGGCATACTTTTCCTTGCCAATGAACCTCTTATGAAGAGGCGACGCTAAACAATTGATATTTCACTTTATCCTAATATTTTTCTCAATTTCTTTGTTTATATATTTGTCATTCATGCTTATAATTATTAGTCTTGGACTAAACATATATATTTGTATCTTTTCTCCCTTTGCGCCTTTTTTCATTAAAGCCCATGCTTTGCGCTTAAAGCCCAAACGAACTTTAGACCTTTTTTTGGCTTTTTTCTTTTGATAACACTGGTTTCTGCTACAATCCATAGAAAGCCTTAGCATGCCTGATGTCTAGAAATGCATGTGATGATGATGTTGTTAAAGATACTTCGCGTAGACTCTGGTCTCACCTTAGCTATAGTCAGGGGTCTGTAATTACACCGTATAGTGGCTGAAAACTTCCATTGGTTCAGCAAGATTCTGGTTTAGCTTAGGCAAGTACGTTTACATTATTTCTCCTTAAATGATTTCCTATTCTTAATATATGCTCAAGAAGATTGAGAATCCATGTTGTAGGTACTTGGTGTCTTTAACATCCATGCTGTATGCAATCTCACATTTGCCATATTTACCTGGTGACAGAGTACGCTGGTGTAACCATTTCCGATCAATGCTATCTCATTATCGATTCTTTTTCTGGACTGCTTTGGACTGTTTCCTTGAGCCGAGGGTCTATCGGAAACAACCTCTCTACCTCTGAGGTAGGGGCAAGGTCTGCGTACACTCTACCATGTTGTTGTTGTTATCTCATTATCGATATACATTTTTAACAGGTGCACCAATAGCAGGCTCTGCAGTAGATCAGGTTGAACAGATTGTGGGCTATGTAGGTATTGGTTACCCTTTTGGTTTATTGGCATCGGTCCTCTTTGGGCGACATCACAAAAACGTATTGAAGTCTCCTAAACCAAAGCTCTTCATCATGGGGACGCAAGACGGATTCACCAGCGTTAAACAGCTGAAAAACAAGGTTAGATCTGCAGCAGGACGTGTCGAGACTCATCTTATTGAAGGTATTGGCCACTTTGAGTTGGAAGGACCTGCCTATGATTCTCAGATGGTAATTCTTATTGCAGAATTCATCAGCTCTTTGTAGTCTTCCAGATGCTGGCGTTGCACGGGGAGAATTTACGACATAATGTGATTCTCTACGAACGACACCCAATTTTCTACACGCTGTGTTGCACGGGCACTGTTAGGCGATATCGTAAAATGGTGCTTCCTTTATCTGTTGAGAAATTCACTAAATATGACAAATTTCCAATGTGAAATTTCCTTTATCTGTTGATTTTGTGTGTGTGGGGTGGGGTGGGGGGGTGCAGAGGAGCTTATGGTAAAGGGTGGCCAGGGGTGGATGGAGATCATATGGTATGGGTTCAGTAGAACTCAATAGCTTTGGCCTAAATATGTACATATACTAAATTGTGAACCTAGTGACAAGCGAGGGATCGTTAAAACCTATAAATTTCAAATCTTGGCTGCATCGGAGGTTGGCCACTACTTTTATGATTCTAAGTTGTGTATGAGCAATGATAGTGTATTTGCGACATGGTAAATACTTATTCGCACCGGGCGATTATGGTTGGTTTGTATTCGGGCGCAAAATTTTAGGTTTTCATTAAAAAATCTTGGCTCCGCCACTGCTGCATGTTAGCATACTAACTTTCATCCTTTATTGTTTGACATGTTAGTAAGTATGGCCTATGTTGCTTGGACTCGGCCAAGGGTATGGATCCAAGTATGGATATGAGTGCTGGAATACGATCAACAAATGTATATTACGATATATAAAGTATATAATTTTTATTAATTAAAGTTATTGAATCTAAACTAATAAATTGTACAATAATATTTTTATAAGTACCTAATATTTTACTAATTATAATTGAGAATTGAAAAGAGAGAACATGTGCATCATCTATGCTATTTTTTTATTCTGTCTCATGCTCATGTGCATACTCTTTTTGTTCCTTTCTTGTTATTTTTCTTCTTTTACCCTATTGGTTTTCAATTTTTTTTAATAATTATTCGGTGTTCGAAATTCACTAATTCGACTTATTCAAATTCGGACCGCATAGAACTCACTAAAGGGGAAAAGTGCTATTTACCAAGAGTTTTCCATTCTCGAGGCTCGAACTCGAGACCTCTATCAGGGTGGAGAAATCTCATCAATTCCACCCCACTCCTTGATGGTCAATTCATGTTAGGAACTTATTGACCCTACTAATTTGAATACACGTCGCACGGGCTTATCAAAGGAAGAAACGCTCTTAGTCATGAACTTCTCCATTCACAAAGTTTGAATTCGAGATTCCAAATAAAAGTGAGGGGATCTTGGTGTCATCTATCGCACTGTATCTTTTTGGTGCTTATATTATATGCTCTATATAACAATATTTTACTTTTTCTCCAAAATTGTACTCGAGGAATCTCCTCCTATTTAGTATAAATACAACAATATATAGCTTTTCACTTCATCAAAATTAGAAAAATAAGAAAATAAGGGAAGGACGTCCAATAACAATAAAATATATATTTGCATATTCATCAATGTTATACATTAATAAAAAATAAAATCAATCTAGTCATTCCTACATTAATCAATTGATCCACAATTTTCATAAAACTAATAAGAATAGATGAATAGAACACTCACACAAGCATATCAACTTGTGTTTATATTGAAAAAGTTACCATTCAAGTTCATGATAAGTATTGTTCATTCAGGCCCAACATATCATACAGATTTTGTTTATTGGATTTTTTTTCTTTGTATTCAATAAGTATTCCATGACGGAATAATTCAAGGAAGGACGTCCATCAAATTTTTGAGAAGGGGCCCAATCTCGATTGTTCCGGTCCTAGCTGGTTCCATGATCTAGGAAGTCAATCTAATCTCTCTTTTGGTCAAAAGCGTCATCATGGAACTCGTCAAAAAACGCGCATGAACTTCTGTTATGCTTTGTAAGAGGCCCTTCACTTTTCTCTCCCATTCAGAAGTGTGAATTCTCCTAAAATATCATGTGCACACCTTCTTCAAAAGCGTTTGCCAACTAATTTACAAGTCTGCAAGTCCTTCTCTTGACCCTCCCTCTATCATAGCCGTCACAGGAGAAAAAATAGACATAATACATAAATGTGCCCATTAACTTGGCCTCAACTGGCATCTATGCCCTCCAATTCTAGGTATGCACAAGTAGGCACTTAAACTTATATAAAATTGAACAAACAGACACACGCGTCCTACGTAGCATAATACAAATCAGTTCGAGTGTATCTCACATGAATTGTCACGTAAGACGCGTGTGTTTACTTGTTCAACTTTATACAAGTTTAAGTGCCTACTTGTGCACATCCAAAATTGGAAGTCATAGATGCCAGTTGAGGCCAAGTTAAGAGGCGGATTTATGTATTAAGCCGAAAAAATATATTTAAAAACCAATTAACCCCTAATTACAAAACAGAAAATTCTACAAAAAGAATAATTCAGAAAGAGAAAAAAATGTTAAATTCTCTTTCTTCATTGTATCCTAAATTGTTAAAAGAATGAAAAAAGAAAAAAGAAAATCAAGAACAAAAATAAAGTTAAAAAAAGAAGAAAGAACAATAAACCCTTGTGGTTCGGTTCTTCTTTGGATCCCGCGCATAATGAGAGCTTTAGTGTACCGAGCTGCGAATATCAATGATGTACTTTATTCTGAATTGGATTTGGAGAACTTTTTGGCTTTCTCCTTAAAACATTTTCCATACCTTTTTTCCCATGCTTTACAATTGCTCCATTCACTTTGCCAATATTTGTAGAAATTGAATTGAAAGAAACCATTAATCTTCTTGAATTTTGGAATTTTATTCCTTCACAAACCATGAATAAATGAGAGAAAAATATGATTAAAGTAAGAAGAAGAAATAATGTTTTATGATAAATGTTTTCCATAGTGAGGAAAGCTTTAATTTCAAATGAAAAAATGAAGAAGTATCTTTTGGTTTATATAAGAAAATAGAAAGAGGAATCCAATTCTTGATGTATATAGCTTGTGATTAAATCTGACAAAACATGTGTAATATAAAAATATAAAAAGGGTAAAATAGTCCATAATATTTAAGTCAAAAGTGGCTTTCATACTATAGACTGAAATACTATTTTGTTTTTGTATGTGGCTTTTTTGTTATGCTACTCATACTTGCTCTGATATTCTGTTCAAGCCTGGTTGAGGAAGAGTTACGGGGCGTAAAACAAAAATATACGCCGCTCGGGCATATTATGTGTAATGATTCCCCCATTCACGATAAATAATAAATAAAAAGATAAAAAGAAAAGCCATTCCATTTCGACAAAAGACCCACACTCAAGTTCCATAGCTTTTGGTTCGCTATCCCGATCATGATTTTTCTATCCCCAGAGGGAAAGGTACTTCCTTTTTGGGCCGTTCGAACCCCCGACACCGTAGTTCCTAGCCACGTGCTCTAATCCTCTGAGCTACAGGCCCCATCCCGTCTCCACTGGATCTGTTCCCGGGAGTACCCTAAAAAAAAGGAACCTTTCCTCTTCCGAGGGAGGGGAGGGAGGGTCCGCCCGTTATTTTGGGTTCGATTAATTTAAATTCACGCTGAAATACTGCTAGAAGATTGACGGAGAAAGGAGAAAAAAAGAAGAATATTAAAAATACAAAAAGGGTTGAAGTGTGTAGATCATTGAATGTTATCACGGTTATCTAAAATTGAATGTTAAGGTTTGTAAAAATAATGCGCACTGACCATTTTTTTGGTACTGTCTTTAAAAAATAATTATTATCGTGAAGTTTCAAATTTTATAAGTGAAACGTCTATGATAATGTCCTTGAATTTCACTTATGAGTGTCTGAAACTTTCCAATAAATACTTCTTGTGAAGAAAGCTCTAGACTATAATTAGTAAACCTTTTTGTTAATATTGAGAATTCTTGACTTAAAATGAAAGGGAAATTATTTCCTTTTTTTTCTTTTCACATTTGTTGTTTAATAATAGGTCACGAGTTTAAGTCGTGAAAGTAATTATATTAAAATAGATTGTCTACATCACATTTCTTGGACTGTAACTTTTTTCTGAAACTCTGTTAACGCGAGATGCTTTGTGCAACGGACTATCATTTTTTGTTGTTTTTATTAATGATAGGGAGTAGGGACATGTGAGACCTGATTTGACTAATATTTAGTAGATCTCATTGATTCAAATCAATTTTCTAATTTTTAAGACTATATATATAAGAACATGCTCATGTGACTTTTTCACAAGATACCAAATTAGTCCACTTTCTTCTTGTGTACTTTTTCTTGTATTATATTTTATAAGCATTTGAATCTAAGTTTTTTCAAGATCAAACAAACACAGCTAAGGCTAGTTGGGAAAGAAAATAGAATGCATGTTTTGAAACATAATAAATTAATATACAATAAAATTTATCTATATCAATCAATTTATGTACAAAGTTTTATTATAACAGACGAAAGTAGTAGAGATGAGGATGCTTGGATGAATGTATGAGCATATTATAAGAGAAACAGAATTAAGAACGAAGTAATGTAGGAGAAGGTGAGAGTAGCCTCTGTGGTACAAGGTGAGAGTAGCCTCTGTGGTGGACAGGTGAGAGTAGCCTCTGTGGTGGACAAGATGGGGGAAGCGAGACTGAGACTATTCAGGCATGTGAAGAGGAGATGTATAAATGCACCAATAAGGAGGCGTGAGAGATTGAATATAACACGTTTTATGAGAGGTAAAGGTAGGTCAAAGAAGAATTGGGGAAGGTAATTAGACTGGACATGACACATCTTCAGCTTACCGACGACATGATCCTAGATAGGAAGATCACGAATTAGGGTTGAAGAATAGTAGGTAGCCGAGTGTTGTCGGACTTTTATGTAGGAGAGGCCAAGGACTAATCTCCTCTGCTCATCTTCTCCTTATTTATTAGTTTTAGTTAGCATTCGCATGGTATCTTTTTCTTCTATTCTACTAGTACCTGTTGCTTCTTTTGCATTGTTCATCTTGCTATTTTGTTCACCCTGTCTTTCGATCGATACACGGTTGGCGAGGCAGATCGCCCGCGCCTTTCAAGAGGAAACGATTGATCAATGCTCAAAATAAACAAGCTAATCGAACTTATGTTGGTATGTAACTCGCGAAAAAATGCATTCTCCAACACAAAAATACGCGTGGAAATGCTACAAACCCAACCCCCCGAAAAAAAATCGAAAAAAAGAGGAATAGCTACACCTTTTACACATTACTACAAAAAAGTAAGCAAAAATTTCTATTGCATATACAAGTTAACATCTTGTAACACATAGTAGAGAGAATTTATGAGGAACAAGAAAGCATGCCTACACCGGGACGATAAGCCCAAGCTGGAGGTAGACGCGCGTACTTCTCCATGCCAGGTTGTTCGTCAAATGGACGTTGCATTACTTTCAGTAGTCGTCGTACCTCCCCAAAATCATCTTGTTCAGCTGCATCTATTGCACTTTGGCATAGATAGTTTCTAAGGATGTACTTTGGATTTACAGAATTCATGGATGCCTTCCTCTCATCGTCCGATACACCACTAGTAGAGAGCTGTAAGAGTAGAATAGTGACTAGTTTAAGCATCTTCCATGCAGGAAAAAGTTACAGAGAAGGAGAAGCGTATGAATAAAAAAAAAGGGCAGTTCAGTACACTAAGCTCCCGCTATGCGCGGAGTTTGGTGAAGGGACGAACCACAAGAATCTGTTATACGTAGTCTTACCCTGCATTTCTGCAAGCTAGTACCTACATCCCACTTCTTTCCCTTTTTATTTTTTCCCTTGTTCAGACCAATTCCAATAAGGAGGTTTTTTAATTCTCCCCAGTCCCCATCTACTTCCACCTCGACTCCCGGAAACCTTAGTTGATTCTCTTTGGCCGGCCGGCTTGTTGCAACCTTCGCGTTTCCTGCTGAGATCCCAAGTCTCCAAGTGGGCCCTCTTGGCCATTTTTATGTTTTTACACCATGGACTGGCATGGAGAGGCTGGCTGGATCTCGGATGGGTTCAGTAGTTCAACTATACCTATTGCTTTTGACTCGAACTAAAAAAAAACTTAAAATGTATAAATATAATAAGATCAAATTCATCCCAGATCTACCGATTTTTATATCATGTGAGCCTCTATGGTCGGGAAGGGGGGTTATCTTCCTGGAGAGTAATTATACGGCCTTTCCACCAACAGCAGGCCCTGTCTAAGGGGAGCAGCGCAGGTGAGGCAAATAGCTCTTCCACACAAATGAGAGCACTACAAAAATAGTCTAAAAGCAAGGGCCTTCATAGCTTTCCATCATGTTTATGTCGCTCGACCCTAAGTTATTAGTGAACAAGTTAAGGAATGGGATTTAACTTGCAAAGATGATATGACTTTGTCAACATAATTCAAATTTCTCAAGGACACACAAGCAAATTGTGGGCTCGGAAAAGTTTTTCTGCTTCATCTATTTTCTGGTTTACTATATTTCGAATACAAGGTGATAACATACTCCTCCCTAGTTTAGTTCCTCGAAATTTTTTTACCCCTCCTAGAAAGTTTCTACCGTTTTTGCTCCCTTAATGACTCGAACTCATGTCCTTAAAATGGGAGGTGAAAGGTGCTATGACTGAGCTCAAGAAGAAGAAAACGCTTAATGCAAAGAACAGAAGTTAATTATACATACCTCCTGTATGTAGGATTTCACCCAGCTTGTCCAAGCTTCCTTGCGTTCCATACCAATATCCAATAAAGCAGCTTTCAGAGGAATCAGTAACTGATTATCTGGAATTGTAGGATCAGCTTTGATGTTTGATAGTAATCGGAAGAAGTTTGTGTAATCAACTTTATCGACAGCCATATTCTTAAGTAGTTCACCAATCATCTGTTTATTGTACTTGACCAAACCAAGCTTTTTGGTCATGATAGCTTGATAGTCATCCATAAATTTGATGCCATACCTAAAAGAAGTCGATAGATGAAACGTCACTCAACAGTATAAAGATGAAGACCAGCAATGGGAAGAATACATTCCAGCAAATGGTAGTAGTTTTCGTCACCTCTCCATGGCGTAATTTGTCTCCTTTTCATTTATCAACTGTGCAGTAGATAGGGTAGCAGCAAACTGAGCAACATTCCATAAACCTATATCCGGCTGATTTGCAAAGCAGTATCTTCTGCCCGGTAGATCGGTGGTATTAGGCGTGTAACTAGGATCAAACGCATCTAAAAATCCAAAAGGTCCATAATCGATGGTGAGTCCTAACACACTCATGTTATCAGTATTCATCACTCCGTGTGTGAATCCAACACCTTGCCACCTTGCAATCGTGGAAGCAGTCCGCTCGGCAACTTCCACTGCCCATGCTGAGAAAATGTACCCATACATTAATGCATGTGAGAAAAGTAATTTGTCAAAATATGCAGATAAAAATATTTTTTCTTCAGTTCCGTAACGAAAATGCAGAATAAATAGCACAGAATAGAATGAAAATTTTATCATATTAACCAAACAAGGGACAAGACAGTATTAAATTTTTATCCCAAGACCATCTATACTTGCTTGTCCATCATACCAAACGGCCACTTAGCACATGAGCAATCCACCCTTGTATCCACTTCAAGATAATCAGTATTACCATATTGTATGGAGACGAAAAAGTAGCATCTTTTAATGACAATAAAGTAATTCCTTTTCTCGACACTAAGTGTTTTAGATTCTGAAAATAGAAGTTCGCCTCAAACTAACCACCAGCTGGATGTTAGAAGCCTGACAGATCATTACCAAGCGCGTACAAATGGCTAGTAAAAAACAGTATATTATACCTTCCACTTAGACATGGGAGGACATTAAGGACCACCGGCAGAGGCATATAAAAACATTAAGGGCTCATTTGGTTAGGGAACAAGTTATTCCGGGATTGTTATCCCACCCTCAATGTGGGATAAAAATAACCCTAATCCCGGGATAACTAATCCGGGGATAAGTTATCCCGCGATTTTATCCAAAGTTCCCAACCAAACATGGGATAAACTCATCCTAAAGTTAATCTCTGGATTAGTTATCCACCCCTATATCTACTTCATTCAGCATTAAAAAGGAGAACAGATTTAGCACAAACACAAACAATCCACCCCTATATACACTTCAAGAAAACCAATATATTTACCTGCATATTTGTTTGAAGTTAAATCCACAGCCAAATCATCTTCCTCGCCTGTGCTAAATGATATGCTTTCACTCTTACTCATGTTTTCTAGATGGGGGAAGTGATGTCTAATTGTGTAATCTGCTAAAGTACGCACAATCTCAAGGTCCTCTTTACCCCTAGAGGCATGTATTTGGTAAGAACCAAAGCGCAGAAAGGATTGAGCAACTCTGCAGACAATGGCACCAGGCTCGTCCTTTGGATTCCCGCTGCATAAATAAGAATAGAGTCATGCATAGCAAGAACAAAAAACAGACTTGAATGGATCAAAAAACAACTATCGCGAGCATAATCCTATAACATGGCTCCCTATAATACTCCAAGTCTACAATGAGAATACTATATAGGTGGTTCTCACCAATTTCAGCAAATAAACTGCAAGCATATCATTCTCCCAAGAGTCCTCGACTCAAAAACATTTCGAAGCAAAAATGATAATTCATATTGTACAATTAGCTACATATATATATATATATATATATATATATATATATATATATATAGAGAGAGAGAGAGAGAGAGGAGTCTCAATCTATCCTTGCTGATTAAATGGCACAAAACTGTAAGAATAACATACTCATAAAACATGTCCCTGGTGACATCTTTTCCCGTCATTACAAGACAGAGTGCTCTTGTCGTTGGGATTCCAAGACTATGCATTGCTTCACTGCAGAGGAATTCCCGGATACTACTCCGAAGCACTGCAAGACCATCAGCAAAACGGCTATATGGGGTCTTCCCAGCACCCTTTAGCTGCAGTTCCCATCTTTCAGACTTTGAATTCAAAACCTCTCCAAGAGTTATTGCTCGACCATCACCTAGCTGACCAGCCCACATCCCAAACTGATGTCCTCCATAGTTCTGGGCATAAGGCACACTGCAGAAGCAAATTCAACCTAACACACTGTCAGACTATTAAAAATTTAAGCGCATCCAAACTAGAGAAGTGACACTTACGCTCCAACTAAAGGTGATGTCCCTGAGAACAGAAGTGGAAAATCAGGCCTCTCAAATCTGAAAGGTTAAAAGAACTCAGCGTCACTTCCATCACAATACATTAGAAAGGACAATCTTCAGCAAGCATTAAAACCTCACTCTTTAGGATCCAACTCAAGTAACTCTGCTACTGATTCTGACCACACAACGAGCTGAGGATTCTCCACCTCAACAGAAGGCAACACTTTCGTATAGCACGCATGCAATACCTACATAAGCACAATATTTGACTCTAATAAATAACTTGCAACATAATTCCCCACCTCAATGCAACAATATCAACGTCATCTCATCATCTTTGAAATCCAAGGGGACTGCAGCACTCAATACATATGGAAAACCAGGATTTCAATTTTCTTGCTATGCAGACACTACTAGCAGAAGATTAACCTTCCTCATTTAGCTAGTAGCCATGAAACAAGTCTATTTTTTCTTTTTTCCCAAAGGTTGTAAACCATTCCGATATTTCCAAATGGGAATTGAACTCACAGAACTTACCTAGTACCTGAACTATGGGAGTTGAAGAAAGGGAACCTCAACTGAAACTAATTTCGATGCCATCTCTATCAAGACAATTGGTGGAAGCACAATTTCTAAGACATGAATAACAAGCAACAAAATTTCTCCATCCCCTAAAGCAATAAAATATTTTCTTCACATTAAAATTTAAAGGGCTGCAGCACTTATTATACAACATCAAGATTTCAACTTTTTTGACCTTTCCACGGGGTAAGAGTATTAGAAGTCCCAACATGAAATCAGACTCAACAATTCAGTAAAGAAATCATGAAATTCCAACTATTCAGTTCAAAACAACCAATTCGATAAAGATCACAAATTCAAGCAAAACCCAAACTCAATACAACACAAAAAACACAAATATTAACAAGAAAAAAAAACTCTCTCGGAATGGCATCTGTTCTTGGATCAGCGGGAAGTTCACGAACAAAAGAATGATAGTAGGAAAGTAATAATAATACTGATAAGGGAAATAGATGTGTCGATCTCCTACTAACTTTCTACCCTAATCCTCAACCTCCATATCTTCTTTTCTAGGGTCATGTCCTCGGTAAGCTGCATGAGTGTCAAGTCCTTTCTAATCACCTCTAGACAAGACTTCTTAAGCCTACCTCTACCTCTTCTTATATCCACTATAGCCAACCTTTCACGCCTCCTCACTTTTGTGCATCTTCTCCACATGCCCGAAGCATCTCAGCCTCACCTCCCTCATCTTGTCTACCATGAGGTCACTCCCACCTTTTCCCAACTTGAAACCAGACTCAAACAATATCAGTGCAAGAATCATGAAATTCCAACTATTCAATTCAAAACAACCAACTCAATAAATATCATGAATTCAATCAAAACCCAATCTCAATACATCACAAAAAACACAAATATTAACAAGAAAAAAACAATCCCCGACCCCCACATCTTCCTATCTAATATCATGTCCTCAGTAAGTTGCACGAGTGTCATGTTCAGTGAAGAATTCATGAAATTCCAACTATTCAATTCAAAACAACAATTCAATAAAGATCACATATTCAATCGAAACCCAATCTTGAAACAACACAAAAAACACAAATATCAACAAGAAGCATAAAAAAAAAATCTTCAACCTCCATATCTTCCTATATGGGGTCATGTCCTCGGTAAGCTACATAAGTGTCATGTTCGGTGAAAAATTCATGAAATTCCAACTACTCAATGCAATAAAGATCACAAATTAAATAAAAACCCAATCTTGAAACAACACAAAAAACACAAATATCAACAACAAACACAAAAAAAAAAAAAAAAAAAAAAACCTCTCTTGGAATGGTATCTGTTCTTGGATCAGGAGGCAGTTCACGAACAAAAGAATGATCCCAATTAAGCTCTTCAAGTTTCAACATACGTCTACTACTGTTACTGTTACTTCCATCATTACCCAAACTCTGCTTCTTGAATTTGTCAGCAACTGAATCAACTGATTCCATCGAAGCACAGAATCGATTGTGTTGAATTGGGTATGAAAAGGGGTTCTTTGGGTGATGAAAAAAAATGGGTCGAAGAGATTTAGAGAGGAGAAGAGAGGTAGATGAAGAAGTAGTATGAGAGAGTGAAAGTGAAATCTTGGAAAGTATTTGCATACTTGTTTGTGTGTTTTAATTTTAACGGGGACTGAAATGAAATAAGTACTAAAGTATAATTTACTTGTTAAATTGGTCCTTTTTCTTATGTTGAGAAAAAAACTTGAAATTTTGGTCTCTCAACTATGTTAAAATACACTTTGGCCCTTTTTATTTGATTTTTCTTTTAGTTATTCATCTGGTGTTCGGTACTCTTATTGGGGCCCGAATAAATTCAGATTCGCGCCGAAAACATTCGGAGGTAAAGCACTCCCTAACAAAAGCGACTATGTATGTCGAAAAATTCAAATCCAAAACCTCTAATTAAAGATAAAAGAGTATTTAGCATTCCACCACAACTCTTGTTGGTGATTTTTCTTATTCTTATTGTTAAGAACTTAACATGAAATAATGAACAACTATTAAGTATTAAGGTCTTATTTGTGTGCTCTTAATGTTGGTTTAAAATTACCTCATTTGTTTACGTTAAAATTTAAGTATTTATTTGATTTGAATATGTATTAATTATTAGGATATTAAACAAAGTTTTAATATCATTAAAAGTATTTTTATGTGAATAGTTTTCATCACTACTCTGTCCACAACCATCAGGCACCAGCTACCAACAGTAACCACTCTGTCATCAAAATCGCCACCATCATTGTCAACCACCTCCACCTGTCACCACACCAATCATCTTTGTCATCACAATCACCACAGACAACTACCACTGTTTGTAATAATTACTGTTAGTTATTATCATATTTATCATCTCTATCTTTATAATTGTATCCATTGTCCATCCCACCACTGCCATCGTGGCCACCGCCACCACTATCAACCACTAGAACCACTGTTGTCAATCCCTAATTAATCACTTTCACAATCACAACTAGCACAACCACCAACTATCACAAATATCATTGTCAACTACCACACACTCTTCGGTCATCACTATCAATATCACAACTACTAACATTAACCAACTCAACTGTCACAGAATCACCTCTACTGTCATAATCATCAACACTAGCGTTGCCAACGATCAACCATCTTTGCTATCACAATCATCAGTGAAAATTACCACCATTGCTAATCATACACCTACCACCTTGTCATTTTAATTATATGCACTGCCCACCACCGATTTCGCCACCTACACTATCACTATCAGCTACTGTCACTGCGTACTATGACTTTCCTACTATAAACCATCTCCACCATAAGGACTTCGTTTGTCTAGTTGAGCACATTAACATTTTTATTATTATACATTGGTTTGATTAAGAAAAATATGATTAACAAAAATTTATATAGTCGATCCTAACTTATTTAATTTGAAGCCTAAATTAGAAACAACTACTACAACAAGGAAAGGTATTGTGTTCTCAAACTATAAGATAGAGGTCCAAAATTAGAGATTTATCTATGTGTGAGGAGCTAAAATTGCAACTTACTCGTTTATATTTCTTTGAAATTTAGTTTTGTTAGGGTCATAGTATTTTTTCTTATAATTTTCTTTTTTGTTTGAGACTTTTGACTTTTGGTTGTTTGTCTTTGTCCTACCTATTTTCTTGACAATACTAATTTTGGAATTTGAAAAAATGATTTTGGTATTGTGTTCTTCTTTTTTTTTTTCCAAATAGTACAAGAGTGTAAGCGTAACCAAATGAATAACTACAATGTTTGAATCATTTCAGTCTCACTTTTCTTATTTTATTCGTTATAGTGGTCACTCCAACCTTATCCTGTATAATCTCATTCCTAATATTATTTCTCTTAGTACGTCACAGACCATTTGAGCATTCTCATCTTCGCTACCTTCATCTTCTGAACGTATGTGTTCTTGACTGACCATCACTTTGCCCCATAAACAAAGTAGATTTAACCACCATTCTATAGAACTTACCTTGAAGCCTTGGTGACACATTCTTATCACACAATACCTGGACGCGAACATTCATTTCATCCACATCGGTCCAATAAAATGTACGGCATCATCGTTAATCCTCCTATTTCCTTGGATTATAGACCAAAGATACTTGAAACTTCCTCTCTTGGGTATAATTTGTGTATTGATCTTCACTTTCACCTTCATTTCATGCATCACGCTGGTGATTTTCTACTCCAAGTATTTTCTCTTAGTATTACTTAACCTGAAACCTTTAGATTCTAGGGTCTGTTTCCAAACTTTCAGTCAATCATTAACTCCATCGCGTGCCTTGTCAATCGCCATCTGTGAATAACATACACCATGACACTAGTATTTTGTTTTTTATTATTATAATTTTCTGTGTTTGAAACTTTGACTTTCTGTTGTTTGTCTTTGTCCTACCTATTTTCTTGGCAATACTAATTTTGGACTTTGAAAAAATGATTTTGGGATTGTGTTCATATTTTTCTTTCTTCAAGTAGTACAAGAGTGTAAGTGTAACCAAATGAATGTATAATTATTTACTCTTTTTCTATTTCTTTCTTTTTTTACTTTGTTAACTTATAGTTCCTGATGGAATTTATCCTACTTGATTCTTCAATTTGTTGCTTATTTTCTTTCTTCTTTCGTTTTCTTGTTTGTCTTCTTGATAAAATTATAACAATACAGAAAAATTTAACATGATATACGCAAGAACGATTTACCATCAATCTCCAACAACAAAGATGCGTATCAATGTGGCTACCAAATCATTGTCTAGCATGGATAAAAATTTATCCGCATCTAATACTTACACCAAATCAATGAATATATAACATGTATTTGAAAAAATACTCAACTTATCGTTTAATCATTGATTACTTAACGTGCTTTTTCATCAAATCACTTAATCATGATAACTTGAATTAGTTTGGTGTAAATACCCGTGCGGGCGAGTATAGGAGGCTCCTCTAATAAGATTAGAATTTTGATATGTTGCTAATGATCTGGATATAACTCCTCCTCTGTGAACTTGCTCATGTTGCCAGTCTCAAATTCAAATAAAAGAAAAGGGTTGTGATAGACGGACAAGAAGAAATCACCTAATGTTTTTGTGCTTGATTTTGGATTCTTAATTGAAGAAATCACCTAATGTTTTTGCGCTCGACTTTGGATTCTTAATTGTGTAAACAACAACATACCCAATGTAATCTCACAAAGTGGAGTCTGGGGAGGGTAGGTACGCAAACCTTACCTCTACCCTAGAGGTTGCCTCGAACTTGTTCATATTACCAATCTCAAATTCGAATAAAGAAAAGGGCTGTGATAGACTGATGAGAAGAAATCACCCATTTATGCACTCAATTTTGGATTCTTAACGGTGTAAACAACAACATACCCAGTGGAATCCGACAAAGTGCTTTTTGGGCCGGCTTCGTGATTTTATGCTTGGAAAATGCTCTTGTATCGCTGGGCCCCGACAAAGTGGGGTCTGGGGAGGGTAGGTGTACGCAGACCTTACCCCTACCCTGGAGGTAGAGAGACTGTTTCCGATAGACCTTGGTGGATTCTTAAAATCAAGAATGGAAATCTCAGTAACACCTGCAATGTTTTATTTGTCTACAGGCTGAACTTACTGTCTGAAATATATTGATCAATATGATGTTGGACATTGTTTGCTAAAGTAACCTGCTTGAACAACTATATTGCTCGAATTCTTCAAAACTGTCACGGAGTGCGTATCGGATCCTTCAAAAGTAGTGCATTTTTGGAGGATCCGACACGGGTGTGGCAACATTTTGGGGAGTCCGAACAACATATCTTCATCGGGCTTAAGCAAACAGTTCCTCAAAACATATTTGAGAAATTTGATTGGTGTCCAAGAGCTGCTACTTCAACTGAGCCACAAGAGACTGGTAAGCCAGAGTTTGCGAAATCATTGATTGCTCGTCTCCACCGTGGTCCAGTTCCGACTGTCAAGAGCAATAAATCCCATCTTAGAGATTTCAAATGATAAATTCTATCTCGGAAAAGAAAAAACGAATAGGTTTTCATGAAAACGAAGACAAATAAATCAGCAGGTGCACAATGAATGACCTTAGTATAGTGAAATACCAAGGTTATTTTGCAAATATCTTGTTAAAAAGAGCTCGTGGAAATCCATCGGCATGCATTTCGATATAATAAGTTGATAAAGGAAAATTCCCGTTAGAGGATGTACAACAGAACTGGTTGTTGCATATCAAGGAACGTTAACAATTTACCTGATCGTTTTAGTTGGTGATTTCAGCTGATTAACGACAATCCTTTTCCTTTGCTGATAGCATTCAGTTCAATGTTAAGGCCACTATGAACAATTTCTTTCAACTATTTCTGAATGAAGCCACTTACAACGTCGTCTCAGAAGTTACCTGACCAAGAACACGTGATACACAAAATCACCTTTTGGCGCATTGCTATTGCTAGCAATTTGAACTATGAAGCTATCGCGCCTTCTCCAATGAGGCAAGTAGGTTTCGGAGCTCTGTTGCTTTGCTAGTCATTCTATTTACTGAATATGCTTTAATCATACTTCTGTATGTTATCTTATCTGGCTTACATCCACTTCGTTCCATCATCTCAAGCACCCCTTTCAACTCTGTGAAGCATCCCATCATCCCATATGCATCCACTAGGCAGTTAAAAAACACGGTGTCAAGTGCCACGTCAGAATTCTCAATAAACCGCAAAACAGCTCCAAGTTTTTCAGCTTTACCAGCTTTCCCATAAGCTCTTACAAGCGAACAAAGAGTAACACAATTTGGTTTTATCCTCTCAGACTGCATCAACCTAAAAAGAAATTCCATCTGCTTTAAATCTCCAGCCCTTCCAAATGCATCTATTACGATATTGTAAGTAACTATGGTCCACGAAAAATGGTATTTCTGCATAAACTCCATTACAGCGCTCATTTTCTCATAATTTTCTGTTTTCCCGTATGAATCTAAGAGAATGTTGAACGTCTTGATACTAGGTTCAATTCCGGCACTCTGAAACTTTTCATAGCATTTTTCCATCATTTCTATTTGCCCGCTGCCACCAAATGCTCTCAATGTTGAGTTCATGGTCCACACATCTGGCTTGCAGTCTCTTCGCCGCAGCATTTCAACAAGTGTGGATTCCATCTCTTTGAACCTTTGGCAATTAAAGAAAAGAATCAATTTCCCTATCATAGAAAACTAATGCCTCGAGAAAATGATAATCAACGGGTACAAAAAAACATTTTCTCAGCAAATATGTCACAAAACTCAAGTTAGATATGATTGTGCAGCTTAAGGTTTTCCATCTGATTATCCATTTAACGTGTTTCGGTTGTTTCATCTCTCATTTTGGATTTCGTAAGTTGATAGAAACTCATTTCTACTTGTGTTATAATTAGAACTTTCTTGTCAGCTATGGTGGGAAATCGAAAATAGAACCATAACAACGAACAGCAATCAAACCTTTTCGCTTTGCCATAGGAATCAATGAGAGTATTATATGTTACTGTATTGGGCTTGATACCCATACATTCCATGTCGGAAAGCACGATTTGCACTTTGTCGAAGTCATAAACCTGCAGGCACGACTTTATCAGGATGGTATACGTGAATACATCGGGTTGGCAGTTCGGAGTGTTCTTCATCTCTTCCAGGAGAGAAAAAGCTTCATGAAAACGACCACTGCGGCTATAGGCTGACAAAAGAGCAGTGTAAGCTTCTTGATTCACGACACAGCCTTCCTCCACCATCATCTCGAATAAAGACTGAGCTTTCTCAGGTTCCTTACATTTCCCAAGCATGACAATTAATTTGATATAGATACCCGCATTCGGCCTGTACCACAACTGCTCCTGGAGGAGTTCAAAGATCTGAAGGGCAAAGAAAAAGCAAGATAATAGCGGATTGTCAGGTTCTTGCGCGTCTCTACAACACTGCCAAAGCATAAGCATCTGTTTCTGAACTATGAAAATGAATTTTGAATATATTGTTTTATTTGGAATCTAGAAAATGTTTCCACTAACACATGAACATACAACATCAACAACAACAACATACCCAGTGTAATCCCACAAAGTGGGGTCTGGGGAGTAGGTGAACGCAGACCTTACCCCTAGCCTAGAGGTAGAGAGGTTGTTTCTGATAGACCCTCGGCTTGATGAAAAACATATCAAAGCAGTTCGGAAAAGGAAATAACAGAAATGAAGGAGCCGTGACAAAATACTATAGAAAGCATGACAAAGCATATGAACAGTAACTACAACAAAAACATACAATAATCGAAGTACAATAAGCGACAGATAATAAGAGAAATCGAGGAAATCATCTCTCGTATGCACAGCAATGACACAGTAAGAATTGCGCCAAGATTATCAATTCCCAGAAAAATTTCAACTTAAAAAAGGGCAGCCCAATACACTAAGCTCCCACTATGCGCAGGTTTCAGGAGAGGGTTGGAACACAAGGGTCTATTCTAGACGGTCTAACTTTGCATTTTTACAAGACGTTGTTTTCACGGCTGACCTCCTGACTTTATCAGCTAGGCCAAGGCTCCCTTCCAAAAATTCCAACTTGGGTTCCAAAATTAAGAAACAAAAAGAGCATAAAACTAAATATATGCATCAAATCTGTTGCACAATATGCATTAACAATTGTACCATAATCATCAATTCCCACAAAAATCCCAACTTGGGCTCCAAAATTAACAACCAAAAAGACTGAAAAAACTCAAAATCCCAATTTGGGTTCCAAAATCAAGAACCAAAAAGAGCATAAAACTCAATACAAGCTCCAAACCTGTTGCACAATATGCATTAACAATTGTACCATAATCATCAATTCCCACAAAAATCCCAACTTGGATTCCGAAATTAACAACCAAAAAGTGAATAAAAACCCAAAATCCCAGCTTGGGTTCCAAAATCAAGAGAGAAAAAGCTCAAAATTCCAACTTGGGTTCCAAAATTCAGAGAGAAAAAGCTCAAAATCCCAATTTGGGTTCCAAAATCAAGAACCAAAAAGACCCAAGAAAACAACTACCAAAAAAATAGAGACCTTAATAGCAGATTCCCAACGCAAAGCAGTAATACGTTCATGAAGAGCTTCAAGAACAGTACTTGGCAAAAGTTTCTTCAAATTCCCTTTCTTCTTCTTCTTAGTATTCTCAATTACTGCTTTTTCAGCTTCTCTTCTAAGTATAATTGATACTGCTTTCTGTGAAGCTATCTTTTTGTTACTTTCCTCTTTCCTTTCCTTCTTCTTCTCAAGCTCCATTGAAGAGTTCGGGTTGATGGGTTTGGATCCGGGTACAGTAACTTTCTTTCGGGTTAACGGGTCGGATCTTGATGGCCCGAATAATGGTGGTGGAGGAATTGGAAGGGAAGCCATTAGAGTTTTTATCCTGTATTCCTCTGATATCTGATAATATGAGGCTGTCACTAGTAATAAAAGATGTAATTATGCGGGGCGGATTTATGCGGGGCGGGTCTACATATATTACGAGATATTTTTTCATACTTTTTGTATTCTGTTATAGCTAGTTTTGTACCTTCTGATCGACTTGAACAACATATATGGAGAGCGCGTTAAAAATAAAATCTTGGAGTCTTCTATTTACACAAATTTACTCTGCAGTCACACTATTCAGTAATCGTTTGTCATTGACAGAATACATAAACAGATACTTAAACTAAGTATTTTAACTTTGAGTACGTACATGTAGCTATTTCAACTCGTCTTAACTGTGTCAGTTGAACTTACCCTCCAACTTATGGAATGATCACATGAACAATTCCAAAATTGATATGTCATGCCGGTATCACATAAAAAAATTAAGAGATGTATCCACTCTAAATCGCAAAATTAAGGAATATATTAACCCACTGAAGAATTTGGATTGATGGATTTGGATTCCGGTACGGTAACATTCCTTCGGGTTAATGGTTCAGGTCTTGGTGGTCTGAATAATGGTGGAGGAACTAGATTAGAGGGTCCGAAAAGGAAAGTCATTAGAATTCATATGACAACTTTTGGATTTCGAGATTTAAACGATTTTTTTAATTTTAATTTTTTATATATATCATGTAAATATTTTGAATTACAAATTTTTGTGACTTATATTACTTTTTACATAATTTCTGAATATGTAATTTTATTTTTAAAAACTTAATGATTTCATGTTCGAATTCACGATCAAACTAAACAGATTTGACTCTCAAAATTTAAATTGTACCACATATATTGGGACAAAAAAGTAATTATGAGGGTCAAATTTATGATGAGCGGGTCTATGCAAGCGGAACAAGTTAAGAACAAAAAAGAAAATCTATGCGGCGAGGCGAGTTGAAGTCTTTGTTTTACGTAAATTTACTCTGCAGCCACACTGTTCAGTACGATTTGTCATTGGCATAATACATAAACAGATATTTAAACTTAGCCTTAGTTAGCAAGTAATTACTCCAACTTTGAGTACTCACATCTAGACATCTCAATTCGTCTTTACTTTATCCATTAAACACTCCAACATATAAAATGATCATCTAGACATTTTCAAAATTTATGTGTCATATTAATGTCATAAAAAAGATTAAGAGATATATTCACTCTAAATCGCAAAAATAAGGAATATATTAACCCATTGAAAATTTTGGGTTGATGGGTTTGGATTCGGGTACAATAACATTCCGTCGGGTTAACGGATTGAGTCTTGATGGTCCGAATTAGGAGTGGCAAATGGGCTTTTTGAGCTGAAATTGCGCGGATTAAGATGAGCTGAATGAATAAATGGGCTAATGCCCAACTCTGCCCAAAGATCATTTGGGTCAAGATGGACGGGTTAAAATAGGTTAAACAACGAGTCATAATTCAACCCGCTCAACTTGTCCAAAATCGTTATAATATTCTCAACTTTGTAACAATTCAAAATTAATCCTTTTAAAAAAATAAAAAATATATTTTTCCAGTTTTATTTGTTTATTGTATTTTCGTAATGGAATTAATGATTAAATTAAAGTGTTATACGATGATAAATATGCCCAAAAAGTTGATCATAATCCACTAACTATACATGCATGCTTTTGTTTAATAATAATTTATTATTTGATATATTTGTAATGTGAATTAATGAAAAATAAAAATAATCTCAATAAACAGTTGACAAATATTCTATTAAAAAATTAACATATTGTAAGTGTCTATAGCTAATGTATAATATAAAATACAAACAGTGTTCAACATTAGAACAAGGTAAGTTTGTATTAATAATGAACAATTTAATATTTTATGTAAATACGATAATAATATTTAATATCAATTTTTTATATAGCAAAAATTTAGTGCACCGTACTTCCTAATACATACAATCTGAAAAAACAAAAATTTAAAATTCTCAAAATCACATTTAATTCTATAATAAAATTTTAAAAAAAAACAACATATTTTTCATCATCTCATCTCAATACCTTTAGAAGTAAACCCGTAAATCTTGAAATAAAAATTTAATCATACAAAAAAAAAAAAAAAAAACTCGGCATATTTACAAAGAACCAACTATTAATAAAGATAATCAAAAGCAAAAAAGCTTGGATGGGCCAGTTTGGACCAAAGTAATGGGTTAATTTGAACTGCTCAAAATAAATGGGTTAAGATAAATTGTGCCCAAACTTAGCCCATCTATAATATAGCCCATGCCCAAAACCCACTAAAATCTAAACGAATTGAACAGGTCAAATAAGCTTGAGCTGAATTTGCCAGCCCTAGTCCGAATGATAATGGAGGAATTGGATTAGAGGGTTCAAAAAGGAAAGCCATTAGAGTTGTTGTCCTTTGTTGCTGATGTCTAATAATAATATGAGGTTATCGGATTTATGTGGAGCGGGTCTATGTAAATAGGATTGGGGGTTGAAAATAAATATTTCTCGGCAATCATATTGTTTTCAGTTCCACGCTATTTGTCATTTGCGCATGGTATATAAACAGATATTCAAATTTGACCTCAGCTAGCACATCTAGATATCTCAATTCATTTTGATTGTATCAGTTAAATATTTTAATGTCTTATAAAATGATCATTTTGACATCTTCAAAATTTATGTGACACATCAGCGTTGAATGTTTACGAGATACAGTAAAAATAAGTTGAAGTGTTTAGTTATCGGACGAGACTAAATTAATGTATCTTGATGTGCACTCTCAAAATTGAAGTGTTTATTTGCGTTTATTTATGTATTGCCGTTCCATCAGAGTTGGTATGTGTTCATTAATGACGTTCATCTTTATTTGTTCAGTATACTAAAAATAGTTATTCAATTTTATTTGTCAAGTTTAAAAAATCAAGAGATAATTTATCGATTTATCTCTATTTTACCCTTATTATTAAATTCTATTCATTTTTTAGATTACTTATAATAATATGGTGATATAGTAAAATTACTCTTTTATTTATTATTTTATAAGAAATGTATCAAATTAAACATGGACAAGTAAAGATGAACGGAAGGAATAGTTACCAAATGTCAGGAAATAAAACAAAACCAAACAAATTAAATAGCATACCTTATAAGAGTGATTCATGTGATATTCATGTTCCCTTTAAGTTGGTCTCAGCTGACATTTATGCCCTTTAATATTGAATGTGCATAAGTAGACACTTAAACTTGTATAAAGTTTAATAAATAGACTATAGACACACGCATTCTACGTGACATATTACACGTAGGACGTCATGTAGGATGTGAATTATCACGTAAGACGTCATGTAGGACACATGTATCTATGAAGAAACCTTGTCAAACAAGTTTTGATAATGAGGCAAAACCTATTTTCAGTAAAAAGATATTTATGGAAACTAACTATAAAAAGAAGTATCCATGTCAAAGAAGGAGAGATCAAAAACGTGTAAAGAAGAAGAAAGAAGACGCGTCCAAGTCCAACAAGGAGAGGACTGTACCAGGCGGCGACCAACTCCTACAAGGAAAGGATTGTCTTTTCCTTTCAAGAAAAGGAGAGCTTGAGACTTCTATAAAAGCATTGGATCTAAGAAGAAATCAATCACCTATTGCACAAAGCTGAGAAGAAGTATTCTCAAGCAATAGAGATTTCAAGCAAGCTATTCAAAAGAAGACACAAAGAGAGAATTGTTCTTAGTTCAATCCTGCATGATTAATAGGACATAGAGTCTGTGTTGTGAGGCTTGTAACAAGAAGTGAGTTTGGCTTCTTGAGAGATATAGAGAGAGAGTTTGAAACAATAAGAGTTTATTGTTTGAGTTTAGGTACTAAAGTTAGTTCCTTTGACTATTGAGTTGTAATCATAAAACTTGAAGTTGTGAGTAAAGGTGAGTTCGTAGTTTTTTCTCCTGGAGTTAGGGAGTTTTTCAGGTAAAAAGCTTGTGTATTATTTTACTTACTGCTTTAAGTGGAATTGTGCTAAGGACCTGGTTCTTGAGATAATTAGTGGGCACCAACTTTCTTCAATCTACTTGTTCAAGTTTATACAAGTTTAATTACTCTCTCTGAATGACTTTACTTGTCGTCCTTGCTAAATATAGGTAATTTTTACTAAAGGTTAATTTAATAAAATACATCTTTAATTAAATTTTTTTAAGGGATATGCTAAGTTAATATATGCCAAATAATATGAAATGGAGAGAATATAATACTCTCTCGTTCATCTTTATTAGTCCATGTTTGACTTGACATATCCCTTAAAAAATCATCATAAATAAAAAGTTAATTTTACTATATCACCTCTATTAATTATAAGTCATTTAAATATTATGAAACGAGTAATATTTAATAACAAGAGTAAAATAAATATAAAATAATAAATTATTTTTGATTTTTTAAATTAAATAATTATTTTTTAATATATTGAATAAGTAAAAATAAATGAACAAAGAGTAAATAATATTTATTACATTATTATCCTTTTGTCTCAACAATTTTAATTATTATTATCACGTGGACTAATAACTATTTGTGTGCACCACCTACCACACTGTCTTTTGCTTCAATCCCCATGCACCAGCACACACCTTTTATATATTTGAAATTTTTTGAAATGCGAGAAAATCGGTTGAGATATAATTTGAATATATTTTGCATTGATTTAGAATTGGGTTTGTAGGTGTAAAATTATGATAAGCCAAAATGTTAAAAACAAATGAGATAAACCTAAAATTACATGAAATTAAGGATATTGTTTTAAAAGATCAATAATTTCTTTATATAAACTCAAAAATAAAGTCAGAATTTAAAGTTTAATATGGATTTGTGATTTTAATATTTTTAGGGTACTGAATTCTTAAATAATAATTTTTACATATTCAATGAAATTCTTACGACAAATTCAAAGTTTGAACTAAAGTTACTGGGTTCGATCGAACCCACAACCAACACACTAGCTCCGCCCATATATAGATGCAGGCTTAATGAAAGATACACCACGATAGAAGAAAAAGATCCATATAAGTGATATTTACTACTCCCTCGGATTACTTATTACTTGACGTCCTTAGTAAAAATAGATGGTCAAAAATAGTTGTTATCTTAAAAAATTAAGGTATAATTAGTTGTTTCTTTTAACCTTTATCCTTAACCATAAATACAGAGAGATATTAATATAGTAAAAATAGAAAAGTATTAAGTATTGAAAAATAATAAATAAAGATAATTTAACCAAATTACTTTCTAGTTAATATTTATTTTTAAAGAGCCTGTAAGTCAAAAATATGACAAGTAAAATGATCCAAATTGCCTAATACTCCATTCTTTGGTGGGGTTTCTCCTTTTGGGGAAAATCCCCATAATGCATATTTAATTATATTCAAGTGCAGAATACAAACTTAGAAAGAACAGCCATCAATGTGGGACTCGGTCTCAGGTTCGAGCCCCTTGGGTATAGAGTCGTCTTTGTTAGAAAGCGCTTTATCTTTCAATGTGAGACTTTTCGGTGTGAATCTGGATTTAGGCCTCATTTATTTTCATTAAGATTAAGATGTTTGAATCTGAATGCACACCTGAATGATTAAGATGTTGTGCTAGATCTGAATACTGAATAATTAAGACTGTTTGTTTTCCAATATCTGAATATGCATAATTAATTTATTTATAAATATAATAAAAGTAAAATTCAAATAAAAATTAACAATATATTAGAAAAATACTTAATTTAATAAAAATAAAACTATTATTTAATTAAAAAAATAAAACATTTATGTTTACTAGTGATGATGGAGATGGTTCGTAATGGTGGTGGTGGTGGTAATGGTTGGTGTTTGTGGCTAGTAATATTGCCGGTGATAGTTGTGATGGTAGAGGTGGTTGATGTTGTAGTGACTGTCATAATGGTGGCGATTGGAAGTGTTGGTGGTGGTTTTTGTGATGGTAAAGTTGGTTAAGGTTAGTAGTTGGCGGTGTTGATGGTGGTGACAAAAAAATGTGTGGTAGTTGATGGCGGTTCTAGTTGTGATGATGGATGTGATTGGTAGTAGGGATTGATCGTACTGGTGGTAGTGGCTGATAGTGGTGGAGGTGGCGCTGACTGTGACAACGGTGGTGGTGATGGCTGAAAAACGTGTGGTGATTGATGGTGTGTTGGTGGTAGTTAGCGGCGGTGCTAATTGTGATGGTGGAGTTGGTTAGTTGTAGGGATTGACAACAGTGGTATTGGAGGTGGCGGTGATAGTTGTGACAATCGATATAATTATATATAATGATGGAGGTAGTAGGTATGGTAGTGGTTGATAGTAATGGCGGCTGATGGTGGTGGTTGACGATGGTAATGGTGGTTGACAATGGTGGTGGTGGTTGTGATGACAAAGGTGGTAACTGGTGGTGACTGGTGATTGTGGATAGAGTGGTGGTGAATATTATCAATACAAGTTTACCTCTTAATGGTATTAAGACTTTGTTCTAAATCTTAATGATTAAGACTCATTCAGACCAATTAAGTGCTTAAATCTGAATAAAAACAAATGCACTTAATGGTCTAAGGTTTGAACCATTCAGATTCAGACCTCCATTAAGTGCAAACAAATGAGGCCTTAGTCGGGCTCCAATGCAAGTACCGAACACCGGGTGGGAAATCAAAAAAAAAAACAGTCATCAAGACAAATATTTTCAGAAAATAATAATAATAATAATAATAACAATAATAATAATAATAATATTCAGACTTTAGTGCTGGATAAGGATAACAGCATCGTTTGTAAAATAAATAATGTAATTATGGTAGTAAGAAAAAAAGTAATGCAATTATGCAATTATTGTCTTATTATTGAGCACTAAGGTTGTTATCTATCAAATTAGATTAATTTAACATTACTAGATTAGTACAAGCATTATCTTCACACATTACTTGTTTTAGTTACAAAACAAGGCTCCTTCACATGCTATCACATGAGTCACTCTTGTTTCTTGCATTGAGACTTAATTAATTAACTTAAAGTCAATGGAAGTATGGAAAATCATTATTAGAATAATATATGTTGCATTTTTATATTGAGCTTGATCTATGACTTGTTTATAAATTATTTTAACCATGTGATTAAGCTTAAAAACAGTGCAATAATTTTACTATCTAAACCCACCCACCTTTATTTATTATATATCATTGGGTTTATACACTTTTGTCCCCCTCTTGTTTATTGGGAAATTGTTTATTGTATAACCTCCCCAACCCCACCCCCCACCCCCATCCCTTTATACACTATTATATATATGAAAATTATTGTATAGTCAAATTTCTCTATAACAGTTCCTCATTATAATAATATTTTACTATGACAATTTGATTTTTTCCAAAATTATTTTTTTTATGTTATGTTTTACTTCTTTATAACAACATTCTACCTATAACAGCAATGACATTCATTATAGCAATACACTCTTTATAAAGTTACCCCTCCGTAACCAGTCATGCTCAAATATTGTATAATAATATTTTGTAAAAAATATATTATGTAGAAGATCATGAACATGAAAATGCTGATGAAGGGCCTCAACCTACTGCTATTTGGGGTGAGATAGAAGAGTCAATTGTTAAGCTCTTAAACAACCTTCAAGGGAAAGCTATTTAATAACCTTTTGCTGAAAGTTTGGATAAAATCTTTTGTTAATTCAAGTGATATATTGTCACTAAAAGACTAGTATTTACGAAACAACCTACAATTATAAAATTCTTATGTCAAACTTGATATATTTAAATTTTTAATTAATTTTAAATGCATATGTTTCTTAAATTTTAATTCTTTATTGGTACGGTACAATTAGTTATGAATTTATTAGTTATATTTTAGTCTTTTTAACAGTTTTTCGGACCGCAAATCAATGAAAATTTATGCTATAAAACATAATTTTCCCACTCATTTCTCATCAAATCAGTTCACTGGAAAATAGATTTTTCACTGAAATAGTGGGAAACTTTCTACTTTTTCTATGGAAACACTACACTATTTTTTCGTTTTTCGCTGATTCAATCAAAATATCTGTGGGAATAACCATTGAATATTTTTTAATGAAAAAATAATGATTTTTTTTAGTAGTGATCTATCAGTTTTTAAGACGGGGGTCTATCGAAAACAACCTCTCTATCTCACTTCCGAGGTAGTGGTATGAACTGCGTACACTCTACCCTTCCCAGACCTCACTTTGTAGAAATATACCGAATATATTATTGTTATTGTTGATCTATCAGTTTATAATTTCTTATCCCACCAACCAAACGAACTATAAGAGTACTATATATTGAAGGAAAGGAAGAGTCAAGAATAGGTCTTCAAATTAAGCATTCATATTAGTATTTACCAGTTTATAATCTCTTATCCCACCTATCAATGACATCCAATGGACTAAAACTTCCCACAATAGATTTTTCCAATCATCAAGAGCTAAAACCAAACACTCCACTATGGGAATCCACAAAAATTCAAGTTATTGAAGCCTTACAAGAATATGGTTGTTTTGAAGCAATAATTCCAAATGAAATTAGAGAGGGCATGTTTGGTACTGCAAATGAATTATTTGAATTTCCTTTAGAGACAAAATTGAAAAATTTATCAGAGACTCGCATGCATGGCTACTTTGGGTCATCTCCAGAATTGCCATTGTATGAGAGTTTGTGTATTGATGATTTGCTTAATCCTCAATGTGTTGAAACTTTTGCTAATATCTTTTGGCCTAATGGTACTCTTGATTTCTGGTATGTTTTACTTTTATCATCCTGTTTAAATTTTGTGCACCGACAATATTATATAGTTATAATTTTTAGAGTTAAGGGTAAAAAACACACCTAAACTATCTCAGTTTGTAGCGTTTCATACCTGAACTATTGGGAGTGTGAGTTTCCTACCTGAACTATCACAAAAAATAGTTAGCAAAACACAGCTCGACTAATATGTGATGGTGTGTGTACTACACTCTTTTCTTGTCACATTGCACTTCACGTGGTTAAGTTACCTGTTATAACATGTAAAATGATACTCCCTCCGCTTCAATTTGCTTGACTTATTTTAACTTGACACGGAGTTTAAGAAAATAAAAAAGACTTTTGAAACTTGTGGTCTTAAATTAAAGATATGTCAAATGTATTAAAATATTATTTAATCTTGTGGTCTTGAATATGTCATGTGAAAAATTAGAATTAAAGAGTTTCTATAAAAAGAAAGAAACATTCTTTTTGAAATGGACTAAAAAGAAAAGTAGGCCAAACAAATTGAAACGAGGGAGTAACATTTATCACTTTAGGTCTCTCTATACATATGTTCAACCTTATTTGTATGTTTATACTAACATTATATGTGAATTAAATTTTGCAGCAATTTGGTAAACTCTTACACAAATCCACTTGTGGAATTGGATGGAATGGTGAAAAGGATGACTTTGGAGAAGTTAGGATTAAATAATTACATTGATGATTTGTTGAATTCCAATAAAATCCAAGTTAGATTTACACATTACAAGGCACCACCAATTAATAGTGGAGGTGAAAGTAATAAAGCTACTGGATTGGATGGCCACACAGATTATAACTTCTTGACTATAATAACAGAAAATCAAGTCAATGGATTGCAAATTCAGAACAAAAATGGAGAGTGGTTTGATGTAAACACTTCACCAAATTCTTGTGTTGTTTTGTCTGGTGATTCTTTCATGGTAAGTGTTTAATTTTTTTTATGACATTTATTTATAATTTATATGTGTCGGAAAGTCCCACTCTGAAGGTAAAACACTCTCTATTATAATTATCCTGCAGCTTACTGAAGACATGACCCTAGATATATGAAGATTTGGAGGTCGGGGATTAGAATAGAAAGTTAATAGGTAGTCGCGTGTTGTATAGTTTTCCTATCTTCTATCAAACTCTAACTATCTTGTCCTTCGATTTTAGCGTCTCCTGACTTCAGTTATCGTATATCTCGAATGAACACGACTGATGAAACGTCAATCACTATACCACCTATTCAAGAACTCTACAAGATTTTTTTTTGTTAATTTAACGAGGTTTATCCAAGCTTAGTCCTCGGAGCAGAAGTTGAGAGAATTTTCCACTATGAACAAAAAGAATTGTGATAAATCCCTTTATATAGATCTCAAGTTACTCCTAATCCTAGGAAGAATGGTTTTCCAATCCTATCCTGCAGCTTACCGAAGACATGACCCTAGATAGAACGATTTGAAGGTCGAGGATTAGGATAGAAGGTTAATAGGTAGTTGCCTGTTGTATAGTTTTCCTATCAATATTGTTTTTATTAAACTCTTCCTATCTCCTGACTTCAATTAAGGGTGTGTTTGGTATGGAGAAAAATATTTTCGTATTTTCTCATTTTTGGTTGAATAATAATTTTGAAAAATATTTTCTATTGAAAAACAAGTCATATAAATGATTCTATGTTTATTATATCCTCCCCATGCCACCCAACGCCCCAACCCCTACCCCTTGACCATCCAACCCCTGCCACCCTCGAGAGCCCACTCCCCATTCCCTCTTACCCCTATACTATTCTGCTAGATTACATATAAATATCCTTGAGATAAAATTATTTTTTGCTTACTTACCAAACACTAGAAAATAAGTAATTCCAAGAAAACAGTTTTCACGGATTGAAAAATATTTTCCTTCATATCAAAGACACCATAACTTTCTATAGCTCGAAAGAACTCGACTGATGAAACGTCAATCACAATACCACACCTATATTCAAGAACTCTAAAAGTTTTTTTTTTCCTTGTCCCTCGATTTTAGTGTCTCCTGACTTCAGTTATCATATAGCTCGAAAGAACTCAACTGATGAAACGTCAATCTTTCCTTTTTGTAAATTTATACAGGCATGGACAAATGGTCGATTGCATTCTCCTGTCCACAGGGTAACAATGGCTGGAGAAAATGATAGATTCTCCATTCAATTATTTTCATCATTAATTCCAAATAAACCAGGTCAATGCATAGAGCCCCCAAAAGAACTTGTGGATGAAGAACACCCTTTACTCTTCAAGCCCTTTGGAACTCAAGAATTCGGTGAGTTTATTGTTGCAAAAGATGTTGGTGATAGAGCTGGTGCTTTCAAAGCTCATTTTGGTGTTTGAATTTGTTTGTAATTTTTTTCTGCGTACAATAAATTCTTGTGGTTTGATCTTCTTCTGAGCCTCGCGCATAGGAGTCGGTCATCGAAGCTGAGGAGCTATGGAAATGGGGTCTCAAATCTTTTTCATTTTGTTTGGTCCTTTCTGGTTTCGTACAATAAATCCCTGTAGTCTAATTGGGCTTTACTGTATTTTGCTTTGGTGTTTTTTTGATTTGTTTGGGCCTTTTTGGCTTCTTTCTCCTTTTTTATTGTTTATAATAAGGCCCAAAAGGCCATCCGTTTATTTATAAGCTTATAAATACACATAATTTTACTGTCACGTTTTGAACTTACACCCTGAGCGTGGCCATCACTCGTGACTTGAGCGAATTCTTGATCTAGCATGCTGCTAAAAGACATACTAAATATAAGCAGAAACTCTGAATAACATAAAGCAAGAACTAGGCTCTTGAAATGAAGAAAAAAATATACTTCTATAACAGAGACAATGAGTCGACTGAAATCAAAATACAACTTAATTGCATGAATACTAGTTGTCTAATGAAGCCTCTATTGACAGAACTGAATTGAATGTTGTCTATCGGGACAAGGCCCCTGATCTACCTTTATTCAAATGACTGATCTAAAGAACTACTAAGCTAGACATAACTAAGTCCTCTGAATGCAAAGAGGACTGATCAACAAGCTGAGGAGGTGAAATCTAAAGAAGCACCTGATGATGATTCTAAGCATGAATATTAGAGCATCTAAAATGATACAATGTCAAATAACGTAAGTACATGAAATGTACAGTATGTAAAATAGCTAAACTGAATTAATACTAGTGACTGATAAAACTGAATAACTGAGCATGAATATTAGATGCATTAAGATTATGAAATAACTGAATAATAAGATAATGCAACTTAAAAACTAAATCAATATGATAAACTAAGTATCTGAAACCTATCTTTTAATGTACTAGTGGCCTTGGCCAAATTTATACTTCTTGAAAATATCTGAGTTTTCTGGTTGGAAAGTTTCTTATAATCGACATACATCACGTGAGCTCATGATGTTCAATCTTTGACCCGAATGAGAAAATCGTCTTATGCCTTGCCAGGGCATAGAATAAAACTGAAGTGTGGATCGATACTGAGCCCTTATAGGAGCTTAAGAGGAGCCGCTCAGACTTACGACATGATCCTATCCTACGTTGGTCACATAATTTCAAGGCATATGTTATATGAACCTATACCATTCTCGGCTAACGAAATTATTCCAAAATATATATGCTCATAATAAAACTCTTTTATGGTAAACTGAAATCATGCTGGTGAGCATCGACTTAAAATCATACTGTTGGTGAGCCTCGAGTCTCATTTATTTTAAAATATACTGTTGTTTGAGCCTTGACTCTAAATCTTTATGAAACATGCTAAACTGAATTTTCAAGATAAGAAAACTTTCTTTTCCTTTCAAAACATAACAATATGCATAAGGGAAATTTATAAACATTTCATGAAGAGGACTTTCACTTCGTATAACATAATTTTTGTAAAATATGTGATAACTTTCATAACATTCGAAGTACACTCCATGAACATGAATAAAATATACAATCAAGGATGAATTTAATTTCTGAGATTTAAGTATTAGTTCGAAAGCCTAAAGTATTACAATATTTCGTCCTTGAGATTATTCGTCCTCGAATAAGAGTTATGACCAGAAGGAAAACATCTAAACTGAACTGAAAATAATTTCCTTAGGCTATCTTGAACTACTATTTATCAACATATGGGTGAATTCATTCTGTCAATCGCATTCCCATTATAATCCTATCCTTGACAGTTGTAATATTTTATTTTTTTTCATTTTTTTAGGTGTTTCTTTCTTTTGGCCACAACAATGACAATTATTCTTAGAACTAGATACAAGAGTTTGTGTAAGTACGGGTCTAATATACACTATTTTTTTTGTTTCAATTTATGTGAAACAATTTGAAGAGTCAATCGAAAAAAAATTGTATGATTTAAAAATATTTTAAGTTGATAATTATTGAGATTTATAATATTTTGTACATAATTTTCATATAATATATATTACTCTCTCTGTGCCAATTTATGTGACACTAATAAAATTTGAAGGGTGAACAAAAATTTTTATATAGTTTTTAGATATTTTAATTAGTTAATTATTGTGATTTATAATATTTTTTACGTCATTTTCAATTAATATATATTACTTTCCTTGTCCCAACTTATGTGACACTGATAGAATTTCGAGAGTCGACCAAAAAATTTATATGTTTTTTTTAGATATTTTAAATTATTAATAATCATAATTTATAATACTTTTTACGAAATTTTTAAATATATAACATATTTACAAAAAATAAGACAAACACATTAAATAAAGCAATTATAAAAATGCCCTCGACCAGAAGCAATCATGTCGACCTTCACCTGCTAGCCGCTTCTATATATACTAGTTAAAGAAACGCCCGTGCTAAGCACGGGCCCAACAAATATCATTTTAGTTTGTTTGTTTCACTTTTTTTAATCCGTTTAAGAAATAATGACTCTTTTTTTTTCAACCCAAATTTCCTTCGTCCTTATTTATATGTGCAATATTGACTTGGCATACTTCTTAAGTACAATAAATAGAATGATAATTTTATTACATTACAAATATAATAAATTCAACGTTTTAGAAAATGAATAGTATTTAATAATACGGATATCATGGATATAAAATAATAAATTATCTTTTAACAAGTAAAATAAACATTTATTTATAATATAGTGAACAAGTAAAAATAAATGGAAGAAGTATAAACATAATTTTAATATTACAACATTGAAAAAAGAAATGAAGAACAAAACATTCAATGGCTCAGAATTTCAGAAAATTATCTACATATGTTTAGAAGATATCCACGGCAGAACATGAGATGACCAAACTGCCCTTTAGAAATGAAGTTAATTCTGGGAAGCAGGCACGTTGAAGAGGTGCCTGCTTTCCCATTTATTAGATATAACTAGTTATGAGGAGCCCGTGCTATGCACGGGCCCAATAATACTATGTTAAATATTTAAAATGTAGAATTTTTTTAATTATTTTTTAAAAAATAATTTTATTAATCTAAACTATTACCTAGAAGTTAAAATTCAAAATAAGATTTGCCTTATTTTCGAGTCGCACCAAATTAGCATGAGTTAAAAAATTTCTTTTAAATTTATGTATTGGTAATATAATTCTAACGTTAGAAACTTTTAAAAAAAATCTAATTCAATTAATTATTAAAGCTATTTGAATAAGTTATTCTTTATACCTTTTTTCCATCAATTGAATTTTATTTTACTATATCAAAAATTGTTTACTCAATTAAGGATTATAATATTTACTTTTAAGATAAATCAATTTTATTAGGAGTATATTTTATTAAATTAGCTTTATTAATTATGTTTTGAAACTCTAAATTTGACTACTATTACTTTATATAATTATTTAATGATAAAAGTAATATTGAGGTCTTGAGCCGGGGGTCTATCGGAAACAACCTTTTTACTTTATTTGAGGTAAAGGTACGATCTGTGTACATTCTACCCTTTTCAGACCTCACTTTGTGAGAATACACTGGATATGTTGTTGTTGTTGTATAAAAGTAGTATTGAATGAAATTAATAAACTTATCTTAATTTATTAAAATAGATAAAGAAAATTAGAAAAGCAATAAAGTAGAAAATCGTTAATGACAAAAATACCCTTTAATTCAATAGTAATTCTGTAAAGCACACACATTAACGAAGACGTGTGTGCTTATTTCCTTTTATTAGTAAGTAATAAAATAATTTTTTAATATCCAAATGCCTTCTTAGAATCTCAAATAAAAATTATGATTTCTTATTTTATTTATATTAAGTATTTTTGTTACTTCCTCTGTCCCACTTTATATGACTCACTTTTCTTTTTAGTCAGTCCAAAAAAGAATAACACATTTCTATATTTTTTAATAATTTAACTTTAAAATGTCTCTTTTACCCTTAATGAAATGATTTACAGCCACATAAATATCTATGCTTTATTTTAGACCACACATTTCAAAAGTCTTTTTTTATTTCTTAAATTCCGTGTCGAGTCAAACTAACTCATATAAATTAGAACGGAGGGAGTAATTTTTATGCACAACATTTTAAAACTTTAAAGAAATAAAGAACAAAAATGGTGAGAACAGTGCTTTAATGGTTCAAGTTGAAGGTTTTGCTTGTGATGTGATTAGTAGCATTGAGATAAAAAAATAAAATAAATACCTTCAGTGAAAGTTGAAGGATAGAAAAAAATGACGGCACATAAATTTATTATCAGGCCACGTAGCACGAAACATGCGCGATAGCATGACCAACTTACCCTTTAAATTTTAAGCAAGCATGTTGACGGGCACCAGCTTGCTTAGAGCTATTCGCTCTTATTAGATAGTAAAAAATAGAATAAATGGCTAAATGATTTGATGTTGCTAATAATAATATTAAATTCTAAAATTGAACTCCAACTTTGGTTCCACAATAAATTAAATAAGTTTTTTCTCTTCAATTATGAACTTAAATGATTACGCTTGAGACTTAATTAATTAACTTAATCATTAGAATAATATATCGTTTCTATTTTATATTGAGCACATGATCCTCATCTTGTTTATAAATTATTAGATATAAGAGCCCGTGCTTACACGGATCCAATATATGCTATTTTTTTATTTTGATTTATGTGATATATATGAAATTTGGAGAGTCAATTAATTTTTTTGTAAAGTTTTTAATTATTTTAAGTTATTAATTATTGTAATTTATAATATTTTTTATATAATCTTAGATAATATATGTCACTTTTGAATATTTAATTATATTCAAGTGCAGGATATGCAAATTTAGAAAAGAACATCCAATCAAGACATATTTTCAGAAAAAAAAAGAAAGATAAAGAGACAAACAAACTATTAGCAAAAAATTAATAATAATAGGTAGAGACAAGTAACAACAAGACTATTCTGGATAAGGATAAGAGCATCTTTTGTGAAATGACTAATGTAATTATGGTTGTCAAAAAATAAAAAAGTAATGCAATTATGCATGTGCCAAAATGCAATATCAAATTATACGTTTAGTAGCTGATTTGAAGATGAGTTATGCAGGTATTAAATCTTGTATTAGTAATATTACATTTGGTAGCTGATTAGAAGTTAAGTTATTCATCTATTAATATAGTGTTTAGTTTACAATTTAGAAATTTACATAACTAATATATGTATAAATTATGAGGAAATTTATGTATTATTTTGTGCAGGATAAAAGGTGGAATAACTAATACATGAATAACTAAACTCCACATAACTAATTCATGTATAAGATAATACGTAGATTCTCTCATAACTAATTAATTCATGTATTGCTAAATACCTGCATAACTCTAACCAGGTACCAAACGACCCCTAAGATTATATACTATTCGGACAATTTTTGACCTATTTTATAATTTTGTACACTCTTTATTTCAAATTATCTGTCGTGATTTTAAAAAAATAGTTATCTTAAATTATTTATCATGTATTTAAAATTAAACTGAATTAGAATAATTTAACATTGCTAGATTAGTACAAGCATTACTGTTTTAGTTATAAAACAAGGCTCCTTCACATGCTATCATATCAGTGTTTTAAAAAGCAGTTTTGAGGCTCGCTTCGGAACGAGGCACTAATAAAACGCCTCGAAGCTCACGTGTGGGTCTTAAGTCCTGTGAGGCTTACGCCCTAAGCACCCGAGCGTACGCCCCAAACACGCCTAACGCCCAACGCTCAAGGCTCGCTTAACAGTTCTACCCAATTATGTGTCAAATTTCTTGGTCAACATTGTTGATTCTCATAATCTTCAATAAATGAATGATTCTTAGTACTCCTCATTTATAGAAATAAGAAAGTTGAGAAAACTAATTGCTTATTTACTATTTGAGAATGTCGTGAGGGTGAATATCACTTAACATTTCTTTTTAAAATGCATAGCCAGATTTTACATCTTCACTTGTCATTGATCTTCATGTTTTTGGTTCCTATATCTCAAAATTATCATATTTTGTTGTTTTGTTATTTGAAAGCATTTTTTTATTCATGAAGGAGTGATGTTTTAATTATAATACTAATAGTTTATTAATTATTTATTTTTTGAGAGGTAAATTGCATAGTATAGTCATATATTCTAAGAAATTGTGATTCTTTTATTGTTTGGAGTTAAAATGTTAGAGTTGATTTGAATCTCATAATAGCTTTTATATCATTGCATTATTTCTACTTGTAAAATGATGTTAGAAGTTTTATTTTCTATGAGTTTCTTTGATCATGTTTTAAATTTTTAAAAATTACTAATGTATTTTTTTTTATAATTTTTGAGTTATTATACTATTTTACTATATTATAAATTAAAAATTAAAAATCCATGGGGCTTACGTCCCGGGGCTTACGCCTCGCCCCGTCCTAAGTAAAACGCCTCGCCTTACGCCCCCGCCTTTTAAAACACTGTATCATATAACTAATACATATATAAGTTTTGAGGAAATTTATGTATTGTTTTATGCAGGATAGAAGGTGAAATAAGTAATACATGAATAACTAGTATATGAATAACTAAATCCCGCATAACTAATCCATGCATAAAATAATACATAGATTCCATCATAACTTAATTAATTCATGTATTACTAATACTTGTATAACTCTAACTAGGTACCAAACGACCCCTAAGGTTATATACTATTCTGACAACTTTTGACCTATTTTATAATTTTGTACTCTCTCCGTCTCAAATTATCTATCGTAGTTTTTAAGAAATAGTTATCTTAAACTATTTATCATACATTTAAAATTAAATCGAATTAAATTAATTTAACATTACTAGATAACTGCAAGCATTACTAGATACTTTCCTACTAATATAGAGTTCTGGAACGATATCGTGGAAGTATGATTGCCATCTCCGTCTAACGAGTACATTTTTCATCAATACTTTGCCGTCTTCATCCTTGATGCACTTTACTTGGTCTAGGTCCCGAGCTTTCCTCGCTCTTTCTAGCCTTGGCTAACCTGTATAACTTCTTATCCCTGCCTTTCTTCTCTAATTCTGCGTATAAGCTTTCGAAGGCTATTGTTTTCGCCGCCATAACTGCAAACTTTGCCTTTTTCCTAGCTATTTTATACTTTTCCCTATTCGTCCACTTCTCCTCCTCATCCTTACTCTCGATCCACCAACTCCGTGAAATAGTTGTCATTTTAAAAAATCAAGGTATAATTAATTGTTTGTTTTCATCTTTACCCTTAGTCATAAATACGGATAGATATTAATGTAATGCAAAAGAGAGAAGTATTAAATATTGAGGAGTAATAAACAAGAATAGTGTAATTAAATTATATTTTAATTAATATTTTTCTTTAAAGGACGTGTAAATAAAAAATCAAGGTATAATTAATTGTTTGTTTCCATCTTTACCCTTAGTTATAAATACGGATAGATATTAATGTAATGCAAAAGAGAGAAGTATTAAATATTGAGGAGTAATAAATAAGAATAGTTTAATTAAATTATATTTTAATTAATATTTTTCTTTAAAGAACGTGTAAATAAAAAATGTGACAAGTAACATAATCTGAAGGGAGTACTACTCCATTCTTTGGTGGGGTTTCTCCTTTTGGAAAAAAACCCATAATGCATATTTAATTATATTCAAGTGCAGGATACAAACTTAGATTAATTTACATTGCTAGATTAGTACAAGCATTACTAGATACTTTCCTACTAATATAGACTTCAAACATTACTGTTTTATTTAGTTACAAATCAAGGCTCCTTCACATGCTACCACATGAGTCACTCTTGGTTCCTGCATTGAGAGTTAATTAATTAACTTAAAATCAATGGGATTAGGTACAATCATTATTGGGGCAAGGACACAAATGGCTAGTCAGTCGAAATAAATTCCAGCAAATAGTCAAAGGATTAAAAATTTCACTTTCTAGTCAATTCGCGAGCTGAAATCGCTATACATATTCTATACAATAATGATACAATTTCTATATACAACATATATACAATAATTATACAGTTTCTATACACATTCTATATAGTTTCTATTGAAATATTATACAGATACATATTATATACAATAGTTATATAGTTTCTATACACATCTTATACAATTTCTATACAAATACATATCCTATACAACAATTATACAGGTTCGATACATAGTCTATACATGGCCAGCACATGAAATTTAAATAGTCGAGTGGCTATATAATGATATTATTTTGAAATGACCATTTTTAATGGAATTACTTTGACCAAGTGGCCATGCCACGGCCTTTTCCCATCATTTTATTAGAATAATATATAGTTGCTCTTTTATATTGAACTTGATCTACAACTTGTTTATAAATTATTTTAACCATGTGATTGAAGCTTTAAAATAGTGCAATAATTGTACTATCTAAACCCACCAACCTTTGTTTATTATATATCATTTGGTTTATACACTTTTGTCCCCTCTTGTTTATTGGGAAATTGTTTATTATATAATAACCCCCCTAACTCCACCCCTTTATACACTTTTATATATATGGAAATTATTGTACGGTCAATTTTTTCTATAATGATTCCTTGTTATAACAGTATTTCATTATAACTATCTGATTTTTTTCAGAATTGATTTTTCATGTTATATTTTGCATTTTTATAGCAATATTCTACCTTTAACAATAATGACATTCATTATAGCAGTACACTCTTTGCAGATTACCTCTTTATAACAGTCATACTCAAATATTATGTAATAATATTTTGTAAGAAATATATTATGTAGAAGACATGAACACAAAAATGCTAATAAAGAGCCTCAATCTACTGCTATTTTGTAAGAAATATATTATGTAGAAGATCATAATCACAAAAATGTTGATTAAGCTCTTAAGCAGTCTTCAAGGAAAAGCTATTGAATACTTTTTTACTGAATGTTTGGACAAAGATCTTTGTCAATTCAAGTGACATATTATCACTAAAAGACTAGAATTTATAAAATAACCTACAATTATAAAATTCTTGTGTCAAACTTGATATATTTAAATTTTTAATTAATTTCTAAATGCGAATATTCTTTAAATTTTAATTCTTTATCGGTACGGTATAATTAGTTATTTATTAATAACGTATTAGTATTTTTAATTTTTAATTAATGAAATATGAAAATCAATTGAGATTTTAAATTTAACAGGTAATTTTTTCGTTTATAACATAAAAAGTACAAAACAATAATTTTGCATATTTTTTTTATAACAACTAAATGAGATCGATACATCAAATGACACTATACATATATAACAATACCTCACTATAGTAGCCATAAAACTTTCAGACAAACGCTGCCACTATAGAGAGGTTTGATTGTATTATGTAACTCACCTCATTCACTATTGAAAATAAAGGTTTTTTCGGTCGCGAATCAGTGAGAAATTTGTGCTATAAGAAAACACAATTTTCCTACTTATTTCCCACCAAATCAGTTCACTGGGAAACAAGTTCTCATTGAAATAGTGAGAAACTTCCTATTTTTTCCTATGAAATACTACACTATTTTTCCCCACTAATTTAATCAAAATATCTGTGGGAATAACCACTGAATATTTTTTAATGAGAAAATAGTGCTTATTTTAGTAGTGATCTATTAGTTTATAAGCCGGGGATCTATCGGAAACAACCTCTCTACCTCACTTCTGAGATAGTGGTACAAATTGTGTACACTTTATCCTCCCCATACCCCACTTTGTAAGAATATACCGGATATGTTGTTATTATTGTTGTTGTTGATCTATCAACTTATAATTTCTTATCCCACCAACCAAACGACCTATAAGAGTACTATATATAGATGGAAGGAAAGAGCCAAGAATAGGTCTTCAAATTAAGCACTCATATTAGTATTTATCAGTCTATAATCTCTTATCTACCCATCAATGGCATCCAATGGACTAAAACTTCCCACAATAGATTTTTCCAATCATCAAGAGCTAAAACCAAACACTCCACTATGGGAATCCACAAAAATCCAAGTTATTGAAGCCTTACAAGAATATGGTTGTTTTGAAGCAATAATTCCAAATGAAATTAGAGAGGGCATGTTTGGTACTACAAAAGAATTATTTGAATTTCCTCTAGAGACCAAACTGAAAAATTTCTCAGAGAAGCCCATGCATGGCTACATTGGGTCATCTCCAAAATTGCCATTGTATGAGAGTTTGTGTATTGATGATTTGCTTAATCCTCAATGTGTTGAAACTTTTGCTAATATCTTTTGGCCTAATGGTACTCTTGATTTCTGGTATGTTTTACTTTTATCATCCTGTTTAAATTTTGTGCACCGATAATATTATATAGTACTCCATCCGTTTTAAAAAAATGACCTACTTTCCTTTTTAGTCCATTTAAAAAAGAATGACCCTTTCCTTTTTTGGCAACTCTTTAATTCTAACTTTTCACATGGCATGTTTAAGACCACAAGATTAAAGGGCATTTTGCTACATTTGACATAACTTTAATTTAAAATCACAAAATTCAAAAGTCTTCTTTATTTTCTTAAACTCCGTGCCAAGTCAAAATAAGTCATTCTCTTTGAAGTGGAGGGAGTAATAATTTTTAGAGTTAAGGGTCAAAAACACACTTAAACTATTCCAGTTTGTTGCGTTTCATACTGAATTAGGTCTCTTATTTGTATGTTTATACTAACATTATATGTGAATCAATTTTTGCAGCAATTTGGTAAAATCTTACACAGATCCACTTGTGGAGTTGGATGGAATGGTGAAAAGGATGACTTTGGAGAAGTTGGGATTAAATAATTACATTGATGATTTGTTGAATTCCAATACTATCCAATTTAGATTTACACATTACAAGGCATCACCAATTAATAGTGGAGATGAAAATAATAAAGCTACTGGATTGGATGGCCACACAGATTATAACTTCTTGACTATAATATCACAAAATCAAGTCAACGGATTGCAAGTTCAGAACAAAAATGGAGAGTGGTTTGATGTCAACATTTCACCAAATTCTTATGTTGTTGTGTCTGGTGATTCTTTCATGGTAAGTGTTTTATTTTTTTTATGACATTTATTTATAATTTATATGTGTCGGAAAGTCCCACTCTGAAGGTAAAACACTCTCAATTATATAAAACTAATTATCCTGCAGCTTACTGAAGACATGACCCTAGATATAGGAAGATTTGGAGGTCGGGGATTAGAATAAAAGGTTAAATAGGTAGTCCGTGTTGTATAGTTTTCCTATCTTCTATTAAACTCTAACTATCTTGTCATTCGATTTTAGTGTCTCCTGACTTCAGTATTCGTATAGCTTAAAAAAACTCGACTGATGAAACGTCAATCACTATACCACCTATTCAAGAACTCTACAAGATTTTTTTTAAAATTTAACGAGGTTCATCCAAGCTTAGTCCTCGGAGAAGAAGTTGAGAGAATTTTCCACTATGAACAAGAAGAATTGTGATATATCCTTTTTTTTATAGATCTCAAGTTACTCCTAATCTAGGAAGAATGGTTTTCCAAACCTATCCTGCAGCTTACCGAAGACATGACCCTAGATAGAAAGATTTGAAGGTCAAGGATTATGATAGAAGGTTAATAGGTAGTCGTTTATTGTATAGTTTTCCTATCAATATTGTTTTAATTAAACTCTTCCTATCTTGTCCTTCGATTTTAGTGTCTCCTGACTTCAATTAAGGGTGTGTTGGTATGGAGGAAAATATTTTCTTATTTTCTCATGTTTGGTTGGATAACAATTTTGAAAAATATTTTCTCTTGAAAAACAAGTTCCTTAATGGAAATAAGGAAAACAAGTTCTATAAATGATTCTATGCTTATTATATCCTTCCCATACCACCTAACACCCCAACCCCTACCCCTGGACCATTGAACCCCTGTCACCCTCGAGGCCCCACTCCCCAATATTCCCTCTTACTCCTATACTGTTTTGCTAGATTACATATAAATGCTCTTGAGATAACATTTTTTTTTGCTTACTTACAAAACACTAGAAAATAAGTAATTCCAAGAAAACAGTTTCCATGAAAAAATATTCTCCTTCATACCAAACACACCCTAACTTTTTGTAGCTCGAAAGAACTCGACCGATGAAACGTCAATCACTATACCACACCTATTCAAGAACTCTAAAAGATTTGGAGGTCGAGGATTAGAATAGAAGGTTAATAGGTATAGTCGCTTATTGTATAGTTTTTCTAGCAATATAGTTTTTTTTATTAAACTCTAATTATCTTGTACTTCGATTTTAGTGTCTCCTGACTTCAGTTATCATATAGCTCGAAAGAACTCAACTGATGAAACGTCAATCTTTCCTTTTTGTAAATTTATACAGGCATGGACAAATAGTCGATTGCATTCTCCAATCCACAGGGTAGCAATGACTGCAGAAAATGATAGATTCTCCATTCAATTATTTTCATTTCCAAATAAACCAGGTCACTTCATAGAGCCCCCAAAAGAACTTGTGGATGATGAACATCCTTTACTCTTCAAGCCCTATGAAACTCAAGAATTCTCTGAGTTTATTATTACAAAAGATGTTGGTGATAGAGCTGGTGCTTTCAAAGCTAATTATGGTGTTTGAATTGTTTGCAAGTTTTTTCTGCGTACAATAAATCCTTGTAGTCTGATCTTTTTCTTGAGCCTCGCACATAGCAAGAATCGGTTATCGGAGCTGAGGAGCTATGGAAATGGAGTCTCAAATCTTTTTCATTTTGTTTGGTCCTTTTTGGTTTCGTACAAAAAATCCTTGTAATCCGATTGGGCTTTACTGTATTTTGCTTTGGTGTCTTATTGATATGATTGGGCCTTTTTCGCTTTTTTTTTTGTTTATTTAAAATCAGTCCGTTTAAAGTTATATGCATCATCAGGGTATGAAAGTTTTACACTATCAAATCACCTAAAAGATATTAATCGATAAGCCTTCTTAAGACATGGAATTTATAACAATAACAATGACATAACCAGTTAAATACTATCCATTTTTAGATTACTTATAATTAATAGGGTGATATAGTAAAATTACTCTTTTATTTATTATTTATAAGGAGTGTGTCAAGTCAAACATGAACAAGTAAAGATGAATGGATGAAGCAGTTACCAAACACTGGGTAAGAAACCAAAAAAAAAGTGACATGACAATCTTAAAATTATTTTATATTAGGTTTTATTTGGACATCATTTGAAATCAGATTGATTTGAAGTTCAAGTTTTGTATAGACATGCAATTTGAATCTCTTAAGTTATATTTTTTCTCATAAATATAAAAATCCTACAAGTTATGGAAACTATTAAAAGTTTCACTTTTCTTATATTCAATCTTACCAAACGAGCAACCCATAGTTCATAAACAAAATATCGAAATATCTTAAGACATCGCATTGACAAATCACATATCTCCATATTACTATTATAAATAAATGTTTGTAATTACAAATTTATAAATACACATAATTTTATTGTTACATCTCGAATCTACACTCTGGGCGTGGCGACACACGAAGTCACTCATGACTCGAACAAATCCTTGGTCTGGCATGCTACTAAAAGACATACTAAAAATAAGCGGAAGCTCTGTATAACATAAACAAGAACTAGGCTCTTGAAATAAAGAAAAAAAATAATACTTCTATAACTGAGACAATGAGTCTATTGAAATCTGAATACAACTGAACTGCATGAATACTAGTAGTCTAATGGAAATACAACTTTCGTAAATTATCTCATGATGATTTCTGTAAAACATGCCATGACTTTCATAACATTCGAAATAGACTCCACGAACATAAATAGGATATACAATCAAAGGATAAATTCAATTTTTGAGATTTGAGTATTATCCAAAAGCCTGAGTTATTACAATATCTTTCCCTTGAAATCATTCGTCTTTAAATAAGAATCATGTCTAAAAGAAAAACATCTAAACTAAAATGAAAATAATTCCCTTGGGCTATTTTGAACTATTACTTATCAAAATAAACTGCATTAACATGAGAGGCATCATAACAAATCATGAAAGAATGTATGGGTGAATTTATTCTGTCCTTGACGGTTGTAATATTCTTCTTTTTTTTCCCCATTTTTTTAGGTGTTTCTTTCTTTTGGCCACAACAATGACAATTATTTTTAGAACTAGATATAAGAGTCCGTGCTTGCTATTTTTTTTTGTCCTAATTTGTGTGAAATAATTTAGAGAGTCAATTGAAAAAATTTGTATGATTTTTAAATATTTTAAGTAGGAAATTATTGAGATTTATAATACTTTTACATAATTTTCAGATAATATATGTTACTCTCTGTCCCAATTTATGTGGCGCTGATAAAATTTGGAGAGTGAACAAAATTTTTTATATAGTTTTTAGATATTTTAGGTAATTAATTATTGTGATTTATAGTACTTTCTGTGTAATTTTTAAATAATATATGTTACTCCCTCTATCCCAATTTATGTAACATTAATAGAATTTTAGAGAGTCAATCAAATATTTTATATGTATTTAAATATTTTAAGTTGTTAATTACTGTGATTTATATTACTTTTTACGTTATTTCCATTAATATATGTTACTTCCTCTATCCCAACTTATGTCGCATTGATAAAATTTCGAGAGTCAATCAAGTTTTTTAAATTGTTAATTATTGTAATTTATAATACTTTTTATAAAAATTTTAAATATATAATTTTAAAAAAATAAGACAAACACGTTAAAATAAAGCAATTACAAAAATGTCCTCAACCAGAAGCAATCATGTCGACCTTCACCTGCTTCTGGCCGCTTTTATATATAAATAGAATAAATGGGTAAATGTTTTGATGTTGCTAATAATAGTATTAAATTCTAAAATTGAACTCCAACTTTGGTTCCATAATAAATTAAATAACGGTTTTAGTCCTTGTGTTATTAGTTTATTATGATTTTGGTCCTTGTGTTATTAGACTAAGCATATTTAATTTTTAATTAAATAGAATGTGCAATTTTAGTCCTTATACCCAATCTGAAGTTAACATCGTTAACTTTTTATATCTTCAAGATACAAAAAAAAAAATTACGATCAAAACTGAAAAAAGAAAATCTAAGTAATGCCGTTAAATTTCTTCTTTATGTCTTTTCTTTTTTTCGAATCTACAAATAATTTGATCGTAATATATAGTTACAAACTATATAAGGTTTTTCTATTCAATTATGAACTTAAATGATTACGATTGAGACTTAATTAATTAACTTAATCATTAGAATAATATATAGTTTCTATTTTATATTGAGCACATGATCCTCATCTTGTTTATAAATTATTTTTACCTTGTAATTAAAGCTTAAAGATAGTGGAATAATTGTACTATCTAAACCCACCCACTTTTGTCATTTGGCTTATACACTTTTGTTTATAGGGGAATTATTGTACTCACCCCCTCTTGTTTATTGGGAAATTGTTTATTATATAACCCCTCACCCCCTCCCCCCACCCCATCCCACCCCTTTATACACTTATATATATGGAAATTATTGTACTATGTAACTCACCTTATTCACTATTAGAAATAAAGATTTTTGCGACTGCGAATCAATCAAAAATTTGTACAATAAAACATAATTTTTTCACTCATTTTCTACCAAACGAGCTCACCGGGAAAACGCTTAGTGAGAAACAGATTCTCATTGACACAGTGGGAAACTTCCTAATTTTTCCCTATGAAAACACTGCACTATTTTTTCTTTTCCCATTTGATTCAATCAAAAAATCTGTGAGAATCCACTAAATATTTTTCAATGGAAAAATAATGATTTATCAACTTATAATTTCTTATTTCACCAACCAAATGATCTATAAAAGTACTATATATAGATGGAAGGGAAAAATCAAGAATAGGTCTTCAAATTATTAAACACTCATATTAGTTTATAATCTCTTATCCCACCAATCAATGACATCCAATGGACTAAAACTTCCCACAATAGATTTTTCCAATCAAGAGCTAAAGCCAAACACTCCACTATGGGAATCCACAAAAATTCAACTTCTTGAAGCCTTAAAAGAATATGGTTGTTTTGAAGCAATATATGATAAAAAAATTCCAAGTGAAATTAGAGAGGGCATGTTTGGTACTTTAAAAGAAATATTTGAATTTCCTTTAGAGACCAAAAAGAAAAATATCTCAGAGAAACCCTTGCAGGGCTACATTGGGATGAATCCACACTTGCCATTGTATGAAAGTATGTGTATTGATGATTTGCTTAATCCTCAAAGTGTTGAAACTTTTGCTAATGTCTTTTGGCCTCATGGTAATCTTGATTTCTGGTATGTTTACTTTTATCATTCTGTTTAAATTGTATAGTAATAATTTTTAGAGTTAAAGGGTCAAAAACATATTTAAATTATCCCGGTTTTTTGAATTTTATATCCGAACTATTAGGAGTGTGAGTTTCTACCTGAACTATCACCTGATGATTAACGAAACGCACCTTGACTAATATTTGATGGTGTGTGTACTACACTCTTTCTTTGTTTAAAATTTCTGTCACGTGAAAAATAATTTCACCGTGGCAAAGTTAAATAATTAATATTAGATTAAAAGTCACGGTTAAAGGTTAAAAATTATTACCGTATAAATTAATTTATTCTCCATCGCGACTCTAATATTTTCTTCTCCACCTTCTCAGTCGTGATCTCGTCTCAGCCGTGACATATGCTTGAGAGGGGAGAGTTTAAGGTTTTAAAGAAATCAATTGAAAAATATAAAAATAAAAATAATAATAATGTGTCAGTTAATAAAGCGGTTATATATGTCAGGTGGACGAATATTTTATAGCCAAATGCACCTAGAAGACTTTGTAAACATATATTTGGTCTAGTCAGTGGCTCGGTGTGTTTTGCTAACATTGAGTGGTAATTCAGGTATGAAACTTAAAAAACTGAGATAATTTAAATATGTTTTTGACCAATGAACTCTAATTTTTAAGTTACCTGTTATAACATATAAAATGATAACAATTATCACTTTAGGTATCTCTATATATGTTCAACCTTCTTTATATGTTTATACTAAGATTATATGTGAATTACTTTTTGCAGCAATTTGGTAAAATCATACTCAAATCCACTAGTGGAATTGGATGAAATAGTGAAAAGGATGATTTTGGAGCATTTGGGAATAAAAAATCACATTGATGAATTGTTGGATGCCAATACTTTTCTACTTAGATTTACACATTACAAGGCATCACCAATTATTAGTGGAGGTGAAAATAATAAACCTACTGGATTGGGTGGCCATACAGATGGTAACTTCTTGACTATAATATCACAAAATCAAGTCAATGGATTGCAAATTCTCAACAAAAATAATGGAGAGTGGATTGATGCCAATATTTCACCAAATTCTTATGTTGTTTTGTCTGGTGATTCCTTCATGGTAAGTGTTAATTTTTTATGACATTTATTTATAATTTATATGTGTCGAGAAGTTCCACTTTGGAGATAAAACACTCTCTATTATATACACAATCAAAATAAATAGAGAAGGAAAAATAACACATGAATTTAATGAGGTTCAACCAAGCTTAATCCTCGGAACAGAAGTTGAGAGAATTTTTCACTATGAACGAGAAGAATTAATTGTGATAAATCCCCTTTGTATAGATCTCAAATTATTCCTAATCCTACAAAGAATGATTTTAGGCATAATACACAAATGTGCCCTTAAATTTGGCCTTAGCTGGCTGTTTAGGCCCTCAAACTTTAGATGTGCACAAGTAGACACTTAAATTTGTATAAAGTTGAACAATTAATAGACACACGCGTCCTACGTGAAATCTACATGGAAATTTTCTTGAGATTGCCACGTAGCTCAAACACACCCTAACTTTCTGTAGCTCGAAAGAACTCGACTGATGAAACGTCAACCACTATACACACCTATTCAAGAACTCTAAAAAGTTTTTTTTTTTTTTTTAAATTTATACAGGCATGGACAAATGGTCAATTGCATTCTCCTGTCCATAGGGTAACAATGACTGGAAAAAATGATAGATTCTCCATTCAATTATTTTCATTTCCAAAACAAGGTTACTTCATTGAGGCCCCAAAAGAACTTGTGGATGAAGAACACCCTTTACTCTTCAAGCCCTATGATATTCAAGGATTATGTGAGCTTATTACTTCAAAACTTGTTGATAGACCTGGTGCTTTCAAAGCTCAATTTGGTGTTTGAATTGCAATTTTCTTTTTAATAAAATTGCGTACAATAGATCCTTGTGATCTTGATCATTCCTCGAACTTCGTGCATAGCGAAAACTTAGTGCACCGGACTGTCCTTTATTCTTTATTCCTCGGACCCTTATGATGATTTTTTATTATAATGTATTTTTTTTTTCCTGTTTGTTATAGTTTGTAATATGTATTATGATGTTTGAATTGTTGCAATTTTTGTAAATAAAATTACGATGTGGTTTGGTCATTCCTCGAATTTCATGCATAGCAAAAGCTTAGCATACCACATTGTCATTTACTCTTTATTCCTCCATATTAATGTTTGTCATAAACATTATGATGATTTTTTATCATAATGTTTTTTCTGTTTGTTATGGTTTGTAATATGTATTACGGTGTTTGAATTGTTGTAATTTAACTCCGTGCATAGTGAAAACTTAGTACATCAAATTGTCTTTTACTCTTTATTCCTCCATATTAATGTTTGTCATAACTTTATGATGCTTTTTTATTAGAGATAATGCATAAGTACCACCCTGAACTATGGACGAAATCCCAGAGACACACCTAAACTTTACATAGGTCCTATTACCCCCTGAACTCTTTTGAAATGTAATTATTTACACCTTGAAACTAGATAACCAAATTTCTTACACAGGGTGTCGTGCACACACGGCCAGCTGAAAATTATTTTTTTCTTCTTTCTTCCTTCCTTTATAACCCACTTAAATCTTTTCTTTTCTTTTACATCTTTCTTACTTAAGGTGTGTTTGGTATGAAGGAAAATATTTTCCATGAATATAGTTTTATGAAAAAAAAGTTGATTTCTTACTTATTTTCTCATGTTTGGTTGGTTAGTGAAAAATATTTTTCGAAAAATATTTTTTAGTGTTTGGCTAAAGAGTAGAAAATATTCTTAGGGGGTAGATTGGGGTGGGTGAGGGGTGCGGTGGGTATGGGATATGATAGTGGGTGGAGGTGAAGGGGTGAGTTGTAGGTTAGGTGGGTGGGATGGGGGTGGGGTACAAAAAAATTATTTTTTTAAAAAATATTTTTGTTTTAAAAAAATAAATTTTGGGTGGGTTGGAGGAGGAGATGGGGTAAGATGGGGTGGGGTAAGGTGGATGGGATGGAGTACAAAATAAATTTAATTTTTTTTTTAAAAAAGTTATTTTTTTAAAAAAAATTATTTTTTCTTTAAAGAAAATTAGGGTGGGCAGGGTTGGGGGGTTGGAGGTTGAGGGGTTGGGGAAAGGTAGGGGTGGGGTACAAAAAAATTAAAACTATTATAAAAAAATAAAATAAAAATTATCTATAAAAAAATAGTTTTTTCTCAATAAAAATTAAAAAATTGGGGGGTGGCGGTGGGTATTGGGGTGAAGAACAAAAAAAAAAATTGGTGGTAGGTGGGGTGGAGGTTGAGGGTAGGGGGTGGGAGGAGGGGGGGGGGGGGGGGGGTGGTGATGATAAGGAGAGAGAATAAAAAGAGAAAAAGAAAAAGGAAGATTAATTTTTTGGCTTCTCACTCTCTCAAAGAGAGTGCAATATACTCTCTCTGCCACATCAGCACAAAAAGAGTACAAAAATACACAAAAAATGAGTTCAGGGGAGTAATAGGACTTATGTAAAGTTTAGGTGTGTCTCTGAGATTTTGCCCATAGTTTAGGGTGATACTTATGCATTATCTCTTTTTATTATAATATTTTTTCTGTTTGTTATGGTTTGTAATATGTATTATGGTGTTTGAATTGTTGCAATTTTTTTTAATAAAATTGTGTACAATAACCGGTATAATTCCATAGGTGGAATTTGAGGCGAGTAAAATATACTCAGAATTTACATGTTACAATATGTAAAATGACCTTGACATTTAAAACCTAAATTATACCGATAATATATATAACTTAAACTCTATGGAGAATAACAATATATGTGGAGTATATTTAATAGAAAGAAAATTCTTTTTTTTTTGATAAGGACTAGCAACAAGTTAAGAAACACAATTCCCACTATTTTGTAAAAGAGGAATCATATTCATATGAAAGAAGAATCAAGTACCAAAAAGTGAACTATATGATCAAATTATATTATTCCCTCAAGATAAAATCAACCTATATATATCATATAAAATAATTGTAATTCTTTCCACCTTTAATCAGATGTCTCATGTTCGAATATTAAGGATAAGAAATCTTTTCATAAAGAACACTTTACTCCTTATGTATAGTGTAACAATATTTAACTCATAAATTGAGGTGAGAATGTGTATTCATTTATGATTTAGTGATTAGCATGTTAATTATGAAGACACTTATCATGTATTTATTGACTTGTTTGTGAATTTGCGCAAGTATAATAAATTTTCACTAAAAGGGAATGAACAAAAAAGCAACAAAAACTTTAACTTTCACCTTGTTGGTGAGGGTTCGATTCCCCACCTTGTAATTTCCTCCCCTGTTTCCCTTCCCCTACCCCAAAGAATAAGCATCATTTGCAACTTGATGATAAGAAATTCCAAGTGTGATGAGAAATCCTAGTTAAAAAGAACCTTGTATGGAGCAAATTTTTCCTATATAAAGGCAAAGAGTTCTTGAGTTATAACCATCAACTTCTTCAATCAAAATTTTGTTTAGTTTTTAAAAGAAAAAACTTCTTGTGTTGCAACATAGTTGTTGGTGGTGCAATGGGAGACGCCGAGCTGAAGGGGAGCCTCAGAGTAATGGTAGAGTTATTTTCATCTGTGACCTACAAGTCATAAATTTGAATTGTAAAATCATTAATTGATGTTTGCATTAGGTACGCCGTATAAAGTCACTTAACCTAATATTTGTTAGATTGTATCATATAATTGGTCAAGGGAACGTAATTTTGAGGTAGCGTTAAGCCTAAACCTAATCTATCTTACCATAGTATGTCAAAGCTAGATTCTCATCCTTATATTTGTGGTTTACCCAATGTCAGACTGCATGTTATGTTATTCATGTTCTAGTTAATTAGATCTCTACATGCGAGGAGGTGATAGGTTGTACCATATTAATTGAATGAAGTAAGTCGTTATTTCCTTTTAAGGTCTTGAATAATTCATACCTATAACCTAAATTTGACGATATTAAATTAGGCTAGAGGTCCATTTTCTCTGTAAGTGCCGGGTAGAGCCCATTGTCAAAAGATCATCTTGTCGTTTTGAGAGATAAACAAGGTGGCCCAGCCCGGCGTCGTCATTGCACCACTAATAGCCATAAGTTGCCTTCTGAGCTTGAAGATAAGCTATCGGGGAAAAATAAGTTTGATCAAACAAGCTATCAGACTCTCAGGTAGCATGTTTTATCCTCAATGGAGAAAATGATACATACTCAAACATTCTTTCTTAATGCAGGTTATTGATGATCTTGGAGGGTCACTTGTGCAATATATTTTCAGAAAAGCCAATACTGAAATATTAAATTAGTCTAATACTATATCAACAAAAAAAATTAAAAATGATATGACGATTGATGGTGATGATAATTAATAATGGTGGTTGTGCATGCCGATTAGGGATCGTGTTTGCTAATGATGGTGCTTTGGATAGTAGCTAGTGGTGATGATGGATGACAATAGCGTTTGATAGTGATAGTTGGTATTGGTGGCTTTTAGTTAGGGTGGATGATAATGATAACTAATGATGGTGGTGATCGGTGACAGGTGACATATAGCGATGGCTCATGGTAATTGTTGTTGTGGTAATAGTGATTGGTGGTAGTGGACAATGGTGAGCGACGGTAAGTTGATAATGGTAAGTGACGGCATTAGCGGCGAATGAATGAAATTGATGAATTGCCATCTTTGTAAAAATCCTTGAATAAACATCATAATGATATTAAGACTTTGTTACAGATCTTAATCATTCCGATCTATTTAGACCTATTAAGTGTTTTTAACATAAAAAACAAATACACTTAATGATTAAGATCTGAATGATAAAATTTCTGATCTAAAAAAATAAACAGTCTTAATGATTGAGATCTGAATAATTAATATTAAGACATTTATTAAGTGCAAACAAATGCGGTCAGACTCCATCTATTTTAGTCTGTTTCTTACTTTACTTTTTGATTTGTTTAGAAAAGAAAGTCTTTTTCTTAATTTGGTAACTCTTTAATTTCAACATTACACGTGACATGTTTAAGATAACCAAATTAAAATACATTTTAGTACACTATACTACAATATTCGTTTTAAAACCCCCAAATTCAAAAAAAATCTTCATTTTCTTAAACTCCATTTTCAATTAAATTAAAACAAACAAATTAAAATGAAAGAAAAAATATAAATAACACTAAAAAAATGCAAGATTCTGCCAAGAGAAAATTATCCTACATAATAGTTTAAGACTCTTTATTACACTATATACATCATCTTTTTTAAAATTATTAAAATACCAATTTAATTACAAGTCATACCAGAATCTAAAAATTAGTTATTATTTTTTAATTATAGTTTTTTTTTAATACTACTTAATTAAAAAACAAATAAAAAATGAGACCCACTAAATATCTCATTGTAATTAAGGAAGATAATTACAAAACAAAATCTTTCTTCTCTCAACCATTTTTTTTAGAATTTTTGTTGCACCTAATTATGTTTTTTTTTCCGAATTTTATTAAGTTGGTAGATTTTGTTAGAAAACTTATGGTAAATATTGAAAACTAGAATCTATTAGTATAAGTTATAATATTATATTTAATATAGTATATATTGGTTTTTTCCCCTTCTGCCAAATATGAAGAGGTAACGGGGCCATGGCCCATGGGATTGGGATCCTTATGAGTCGTTTGGTACACAGACTAAACTATTTTGGGATTATAGTCTTGAGATTATAATTTCTGGACTAATTTATCCCTCTTGAGAGATGACATAAAATAATCTCAAGTTGAATGGGATAAGGTAGGATATTTCAAGATTAGTCTCCTGTGTTTGATATGCTGTTTACCAAACACGAAATAAATTTGATCTCAAACTTAATCGTGAGATATCTAACCTTATCCGGCGTACCAAATGATATCTTTATGGTTTTTGCCTCACTAAATGTCACTTTCAGTAGAACTTGAATGGCACACATTGCAAAAATGGCACTAAAATAAGACAAACAAAAAACCATTTTATTAATGCCCACTGTATTGATTTGTACAATCTGTGTTTTCTTCTTATCCACATTCAAGAATCTTCACAAACTCACATACTACACAATTTCACACAAGAATTAAAAAAAAAAACCATTCAAAATCAAATCTTGAATACCCCCACCCCCCACCCACCCACCCACCCATCCACAAAATCTTGATTTCCCTTTTTTTTTTTTTTTTTGGTTCTTTAGATAGAAGAGAAAAATCAAATCTTGATTTCCCATTTTTGAGAGAAAAAATGGGTAAAGGAGGAAGTGATGAAAACATGGCTGCATGGCTTCTTGGTGTTAACATCCTCAAGATTCAGCCTTTCAATCTCCCTGCTTTGGGTATTTCTTATTTTTTATTGTTTATTTCATTTTTCTACTGTTTCTTGAACTTATATATGTTGTAATTATGAATTTTGTTTTAAAGATTTTGACTTTTGGGAGCTTAGGGTTAGATAGGCATAATATGTAGATAGATACTTTAACTTGGGCTTAATTGATTAACTAAAACTCCAACTTTGAGTATGCAAATCTAGGCACCTCAGCTCGTCTCCAGTGTGTCAGTTGAATACTCTTAACTTACAAAATGATCATCTAGACACCTCCAAAATCGACGTGTTACGTTAGTGTTGGGTGTCCATGTGACGAGTTGGAGTGTTAGTTGTCAGTTGAGTCTAAGTTGAGGTGTCTAGATGTGCACTCTCAAAGTTGGAGTGCTTACTTGCTTGCCCGCTAAAGCCAAGTTTGAGTGTTTTTTTTTTTTTATTATGTATTATGCCTTTAAAAATATCTTGTGGACTTCTTAATATAACTACATGATTTGAACAAAAGCTACTAGATTCATGTGAACTCTTCCCACATAGGCTAGGTCCGCCCCTGATTTTTGACTCAGGAAAACTTTGTGCGGGCGTGCTGGGGAACGGTGTGGAGCAAGTTGCCAGTGTAAGTTTTGATGAATTGAGATGTGTTGCAGTATGTATTAAGTGTTCAAATTGACTTTGGTGATCAATTTTGATCAGATTTGGGTAGACTGTCTACATCACACCCCTTGGGGTGCGACCCTTCCCCTGACCCTGTTAACATGGATGCGTTGTGCATCGGGCTGCCCTTTGTTTTCAGAGTATACAATGATAGTGATTTGACTGTAGAATTGTTTTACTCCTGTAATTTAGTCTGACAAAGTCAACTTATAGTATAAATAACAGAGGGAGTAGCTCTTTGACATTGATTTGATTTGCATATTAGTTGCTTAATTTGTTCTTGTATTTTGTTTCAATTGATTTTTCAATCTGTTCATTTTTTCTTCCGTTGGGTTTTTTGTGTGAATGAGGTTTGATCCCATGACGTTTTGGTTACATCGGAGAAGTAAAAGAATGGGAAATGAAGGGGTTTTGTCTCACATCGGAGAAAGGAAAAGAATATAGTGGCTATAAATAGAAAAACGCTTCTACACTAGCTTAAAGGATTAGGAAGAGGGCAAGTCCCTGCGCCGTAGTTGCTCGGCTTTGGGTTTTGATGGATTGAAAAAAAAATTCAACCAAATTTCTTTTTTCTATTCTTTTTCTCACACCTTTTAAAGGCAAATGGTCTTGTTTTTGGAACCTTTTCAATAAAGACACACCTAATTTTCCCGAACATACACCTCATTCTTACACTGAAAAAATTCAAATTCTTCTTCTCTTCTCTATGCATTGTTTACCAACTAAAACAGTGTTGTCTGATTTGCTTCGGTCTTTGCGGCTGAACGTTGCTGGAGTTTGAGGTAGTGATATTCCAGCAAAGGTATTCCAATCTATCCTCCGAGGAAATAATCGTATACCTCGGTACTGTGAGGGGATTAAATTCTTTAATGACTGACAGTGAATTCTGTGGGCCGGGAATAAATTTTGGTTCAAATGTTACTGGTTTAATGTTACTGGTTTTATTTCTGTTTAAGCATTACTGTTTACATACAGATTCTGGTTAAGAAGACAATGACTAACATTTGTTTCTTCATAGGACCCCATGATGTTAGAATTAGGATGAAGGCTGTTGGTATTTGTGGAAGTGATGTTCACTACCTCAAGGTAAAAGCTATCTTCTGGTTCGCTTTTTTGAATAGCTCGTCTTCATGGTCTATATGTCGAATAGAGTCTCAAACTTGAGAAAAATCAGTTAAGCTTCTAATTGGAAATAAATTTTTTGAACTTCAGACCATGAGGTGTGCGGATTTTGTGGTTAAAGAACCCATGGTGATTGGGCATGAATGTGCCGGGATCATAGAAGAAGTTGGGGGTGAAGTCAAGACATTAGTTCCTGGAGATCGTGTAGCACTAGAGCCCGGAATTAGTTGCTGGAGGTGTGATCTTTGCAAAGGAGGGCGATATAATCTCTGCCCTGAGATGAAGTTCTTCGCTACTCCCCCTGTTCATGGTTCTCTCGCAAATCAGGTAAAAACCTTACCGACTTCTATCAATTTTCTCACAATTCAAATTTTTTCCCTACGTTGATTTCGCATTTAATAAGAAGACGCTCGTGGCATAAGTCATGCGACATGGTCATCCTTTGCTGGTTTAATTAAGCTTAGATGTTCGCACCCCCTCTAATTTTTGGTTAGGAAATAGATCTGACTCTCCTCAATGATCATGTATAAGTTTGGAATGCCAAACTCAAACTATGTAACTTTTTGCACATAAATGATCAATGAAGTCATCTTTAAAAAAATAAAAATAAAAAATGCTTAGATGTTGGAACATAAATGTCAGTAGTTTATAAATCTCGTACCTTTTGGACTTTACATATGTGATATTGAGCTCGTTTGTCCCTCTGAATATAATTGTTAGTGTACTCGAATTTGCCATAGGCTTATTGTACGTAAGGTCATATCAAATTACGTACAGAGGTATTGTGCAGAATGCAGGGCTTATGAAATGATAATAATTTTTGACTTCACTAAAAGTTAAAACACTGATTTCTTTTCGATCACCAACAGGTGGTCCATCCTGCAGATCTATGTTTCAAGCTCCCGGATAATATAAGTTTAGAGGAGGGAGCAATGTGTGAGCCACTTAGTGTTGGTGTTCATGCCTGTCGGCGTGCAAATGTTGGTCCCGAGACAAACATATTAGTGCTGGGAGCTGGACCAATCGGGCTTGTCACACTGCTTGCTGCTCGTGCTTTTGGTGCCCCAAGAATTGTTATTGTGGATGTAGATGACTATCGTCTTTCTGTTGCAAAGAAGTTAGGAGCAGATGACATTGTCAAGGTTTCAACTAATATTCAGGTCAGGATCCAAATTTCAAAGTTCTTGCTTTTAATCTCCCATGTTTCATGTGCACTCTTGAGACCGAATACATGAGTTACTTTCATGTATGATCACTAACTTTGTCCATTATTCATAACAATAAAGTCGCAAAACTATTGTCTCGTTAAAATAAGTTAACCAACTGAACTTTACCGACTATAACAGTAAAACAATTTGTGGCTTTACCATTATAGTAGTAAAGTTCAGTTACTTTAATGTGACACAATAGTATCGAGACTTTACAGTGACCATTACGTGAAATTAATGTGTGAATACACAAACATCAAAGTTGAAGATGTTGCCGGTTTTCTTTCCACTTCCCTAACTGATACTTTTGAACAGGATGTAGCTACAGATATAGAAAACATTCAGAAAGCAATGGGAGGTGGAATCGATGTGAGTTTCGACTGTGCTGGCTTTAACAAGACCATGTCAACCGCCCTTGGTGCAACTCGTCCAGGCGGCAAAGTTTGCTTGGTGGGAATGGGACATCACGAGATGACCGTTCCTCTCACTCCAGCTGCTGCAAGGTACAACAACTATGCATCAATCTAAGTTGAAATTGGCTATATGAATCCTCACTGACCATATCACTTTATTTAAGTTCGTCATATACCAATATTATCCAAAATAAAAAGTACTAGAAGTTCTCTATATTTTCTACTGACATATAAATCTCAACAAAGAGTAATAGACTACTAGAAAACATAGGATCTAAAGTAAACGTACTAACATGATTAAAATATATTCCCAACTAATTGCTATTGCTTATGCCTATGATGCTCGGACTCTTCAAAAATGCCACCAGGTGTGTATCAGATCCTCCAAAGTAGTGCATGTTTTAAGGATTCGGCACGAGTGCGACAGTATTTTGTTGAGAGTCCGAGCAACAGAGGCTTATATAGATCTTTTTCCGACTAAAACTTTTGTTACTCTACATTAACAATAAGCTTACGGTTTGCACGTTTCTGTATCCTTTTTGCCACTGCACTAATGCTTCAGCGAATTGTGTTCAGGGAGGTCGACATCGTCGGCATATTCCTATACTAGAATACATGAACTCCGTGTCTTAGAGTTCTTAAGAAGTGGAAAGATAGATATGAAACCTTCTTAAGTTAGAGTCAGCTATCTGAATCCTCATTGACCATGTCGCTCTATTTTAGTTCGTCTTAGACCAAAATTATACAGAATGAAAAAAAGCACTAGAAATTCTCTATATTTTCTAATTGATATTGCTCGTATTGATCGTTTTCCCGACTAAGTCAGGGGTCTATCGGAAACAGTCTTTCTACCCCACAAAGGTGGTACCCTCCTCAGACCTCACTTGTGGGACTATACTGAGTATGTTGTTGTTGTTGATTTCCCGACTAGAACTTTTGTTACTCTTCACTACCAATAAGCTTACGATTCGTTCGTTTCTGTATCCCTTTTGCTGCTGCACTAATTTTCCGGTGAATTGTGTTCAGGGAGGTCGATGTCATCGGCATATTTCGTTACAAGAATACATGGCCATTGTGTCTTGAGTTCTTAAGAAGTGGAAAGATTGATGTGAAACCATTGATAACACACAGGTTTGGATTCTCTCAAAAGGAAGTTGAAGAAGCTTTTGAAACAAGTGCTCGTGGTGGGGATGCTATTAAAGTCATGTTTAATCTGTAATGTAAAAATAAACTTATAACTGAGAAAATAAGTTTTACTCCAAATATTTCTGAAAATGTATATCAAAAAGAGATGTTTTATGCTTTTGACAACTAAAGTTGTTGGATAATTGGCTTGAGGTGCTACCAACATTTGTGTTGATATATACTTTCTCTGTTCCTTTTTATGTGGTGGACTTCAGAGTATGAGGTAACGAGGGTTAAACAACAACAACGACATACCCAGTGTAATTCCACAAAGTGGGGTCTGGGGAGGGTAAAGTGTACGCAAACCTTATCCCTACCTTGGAGGTAGAGAGGCTGTTTTCGAGAGACTGCTCAAGGGAGGTTGGCTAATTGGCTTAGGTGCTACCAACATTTGTGTTTTAATATATACTTTCTCTGTTCCATTTTATGTGGCGGATTTTGGAGTACGAGGTAATGAGGGTACAATAACATACCCAGTGTAATTCCACAAAGTGGGGTCTGGGAAGGGTAAAGTGTACGCAAACCTTATCCCTACCTTGGAGGTAGAGAGACTGTTTTCGATAGACTGCTCAAGGGAGGTTGGCTAATTGGCTTAAGGTGCTACCAACATTTGTGTTTTGATATATACTTTGTCTGTTCCATTTTATGTGGCAGATTTTGGAGTACGAGGTAATGAGGGTACCACAACAACATACCCACAAAGTCAGGTCTAGGGAGGGTAAAGTGTACGCAGTCCTTACCCCTACTTTGGAGGTTGAGCGGTTTCCGATAGACTGCTCAAGGGAGGTTGGCTAATTGGCTTGAGGTGCTACCAACATTTGTGTTAACATGTATTTCTCTGTTCCATTTTATGTGGCGGATTTTGGAGTACGAGGTAATCATGAGGGTACAACAACAACAACATATTCAGTGTAATCCCATAAAGTGGAGTTTGGGGAGAGAGTAAAGTGTTCGCAGACCTTTAAGAGACTATTTCCGATAGACTGTTCAAGGGAGGTAACGAAGGTTAAGTTACTTAATTTGTGTCTTTAAGGAGTATGCCTAAGTTTCAAGTGTTGAAAGATCATGTCTAAATGATTATCAAAGACAAAACTATGTAACTTGAAATATGTTGTTACGATGATGATTGTTACCTGCCTGCTCGCTCGATTAATCTTGATTCATGCTGAATAAGTCTACTAAGAGGTAAAACAATACTGTCGAAGAAGTTCTCCACTATCAGATTTGCTTGTTTGGCTAGTTTGGATTCACGTCATTCATTAAGAGGTAAAATGCTCCCGGTGAAGAAGTTCTCCACCCTCTCCACCCTCGTCTCTCTCGTTTGATTAATCTAGATTAACGCCCGATAAGTCCACTAAGAGGTAAAACGCTTCCCGATGAATTCCATCATGACAATAGGGCCACCCTAATTATTTTCAGTCTTCTTGGACTGTGGAATTTACCTAGTCAATAGTCAATTAGTTTGCTCCTTCTGGAAAATTCTCTTCATTATTTAAAAGCACTAATGTAATATAGTAAGTTGCTCGTAAGATATCAATAAAGTATGCAAGTTTGCTAACAAACTATTGACTTTGATTAAATTATTGAAAATTAATAGCTATCACGAAAAATATATAAAAAATACTTTTATTAACAAAACTTGTGAATACAACTCTATGTATCTTGAGCTTCAAAAATATTATTTACTTTTGTATAAGGAAATTTTGATATACATTTTAATGGAGCCAAATTAGTACAAGTGTAGCTATCCAAAAAGAGATTTATACACATTTGAGGGATGTATTGTGTTAAGTGAAAATATTAGAGGGGAGTTGTTACATTTAGTTTCCGTCAAATATTTTAACAAACTCTTTATGTTAGATTTTACGGGGTGACTACAACACAAAAAAATGCATTAGACAACAAAAAAGGACCGAAAAAATAGAGAGAGCAGAAGTTACCCCTCAAAAAGCTGTATCAGACTCTAGCAAATGGACGCGCTAAAGGACCAAACTACTCAAACATTATAGCTAAAGGACTACTGTGAACTTACCCCTAAATATAAAGGACCATTTTTGTTATTTTCTCCCATTAATATCCTCCAACTAATAAAGGATTCAAACTTCAACTTGACACAAAAAAGTTGAAGTTGACTCTGAACTCTGAAGTCTTCATAATTCATCCCAAAAAAAGTTGAAGTTGACCAATTAATTTTCTTCTTCATATAATTATGTTCTTGATTTTTTAACAAATCATATTTCCTCTTTCAATGTCTATAGTAACATTTCTTCTTTTTTTCTTTCCATTACAAAATTTAGCTCAAAATAATGGTAGGGTAGCTACTAGTAGTTCTATTAGTGCAACAAATGGAAGTACCCCATGGCTTTCACCATCTGGTGATTTTGCATTTGGATTCCAAAAAATTCAAGAAAATAAAGATCATGAGTTCTTGCTTTGTATATGGTATGCAAAAATTCAAGAAAAAACTATACTTTGGCATGCTAATATGAGTGATTTAGTGCCACAAGGATCAACATTGAATCTTGATTCTCAAAGGGGTCTTATACTTAGTGATCCTCAAGGGAATACTCTTTGGAGAAGTGATTTGGTTGGTGGTAATATTGGTTATGGATTCATGAATGATACTGGGAATTTTGTTGTAATGGGAAGTGATTCTAATGATCCATTGTGGGAAAGTTTTGGAAATCCAACTGATACTTTATTGCCTAGTCAAACATTGGAAAGAGGGAGCTTCCTTGTTTCTCAAAAGTCACAAGCTAATTTCACTCAAGGTACGCGTTGAATTGTGTGACCAACTCATTCGATTGTTTGAGTATGTTATGTCTCAGTACGATATCTGTATTACGAGGATTCATCAATAAGTGACTAGTTTTAGTCATGGTAGCACATTTTTCGTTAGGTCCTACGCTTTCTAGGAGTCTTTTATCCCTATTTGAGATAAGTCACAAGCTCATATCCCTCAAGGTATGCGTTGAATTGTGTGACCAACTCATTCGATTGTTTGATTATGTTAGGCCTCTAACACGATATCTGTATTATGAGGATTCATCAATAATTGACAAGTTTTACGCTGGCTATCAGCCTACCGTGAAACTCGTCCTTTATTCGAGCTTGGGACCAGCGAAGTGAGCAAGCTCACACAGGCGGAGTTAGGAATATATTTTAGTCTTGTTAGTACATTTACTTGAGATCCTATACTTTTTTGGTGTCTTTTAGTGTTATTTGAGGTTTCTATGTCCGCAGAAAATATAGAGAACTTCTAGTACTTTTTGTTTTTACTTTTATTTCATATAATGTTAGTCTGAGAAGAATTTATACGGAGAAATATGTTCAATGAGGATTCATACAGCCGGCCACTACTTGTTTGGGATCGAGGCATACTTATTGTTGTATGTCTCGACGTGCTCAGGACAAATAGTTAACAGTTAGATATTGCACACTTTCTGGAAGCTTCTCTGTTTGTCTAAGATCAGAAGCTAATTTCTCTCAAGGTACACGTTGAATTGTGTGACCAGCTCATTCGATTGTTTGGTTATGTTATGTCTCAATACGATATCTGTATTGTGAGGATTCATCAATAATTGACTAGTTTTATGCTGGCTGACAGCCTACCGTGACCCTCGTCCTTTATTCAGGCTTGGGGCCGGCAAAGTGAGCAAAGCTCACACTGGCGGAGTTAGGAATATGTTTTAGTCATGTTAGTACATTTACTTCTGATCCTATGCTTTTAGGAGTCTTTCAGCCCCTATTTGAGTTGTTTGGAATTGAGGCGTAGTTGTTGTTGTATATCTGAACACGCACCCTCATGTGTGTTATGATTCTTTTCCATGATCGAAACAGTTAACTGTTATAGAGAATACGATTTTGATTGTTAAATTATATTATGTCTCGACAGGTAGGTTTTATCTTCGGATGCTTGACAACGGGAATTTGGTGCTTGTTACACAAAGTGTGCCTTCCAATATGGATTATGATGATGAGTACTATAACAGTGGAACTTCTGACTCAACAAATGCAACAAATTCTGGGGATAAGTTGGTTTTTGAAGAAAATGGTGTGGTGTACGTACTGAAAAGAAACAATCAAAGGCAAATTCTTACTCCGCGATCCATTCCTTCAGCTTCGCAAAATTACCATCGCGTGACTCTTAGCTTTGATGGAGTTCTCAGTCATTATTATCATTCAAGGATTTCGAATAGCAGTGGCTGGAATATTCTGTGGTCTCAACCGAATAATATATGCATCGAAATTGATGGAGGCAAAGGACCTGGTGCTTGTGGTTACAACAATGTATGCAATCTTGGTACAAACAATAGACCAGTTTGTAACTGTCCACAAGGATATTCACTTCTTGATCCGAACGATGCTTATGGCGACTGCAAACTGGATTTTCCATTAAGTTGTGATGATGTTGGGAGCGGTTCGCCTGAAGATTTTTACAGTTTTATCACGATTCGTGATACTGATTGGCCGAAATCTGACTTTCAGCAAATTAGCCCTTCAACTGAACAAGACTGCCAAAATGCTTGTTTGAATGATTGTTTTTGTGCTGTTGCCATTTATAGAAGCAACAGTTGCTGGAAAAAGAAGCTGCCCCTGTCGAATGGGAGAATAGACACCAATCTGAATTCAAAAGCTTTTATGAAAATAAGGAAAGATGGCGTCCCTCGGCCTCTAAGTCCCGGCCTTCCATTTCCGGAATCTCATCAAAAGCAGAGTTGGCGAATTTGGGCAATTTTGACGTCCTCGCTCTTAGGTAGCTCCGTATTGGTAAATGTTCTGCTCATTAGTGTATTCTGTTGGGGATTCTTCCACATTTATAAAAAGAAAGTGAACGTATTTCGCCCTACAAGTCATGTGACGGACTCTGTCTGTCATAGTTTTACGTACAAAGAACTTGTAGAAGCCACGAAAGACTTCAAGGAAGAGCTAGGCAGGGGTGCATTTGGGATTGTTTACAAAGGGGTAATGCCTATTGGTTCAAGAAACGTTATCGCTATAAAGAAGCTAGACAGAGTTGCTCATGAGGCAGAGAAAGACTTCATGACTGAAGTAAATGTGATTAGTCAGACTCATCACAAGAATTTGGTCCGTCTAATCGGATATTGTTACGAGGGACCTCATCGTTTGTTGGTCTACGAGTATATGAGTAATGGCACACTTGCAAGTTTCATTTTTGGTGATCCGAAACCAAACTGGAGCCAGAAGACTAAAATTGCAACGGGGATAGCACGGGGACTTGCATACCTCCACGAAGAGTGCAGTACACAGATTATCCATTGTGATATAAAGCCTCAGAACATTCTCCTGGATGACTATCACGTTGCTCGAATATCAGATTTCGGATTGTCTAAACTGCTGATGATCAACCAGAGTCGAACAGATACTAATATTAGAGGAACAAGAGGTTATGTTGCTCCAGAATGGTTCAGGACTAGTCCAGTCACGGTTAAGGTAGACGTCTACAGCTTTGGTGTAATGCTACTAGAGATCATCACTTGCCGTAAATGTTTGGGGAACGAGGAAAGCTATGGACCAGACGCGATACTTACAGATTGGGTTCTGGATTGTTTTCAAGAAGGAAAATTTGAAGCTCTGGTGGAAAGTGATTCCGAGGCCTTGAATGACACGAAGCAGCTCGAGAGGTTTGTGATGGTTGGTATTTGGTGCATTCAGGAGGATCCATCGACGAGGCCTACTATGAGGAAGGTCTGTCAAATGCTTGAAGGATCTGTTGAAGTGACAATTCCACCATGTCCATATAATTTTAGCATTACTATTTAAGATCATATAAGCCTCATTTACGCGCGATTTCCTCCTCTCTATATGTCTTTTTACGTTCGAGTTGTCTAGTTATATTACTTGCTTCTATGTTGAATATTCTTTAAATTGTAATGATCTGCATAAGAAGTAGTACTAGTGAAGAAATTGTAATTGAGACATTTGAACAAACACTTTTTGGTTTTTTTTTTTAAATACCCAAAAAATCTATCGGAAACCGCCTCTATACCTTTACAAGGTAGGAATAAGACTCAGGTACACGCCACCTTCCCCAGATCCCACTTGTAGAATACACTGGGTATGTTGTTATTCTAACCGAGAAATCTCCCATTGGTTAGTTGACTAAACCCTATTGGGCCCACAAGTTTGAAACTCGGGGGGGGGGGGGGGGGGAGTATGGCCCGCTTCTCTATCCTTCCCCCACTTAAATACCACTCGTCATGTGCGCTCAATCCACATATCACTCGTTGAACCAAAGTTCGGAGGCAATATTTTTTGCGCAATTTAGTATGACCCCTCCGTACTTCACTGGAGGTCACGTGGGGTAAATCTGAATTAGTCCGACCAGTATGTTTTCAGAAACTGGATGGTTAAACCAATAAAATTTAGATACATAAGCCATAGATGGCTATTGCTTATTTGCTAGTTTCAATGGACCAAGTCAACCTTTTTTAAAAAAAATGTGACATTAATTAACTTATTTGATGGTTCTAGATGTATATAGCTGGAGATCCAAATTATTTTAATCTTATATGTTCCTATCCATAGTAAAAATCTGTTGACTAATTTTCGAATGAATCATTAGACTTTTCTTTCCCATGATCTGAATTTTTGACTAAAGTTTGAATAATATGTCAATTAAGACAATTGCCACACTCTTTGGAAATGTCAAGAGAAGTACTTTTAATTTTACCCTTCTTTAAATATCTTTAAGGTATTTATTAGGGGTAAATTAATAAAAATGTTTTTCGTTTTCTAGGAATGAGTAATTTCTTAAAAAGTGTATTCAAGTTAAAAATATCACTTATTTAGGAACGGAGGGAGTAGAATAGAATAGGAATCCCCAGCTTCCAAGAAGGAAAGAACCCTTTGTTATTACCTTTCCAGACAACGTCAAACTCGAGTCTAATTTTTGATCATATATTTCTCAACCTCATAGACAAAATATTAGATTTTTGTCTAACGTTTGCAATAGCTTACTTTCTGAGAACGCGGTCTCATGTAAGATTTTCAGTTTGCTCAATAAGAATCTTTAAATCATGGTCTAATAAAAGTTCATAAGTTGCGAGAGAAATAAAAAGAGGATCGTTTACTAAACAATTGTCTTGAAAAGACAAGAACCCTTTGGTATTACCTTTCCGGATAACATTAGACTCGAGTCTAATTTTTGCTCATATATTTCTCAATCTTACAGACAAAATATTAGATTGTCGTCTAACGTTTGCAATAACTTACTTTCTGAGAATGTAGTCTCACTTGAGATTTTCAGTTTGCTCAAAAAAAAATCTTTTAACCGTGGTCTAATAAAAGTTCATAAATTGCAAAAGAAATAAAAAGAGGACCGTTTACTGAAACAACTGTCTTAGAAAGGGACAATTAGTGAAAATTTCTGCATTAATAGCAAGTGGATGGCCATGATTAGTGTAACAAAAGTTTTTCTGTTAATTAATTAAGTTCCTTGTAGTATGGAAATTCCTATGTTGTCATTCAAGATTTTGGTTCTTAAAATTCAAAACAAGCAATCATTTAATATTAGTGTAAAAGTATTGACTTCCCAATTCTTGAATTCCACTTGTCATTTCAATAACAAATCCAATTTTTCTAATGTTAATAGGCGAGTTTGACTAAGCTTATAAGCCGGTCAAATATGTTTAGAAGCACTTTTTGACTTATCTACGTATATAGATCCCGTTTGGATTAGCTGATACTCTCTCCGTCTTATATTAGTTGGCCACTTTCCCTTTTACACGCATCTTAAGAAATCCTAAATAAGAAGGTAGTTTTACTAATTCACCTCTTAAGAAACTTTTTTGAAACTTTACAAACAAGTGTTCACCTTTCAAAAAGAATTAATTGCAAGGGTAATATGAGAAAAAAATAATTAATTCTCTCTTAATTTAGTAAGGTCGACAACTAATATGGGACGGAGGGAGTAAACATCAAGTGTTGAAAAAGTACTTTTAGGTGCTGAAATTAGAAATAAGCAATTAAGTGTTTAGATAGAAGTGCTGAAACTGATATTAAGCGGTTAATGTGTTTCGTAAAAAGATGATAAGCACTCACAAATGTTTTTCCAGCACTTAAAGCTTATCGACTATTTACAATCAGCTAATCCAAACGAACTCTATTTAAAGTGGTTGTATTTCCATATTGTTGTTACAAAAAATGGCCAAAATGAGTTTATTACTTCTTCATTTCCTACTCAACTTCTTGATTCATATTCCAAATTTTGCATTTTCACAAACCAAAAATGATGTAAAAATTGGATCATCACTCGTTGCTGGTGATGATATTGATGATAAAACATCTCCATGGATTTCACCTAATGGAGATTTTGCATTTGGATTCCAACAACTAGGTAATGAAGATCAATTCCTAGTGTCAATATGGTACAACAAAATACCCGAAAAAACCATAGTTTGGTATGCAAATGGTGACAATCCATGTCCTAAAGGATCAAGAATCGACCTTCTTGCTGATCGCGGACTAGTCCTTACTAGTCCTCAGCAAGACGAGACATCGATATCTGATCCTTTGATTGGTACAGTTGCTTATGGTTCTATGACAGATACCGGTAATTTCGTGCTTGTTAACAAAAATTCTGAAAGTTCTTAGGTAGTTCTGTTTTTGTTAACTGTCTACTTCTTGGAGTACTCTCCCTCGGGTTTTTGCTCGTTTATCGTAACAAAAGCTTAACGTTTGATCGAAATGGAAGCTCCATGGATCAAACATTGAGGTACTTTTCTTACAAAGATCTGTCAAAAGCCACAGAAGGATTCAATGAAGAACTCGGAAGAGGGGCATTTGGGATCGTCTACAAAGGGGTGGTCGAGATAGGTAATCCTATTCCGGTGGCTGTCAAGAAACTGGATCGGATAGTGCAAGACGGGGATAAGGAATTCAAGACCGAGGTGAACGTGATAGGACAAACTCATCACAAGAATTTAGTCCGTTTAATCGGATTTTGTGATGAAGGTCCTCATAGGTTGCTTGTCTATGAACTCTTGAACAATGGTTCATTAGCAAGTTTACTCTTTGGTGATCTAAAATTGACATGGAACCAAAGGACTCAAGTGGCGCTAGGTATAGCAAGAGGGCTATTGTATTTGCACGACGAGTGCAGCAAACAGATCATCCATTGCGACATCAAACCACAAAACATACTTCTTGATGATCATTACGATCCAAGAATATCGGATTTTGGGCTAGCAAAGTTGCTGAGGATGGATCAAACCGAGACTCAAACAGCGATAAGAGGGACAAAAGGATACGTTGCACCAGAATGGTTTCGAAACATGCCAATCACAGTGAAAGCAGATGTCTATAGCTTTGGTGTTTTGCTACTAGAAATCATTTGTTGTAGGAGAAATGTGGACTTTGAAGTTGGTGAAGACAAAGCAGTTTTGACATATTGGGCTTATGATTGTTACCAAGAAGGGAAAATTTATGAGCTAGTTGAAAATGATTTAGATGCAATTAGTGATAGGAAGAAATTAGAAAAATTTCTAATGGTAGCCATTTGGTGCATACAAGAAGATCCTTCATTGAGACCTACAATGAAAAAAATTGTCCTAATGCTTGAAGAAATTGTTGAAGTTCCTAATCCTCCATGCCCAAATCCTTTTAGGATTGAAAATTCTCTTCTAGACGCGGTATAAATAGAAAATCCCATCAGTCCAGTGTATGAAGCATTTCGCGTTCACCCAAGTCCAGGGGAAAGGAGGGGGTTGTAATGCAGGCAGTCTATGCTGACGCAAGCATCAACGGCTGATTCCACGGCTCGAGAAGAACCCGTGACCTATAGGTCGTCATACGGAGACGACCAACTTTACCATTGCTCCAAGTCTCCCCTCAAGAAATTCCATCAAGAACTATATGTTTTAGAACAACATATTAGCTCTTTTTTTCTTCTTGGTTTTGTATACCTTGTTGATCATTTGTTGTATACATGTGTGCATAATAATATATAATGATTCGTGAACTAACGAATCCTCTAGTAGTATATCGTGGAACATCTACACTCGAATATACGAATACAACTGACACGAGACGTATCCCCGTTATGCAAAAGAAAAAAACACAAGAATTAGTGACAGACAAACTTAGTAGTATACATTTATAAGTTGCAACTTCTAAGTAGTATACATTAAGTTGCTTGATTTTCTCCATATAAACTGAAATACCAAATGTGTTTAGGCCCATGTTGAGCATAAATGTATACTCAATTAATAACAATGTATATCGAATACATAATAAGTATAAAATTATTGTATAATCAGCATATATTATATACACACTGAGCCATTTCTTAGTGTAAAATTCTTCTTATTTTTCGTAGAGAGCACTTTACTCCTTCAGTGAGCTTATTCGGCCTAAATTTAAATTAATCAAATCAATAAATTTTGAATATTGAATGATTAAGTAAAAAAAAATTATTAAACAACAATAGGGTAGAAAATTAGGGAAGTCATTTCAATCAGCAAAATGTCCTTCCTGCTAGATAAATGTTACTTCCTCCGCTTCAATTTATTTATCTGGTTTTGACTTGACATAGAGTTTTAAAAAGTAAAAAAAAACTTTTGAATCTTGCGATTTTAGACTAAAGATATATAAAATGGACCAAAATGTCATTTAATATTGTATTCTTAAACACGTCAGGTGAAAACTTAAAATATTAGTAACTTTGTTAGAGTTTGACATCAACCATTTTGGTTATAAAATGTTATTTTTTTATGTGCTATAAGAAATTAAAAATTTATTAACTTTTTTTGGACTACTATTTGTATAGATTGATGAAAAACTTACAAAATAGTATTATTGGATTTTGTTGATTTTTAAAGGTTTTGGTTGAATTTAACAATTGAGATTTTTCTGCGATTGATATTAGAAGGTTAAATATCAAATTCGTAATTATTTGGACTAAATTGGATTATTATTTTTTTTAAATAAAATAAAAACGTGTTGATGAAATTACGATGCAAGACCTGACAATCCATCGAGTGTTTTTTTTTGTTGATAAATAATTGGTATCGCTAGGCTATATGTGAGGTAGGTTGAACTGAAATAGTTTAGTATCTAATATTTGCGAAATTTTTATAAAGAATATAACCTATCAAGAATGAAATTGTTAGTTTTTTACATTTGAATGAATATTACATTTATTTTTACATTGATTGTTATTTTACATAATCATCACTTTTTATATACATTTTTTAAAATTAATTGACGTTATATATCCTTGCAATATATGTACACTAAATTAGTTTATACCAAAATGGAGTCCAATGATGGACCATTTGAGTACATATATTTTATTAACCACATATTTTTTTTTATAATATATCTAGACATTAGATTTTAATTTTTCCTTCTTTGTTTTTTAATGTTTTTTGGGTCCAGGGTGAGGATGGATGACATGAATATATTTTTAAAATTGACAGCCTAATAATTTGTTTATGTATGGAATTCTTTTTTTCTTTTGAAAAAAACACTAAAACCAAAAATGATTTGATTTTTTTTAGTTTCTCACTCAGTGTTTGATATTTACATTGAAATCTGACTATATCTGAATCGCGCTTTGCAGTATCCATTTTGAGGATAGCACTTCCAAACATGATTTTTTTCATACCCAGAATTCGAACTCGAGACCTCTGGTTAAGAGTAGAGGGACCCCAAATATCCCACCACAACCGATAAAATGATTTGATTTAATAGTCTAGAAAAGTCTAGGGACCAATCTATATATTTTATTTCACGCGTTCGGTACTCGCATTGGAGATCAATTATATTCGAATTGCGTATTACAGGGTCCATTCTGGGAGCAATGCTCCCAACATGATTTTTCTATACCCAGAATTCGAACTCGAGACCTCTGGTTAAAAGTGGAGGGACCTCAAATATCCCACCATAACTTTATTTGATTTGATAGTCTAGAAAAGTCTAGGGACCAATTTATATATTTTATCCTACTCAACGTTCGATATCCCCATTAGAGCTCAATTATATTTGAATTGCGCGTCGCAGGATCCATTCTAATTGCAGTGCTTCCAACATAATTTTTCTATTCCTAGAATTTAAATACGTGACCTCTGATTAAGAGTGGAGGGACCTCAAATATCTTATCACAACTGATAAAATGATTTGATTTGATTTGACACTCTAGCTATATATTATTGGTGGCCTAAAATCTTGGGCCATTTTTTTTATTTTGTAGTTTTGTGTGGGTTTTACTTTCATCATACCTAGATATACCAATACTGGAGAAGTGAAAGGTGAAGCTAATTTCATGGATGATTATTTAAGTTTTATTTATTATATTAAAATAATTAAATTATGTTTTATTATGAAAAAAAAAATTCAACAATTTATATATTTAATTTATCATGGTAGTTAGTATATAATTTTTTGTAACACAACTGTCACTCGATTTTGCCTAGGTATCATAGAAAGTCGCTAATACTAAAGAAAGGAGACACTTTCTAATACGTATGTAAAATTGGTGGAATAAAAGATTTATAGATCGATGTTATAACCAGTAATCTATATTTTTTTTTGTATTATTAAATCATATAATGATGGAACAAGGAATTTTAATCTCAGAATAAATCGTAAAATTAAAAAAAAAATGTTTCGTAGGAGTAACTCATTACCTTCTAAATGAAAATTTCACCTAGATAACGACTCCATTACTCATCGTGTCTGGTTTGATATTGCTATCACACATGACTTTAAGAATCATGATGATATTATTGAAAAACATTTTTTATGAGAATATTTTTGCTTTTCACTTTAGTTCTTGGACTTTCAGAAAAACATTTTATGTGGACTTTCAGAAATTTGTTTTATGTAGCTTAATTCTTGACAAGAATATTTTGAATCGTGGATATAATACGTTAGACATATAAGACCTTTTGCTCATGCAATTTGAGATCCTTATTTTGATCAACTTGACCGTGGAAGTTTTTACTTGAGGGAGTGATTTTGGTGCAGTAAATATCGTTTATTCTGATGTTTATCGATAGTGACATATACAATTGATTTACTCACTAATTAATAATGCTCCTTTTATATTATTATCCCATTGGTATAATTCTTGATATTTGAGATTAATTATCCTGCGATTGTTTATACCACTATTAATGTGAAATTTTTTTATACAACACTTTATGTGGGATAACCATCGGGATACTAATACCGATATAAAATAAAAGATGTTATATTTATCCTTCTTCAAAGCTTTTCTCTCAGTTTTTTTTTTCAAGAAACACAAGATTAAAATTGAAAATAAATATTTATCCCAATTTATTTCGTTCATAACCAAACTCTATTTTTATATTATTCTCGTCTATCCCATTTTTAGTCCAATAAATCAAATATCTAATTTTAGTATAGTATATTTATTAAAATATAATCCTGTTATTATTTATTTTTTATATCAACCCTAGACGTACTTTCCTCTCCACAAAGGAACTTTTGAAGTATCAATAGGGATATTAATAAATGAAAGAAATTACTTACTGAGCGATATATTTCACGTAACTATTTTTTTTTATCGTCTTCAAAATGTTTAATTGGTTTTTATCTTATTAATTATTGTATCCATAGATTATATAAAGAAAGATAGATCAGTGAATTTCAAATTATTACGAATAGAGCTTTTAATTATAAATAAGTATGGACGTATCGTTCGTAAAAAATGGGATCTCTCCCCTATTGTATATTGGTTTACTTATCGAGTATAAAATAAATCTATTTTTCTTCGTTTGTTAAAATCACTTTTTCTTTTAGTCAAATAAAAAAGTTTTTTAGACTAAATGATGAAGTCCCAGCCAAGTTTTTGAAGAAATTAGCTAGAAAAAAGTGCTTCAAATATTATAAAAATTTAAAATGTATTTTTTTTTTAAAAAAATGATGGATGGATGAAACATCCATGTGGTAGGTGAGATTGGTTAATGACTCGAGTCTATCAAAGAGCCAAAATGTATGAGGTAATTGGAAGGCATAATACGTAAGCATATGTTCAAATTCGATTTCAGATGACAGTTAAGTATTTTAGCTTGAAAGTGTACATCTAAAAATTTCAACTCGATGTGTCATGAACATTCGACATTGACATAGCAAAATGTTTGTTTTCAAAGCAATATTAGCAATCCCTAACAAAACCCCTCGATTTCCTATTCCGATTTTTAGATATGAATAGATCCCAAAAGCCCTAACTTCAACAATGGAGGTTTCAACAAAACTCACTCGATTTTTTGACGATTTGTAGGCGAAATTCACTCTTTCGTATATTCGCCAAAATCGAATTTTTCCATTGAACAAAGAAACATGAAAACCAATTATTGAAAATTACTTATTTTTAGGCGAAATTAACTCTTTTGTTATAATCTTTTTTTAAAAAAATAAATCTCAATCTCTATAGTAATACACTTGTAAAATAGTTATTTGCCTCCGATTGGTTCACTTATCCATGCAAGAGTATATGTAACTCACCTATTAGACCTATCGGAAATTTGTATTTACGGGGGCAACTTAATCTAAATCCAGATATTTAGACGTGTATTCTCAATATCAAAGTGCAAACATACTTATCAGTTGATATCAAATTTGAATGTCTTTTTATTTATTATGTCTAAATAGAATTTCATAAAGTTAGGTATGTACTAAATAAGGTTTGTCAAATTTAAAAGGGTAATGAGTTATTGTGAGAAAGAAAAAGAAAAAAGTGCTACTAACGTGTAGGCATGTGTAATGTTTTTTTTTCTTCAAATTGACTTATAATAACAACAACATCAACAACAATCTACCAGTAAAATCTTACGATTGAAATTTAGTGAGGATAAAATATACGCAGATTTTATTACTATCTCGTAGATGTAGAGAGACTGTTTAACTTATAAGGACATCACAATTATACATAAAAAATATGATGCTATAAATAATGATAAAAAGTTTAGGGAAAATAACACTTTTAGTCTTTGTATTATTGTTTATAATTTCAATTTTGATCCTTATATTACTTGAGTAGGCACATTTAACCTTTAATTATTTAAATAAATTATAAGAAAAAAATAATAATAAATTAAAGAATTGAAAGGCTTAGTTATAACCCCATTTTTAACCCATTATATAACTCAACTCATTTCAACCCAAGTAACCTTATTTTGAACAATTCAAATTCAGCTCAATCGCCCATTTGATTCCCCTAATTACCTCTATTAGTTGACATTGATTAAGGCTTTGATCTATCAAATAGACAAATATATAAGGTAATTAAAATTACTAAAAGTTAGGTGTGCACTGAATAAAGCATGATAAATTTAATGAGTAAATTAGTTATTATGAGAAAGAATTTCATTCGGTGTGCATCCAAGGGTATGACCTAGTGATTAATGACGTGGATTGAGCCCCATGAGGTCTCAGGTTCAATATCTAGCAGAGACAAAAAAAAGCACTAGGTGATTTTGTTGGTTTTTTAGCAGAGAAAGCATGGAAATAACAGAGAAAAATACTGATAGAAAAAGTATTGCAATGTTATCAAAGAGAATTAATTCATTAATAACTCAAAGGCTACATTTATAGCTATAATTTCTAACTAGAAAATTAAAAAATATGTTGCTAAACTTATCAGCTAATTCAAATAATAAACAATGAGAAAACTATTTCCTAAATTCAAGCCACACAGGACTCTAACAAAATAATTTAAAAATTCTAAAAGTTAGCTACTCATAAATTAATTTTTGTAAAATAAATCGTTTACAGATATGTAGCTAGCTATTTTATTTCTACAATATCCTGAGACATATTTCAATAGATTTTTCTCCATCTGTTCTAATCTTGGTGGACAGAGTTACCTTATACCTGTTGCTGGTGGGAGATGACAAGTATCTCGTGAAATTAATCGAGGTGCGCAAAGCTAACTCGGACACCACGATTATAAAAAAATATAATCCACCCGATATCCGATATTTATATCGGAGCTCGATTAAATTAAAATTCAAGCATTGAAAAACTCATTTTTAAGGACGACACTTTCAACAAATCTCCATCATCCCCCTCCCCCCTCTTTTTTTTGTTGTTGAGAAAAAGGTGGTACTTACGTGTAGGCATATGTAATGTTTTTGACTAATAAGGACATCACAATTATACAATTATAAATAAAAATTAATGAAGCTATAATAAATAGCATGTGTAAAACAAGTCCATTGAATATCTTGTACTCATGAGAAGAAAATGTGGTGGTCATTTATTGTGAAAAATACATACGAATTTCAATATATATATATATATATATATATATATATATATATATATATATATATATATATATATATATATATATTATATGAAATCGTCATAGAAATTTATAAATTTTAATTTTTTTATCCGCCTATGATAAAAGTCCATATATCACACTTCTAAATATTAATTATGATCATGTTTTCATTGTATAGTATTAATTTAAGATTTCTTTAGAAACTCATAAATTTTATATTTTTTTATCCGACTTTGATAAAAGTCCACATCACACTTCTAAAAATAAACAAACAAAAAATTCATTATCATTTGGATAGTAGCCTTCCAAAATTTTGTCCATCACTTGCATAGGACCACAAAAGATAAGTCCTTCTCAAAAACTCAAATTTGAAGTACTTGATATTAACTTAAATTGAAACATTATTTGAAAAGAAAATCAAGATAATATTTGAGGGTGGGGTGGGGTGGGGGGGGGGAGGGAGGGGGTTACAATAATTTTTCTAAACTCATTGAAAGTTTGGGCATTTACTCAAAAAATTCTTGTGTTCTCATACACATGAACAAAATAGTATTATTGAAAGAAAATATTGTCATATAGTTGAAATTTATAAGTGTTTTCATGGGGTATAGCAATAATCACAAAAGTTATAAGTGTCATGGGGTATAGCAATAATCACAAAAGTTATAAGTGTCATGATCATGATATAACTTAAACTTTGTATTTATGTTTTTAAAATTATTTAATATATATGTATAAATAATTTAACAAGTACCATATTTAGTCTTTATTTGTAGATAAATACACATGTGATTGGTTAGGGTTGGACCATATCTCAAATACCAGTCAAGATATTTTTAGACCAACTTTTATACATTAAGAAAATTATTTTCCACCTTAGGGGGAAATATTTTATTACTACAGAGACGAAGTTAGAGTGTAGGTTAAATTTAATAGTATTGATATAAATATGTGTTTGTTCTTAGAAATTTAATTAATATGTATAAATTATAATTTAGAATTCAATAATTCAAAAAGACTAAAATTCTGAACCTTATGACTCTGCCTTTGAATTTATGGCAGAATTTATGCATGTAAAATCGACATAATTTCTAATGGAATTTTTCTCATTCCCAGGGACTCAAACCCTAAACCTTTGGTTAAGGATAAGATGATTTCAAATCATCCACCAAAATCCATGTTGAGTAATTGACACAATGTCAATAACGAATTAATCTTATGAATGTATATGCAACTTTTATACACTATATAATATACAAAAATATATAGTGTATAATGATGAATAATCACCACATAATAATTTGCTGCTTCATCCACTCTTTATCATTAGTAATTTTGATATATCAAAATTTTACTATCAAAAGAAATAAAATAATGAAGCTATAATAAAATAGCACGTTTAAAAATATGTCCATTGAATAGCTGTACTCATGAGAAGAAAATATGGTGGTCACTAATTGTGAAAACTACACACAAATTTAACTTTAGTTCATTGAATATCTTTAGGGAAAGGTCCATGTTACTAAAATAATTATTAAATATATTAAAATTTACTCAATATTAATAAGTCATAATACATAAATAAATTTTGAGAGTGCACATCTATACACTCTAATTTGGTTTCAATTGACAATTAAAGACCCCAACTCATTCCTACCGTGTCTCGTGTTACACTCGGCGCTGACATGTCATACAAACTTTGGAGGTGTTTAGATGATCATTTTCTAAATTGAAGTATTCAACTGACACAATGGAGATGAGCTGAGGTACTTAGATGTACATATGTACTCAAAGTTGAAGTGTTTACTTGTCATTTGAGGCCAAATTTGAGTGTTTGTTTATGTATTATTTACAAACATCCCACCAGTTGTCCAACCTGACTATATCCGGATTCGCACCGCACGCGTAGAGCCTATATAGTCGGGGAAATTAGCGCTCCCAACCAAGGATTTTTTCATACATAGAGCTCGAACCCGAGATTTCTAGTTAAGGGAGGAGCTAGCAGCCCCATCCACTACAACACATCCTTTGGTGATTATAAATATTTAATTATGATCACATTTCCATTACAATATTAATCTCAAATCGTTGTAGAAACTCATAAACTTCAAAATTTTCATCCGGGACTTTGATAAAAGTCCATATCTCATTTCTAAAAAGAAACCAAACAAATTTCATTATCTCTTTCACACAGCTAGCCTAAATTTTTGTCCATCACTTGCATAGGAAATGACAAGTCCTTTTCAAATGAACATTTTACACGTTTCTTAAGATTACCAAGAACTTGTTATGTGTTACATAATTTACTGCTGATAATAATATTTATTTTGAATATCATCCTCGTAATGAAACTTGTCATGATCATCTCGATCATACAACGTAACGAGGAAGGTTCAAGTCTTACTTGCATCAAAATCTTTTTTGGTATAGTCGCGTTTAGGACATCCTTATTAAAAAAAAATTGTAAGTCAAGTTGTTCGTAGACATAGTCTACCAACTTCTTTATTTTTCTAGTTCTAATAAGTTTGTTCTTCTTGCTAATATGATAAAAAGTCACAGATTGCGCCCTTCCCTAGATCTTGTTCAAGTTTTACTTGCATCAAAATCCTCTTTGGTATAGTCGTTTAGAACATCCTTATAAAAAAAAGTTGTTAGTCAAGTTGTTCGTAGACATAGTCTACCAATTTATATATTTTTCTTAGTTCTAATAAATTTATTCTTCTTGCTAACATGAAAAAAAGTCACAAATTGCGCCCTTCCCTGGATCTTGTTCAAGTTTTACTTGCATCAAAATCCTCTTTGGTATAGTCGTTTAGGACTACCTTACTAAAAAAAGTTGTTAGTCAAGATGTTCATAGACATAGTCTGCCAACTTTTATATTTTTCTTAGTTCTAATAAGTTTGTTCTTCTTGTCCATGTGAAAAAAGTCACAAATTGCGTCTTTCCCTAGATCTTGTTCAAGTCTTACTTGCATCAAACTCCGATTTGGTACAATCGTTTAGGACATCCTTATTAAAAAAAGTTATTGGTCAAGTTGTTCGTAGACATAATCTACCCACTTCTATATTTTTCTTAGTTCTAATTAGTTTGTTCTTCTTGCCAATGTGAAAAAAGTCACAAATTGTGTCTTTCCCTAGATCTTGTTCAAGTCTTACTTGCATCAAACTCCGCTTTGGTACAGTCGTTTAGAACATTAGAAGTGGAGCTACAAGGTCTGTCGAAAAAATTCAGTAAATTTTATTTAAATCTTGTGTTTGAGTTTATAATCACTTAATATGCATAAATAATTTAATAAGTACTTAATAAGATGTTCTTTTTATAATTCAAAATTCGTAAATTTAAAATCTTAGCTTCGCGAGAATATACATCCCTAGTCATGCAATTTTTAATTATTTTTTTCCCTTTGGCCACTAATATTCTATCACACAATCATTTCAACATGTAATTCATACCATATTGTCTTTATAGATAAATACACATGAGTTATGATTTTGGTCAGAGTTAGGCCATATCTCAAATACTCCCCATCTCTACTTGCCAATCAAGATATTTTTAAACCAACTTTTATACATTAAAAAATATTATCATGTAAGGGAAAAATATCTCTAATTTATTTATTTAAATACTTTATATTACGAATACAGAGTTTGAATCAAAATGACTGGATTTCATTGAACTCGTAAACAACATTGTAACTACACCCCTAATTCGAACGAGCTCAATAACTTTTTATTAGACAAACCAACATTAGCATTAGAAAATCCATTAAATATGCATAAATATTTATAAATTATGAAATCCCAATAACTAAATTAAAATGAGCTATTAATCTATAACAACATATCCAATATATTTTTACAACGTGGTGTTCTGGGGAGGGTAGAGTGTACGCGATTTGTACCTCTATCTCAGATGTAAGGTAGAGAGGTTGTTTCCAATAGATCCCCGACTCTAAAATGAGCTATTAATTTGATGTGAAATTCAGAATTCATAAACTTCAAATCCTGATTCTGCGTTCGATAATATTGACCTATTTTAATATCCATGCAAAAGTTCTACAAGCCAAAAGGAACCCCCCACCCCACCCCACCCCCACCCCACAGTTGCCCTAAGCAAAACTCCTTAAAATTCAGAATTCATAAATTTCAAATCTTGATTCTGCGTTTGATAATATTGACCTATTTTAATATCCATGCAAAAGTTCTACAAGCCAAAAGGGAAACTCTTCCCCTCCCCCACCCCACCCCCACCCCAAAGTTGCCCCTAAGCAAAACTCCATCATTTATATAAAGAGAACTCCCTAGAGACCATAACACAAACCAAACCATACATCTTCTTGACACCAAGAAGAGAAAAAAATAAACAAAAAAAATGTTGAAGCCTTATCTTCAACAATCATCACAATCCACAAAAACCCTAATTCCATGGAGTACAACTAGGTCATTATTCTTAACCTCTTTTCCCTTAAATATTTTAGATAAAAACCTTAGACTAAAAAAAAATAAGAAGAATTTTAGTGTTCATTATAATAATGCAAATAGCACTAAGGCTGTGCTTAGTTCTACTGAAAAATCAACAGGTGTTAAAGCTGTGGTAACTGTCCAAAAACAAGTTAATATAAGTTTATCAAGAGGACTTGATGATATTGGTGATTTGCTTGGTAAATCACTACTTTTGAAGATTGTTGCTGCTGAGCTTGATCCTAGTAAGTAATATATTCATTCACTCATTAATTTCGTACGTAAATAAAAGTGTGTTCTCTCTCTATTTCATTTTTTTCTATGTGTACTGGTCGGAGTCAAAGCAGTGGAGAAACGAGGAATTTCATTAGGAGCGTTTTGAGTGTTATAATAGACTGACTACCGAAGATATTCGTGTTACTTCATCTGCACTAATTTGTACATAAATACGTGAGTTATACCGAATACTTACTGATTTACTAATAAGTATATTCATTCACTCATTAATTTATTCCTCCGTAAATAAAAGTGTGTTCTCTCTTTATTTAATTTTTTTCTATGTGTACCGGTCAAAGTCAATGTAGTGGCGAAACGAGAAATTTCATTAAGAGTGTTCTGAGTATATATATATATATATATATATATATATATATATATATATATATATATACACTAGGAACTAGAGATATTCGTGTTTCTTCATCTAGACTGGTTTATACATGAATGTGTGAGTTATACTGAATATATACTCAGTAAATTATAGACCACTTCAAATCTTTGTTTTGGAGAGAAATAATCAATTCCGCAAATATCGATTGAGACTTGAAACCTTTGTATATATAGGTCTGCAATTTCAGAAAGCACAACAATTAAAATAGATAATCCGTATTCTGAGTTATAGACATATTCACTATAACTGCAAATATTTATTTGTCACAGGAACATGGAGATGTATATATGTGATTTATCAATGCAATACCTTAGGATATTTTGATATTTTATTTATAAACTATAATTTATTTATTTAGTAAGGTTGTGTAAGAATTTGAAATTTTTTGATAGTTTCACAACTTTTGAGATTTTCATGTTTGTGAAAAACAAAAATACAACTTAAGAAATTCAAATACATATCTAAACAAAACTTGAATTTCATATCAATTTGATTTCATATTATAATTTCAAATCATGATTTTGTATTGCATATCCACACAAATCCTAAATCTATTAAAAATAAAATATGTCAAATCACATGGACAGGAAAGGAAAAAAAAATTAAATTTCCATTTTGTTGGCTAGCCATTTATAGTAGTGAAGTACAGTATTAACGTAACGTGTCAATATATAGAAGCAAATATTAGCTAGCGTTTAGCCATAAATTTTTAAATATTTTTGGTAAATTATTTTTGGGTGAACTTTTGGGTGAAATTTTACCATGTGTTTATTGATCATAGTTTTTGAAAAAAATATTTTAACTTTTTTAAGAAATGTGATTTATACACTTAAGTTCTAAAAACCATTAAAAATATTCATAACTTTGTATTATAATTTTATAATGAACATGTTTCATGATAAAAATTAAACTCATAGATTATAAGCTCCAACCTGGTTATAAACAATTTCACAAATTAGTGTAGGAGCTACTAAATTTTCTCAACTCACAAATAAGCATTCAATTTTTCTATTTACATTACTTTGAACAAGTGTTATGCAACAGTACCATTACATACTTGAGAGTCAAATAAGAAAGTTTATTAATAGGTTCGGTTGAGTGATAGATATTAGTTGGGATTAATAAATGGTGGGGTATTTTTATAAAATATAAAAGTTTAGGGTAAAGTTTTAAATTGTAAAAGTTTTCAAAAACTAGAATTTGGCTCAAAAATTAAATTTTTTTCTAGTTTTTGAGAATTTGAGATTTTTGCCAAAAATATTTGCCAAAAAATGACAAATTGTATGGCCAAATACTTTTTGCCAATTCCCCCCCCCCCCCCCCCCCCCCCAAAAAAAAAAAAAAACTATTCTTACTTTTTATGGCCAAACAAGGGTACTGGTGAGTTCGATATGGAGGAAAATATTTTTATCAAAAATACTTTTAAAAAAAAGTATTTTTTTATGTGTTCGATATGTAAATAAAAAAATATTATTTTAAAAATATTTATATATTATTTAGACAAATTATACTATAGGAGGTGAAAATGGGGTGGTGGGGATGGTGCTACAAGGGTGGGGTAAAGATAAAGTGTTTGATTTTAATCCAAACCGAACTATGAACACTCTTTCGACAGTTTTTACATTGAACAACTCGAGATGTTATATATCCTTAACATCTTCTCATACAATAGTACGAAGTTAGTGGTGGATTCAGGATTTTCACTAAGGGATTCGAAAAATAAAAATACAGATTTACCATTTAAACTTGGAACCTCAAGGTGAATTTTTCATCAAGGAGGTTTAGGTGAACACCCTCGGACTCCTCTAGAACCGCCCTTGTACGTAGTATATTATAGAGGGAGAAATGATTTTCTAACCTTTTACAATTCTTTTCTTTTTAAATAGTTTTATGACATTTTTACAGGAGATCGTTATTTTTATACATAAGAGAATTTTATTTTTACACATAAAAAAATTAAAAATATCATTTTCTCTATTCAAATATTAAAAGGGCAAGAGACCTCATTCCCTCGTGATTTACAGAGTTTATAGGTGGATTAAAGATTTTTATTAAGGTTAATTACAACAAACATTCTTGTACTTATTAATAGATCCCCAATATTTTAAAATTATGCACTTACACCCCTTATATTATGAAAAATTCAAATCTCTTTTTTGCTAATGCATTTTTTCCTCCAATATTGCATTTAATTGTGATTCTTTAAATATTATTATTAATTATTTTGTTCTCTCTCTAAATGTTTTTTTTATAGAGACTGGTATTGAGAAGCCAAACATTAAGGTATTTGCACATCGTGGACGAGATGTGGATGGTGACACACATTATGAGGCTGATTTTGTAATTCCTGAAGACTTTGGGGACGTTGGTGCAATTTTAGTAGAAAATGAGCACCACAAGGAAATGTATGTGAAGAATATAGTAATTGACGGTTTTGCCCATGGCAAAGTTAATATTACATGCAACTCTTGGGTTCATTCCAAATTTGATAATCCTGAGAATAGGATTTTCTTCACAAATAAGGTTTGCAACCCCTCCTCTCTTTATTTATGCTTTGATAATCCTGAAAATTTAGATTTATTAGACAGGATTTCTTTGTTCAGAATAAAAAAAGTAACTAATTGATTTTCATGACAGACGAAAAGATATAATCTTATTATAGAAGAATAGATTCGAGTTATATACTTTGAATCAACACTGATAACGTATTTTTTTTATACAATGTAGTTTGACCTATAAAAATGTGTCGATTAAGGTAATATATAAAGATCTTTGATACAGTACAACTTGATCTATAAAAACATATGTCAATTAAGGTAATATGACTTTTTTTTTATATTTTGACCTATAAAAATATTGTATTAGTGTTTATAATTGATTTCTTCTAATACTAATTGATAGGACCTTATTGGTAAGTTACTACAAGATCTCGTGCATTGAAAATCATGGTTATGGATCTGAATCCGTTAATATGGAATACGAGTGAAATCCCCTAATATATGAAAGAGTGAAAAAGTGCTTTCGTTAAGTGTGAGATCATGGAAAAACAAGAAACTAGAGAACTAAAAAAGAAAAGAAAAAAAAAATCAAGTTAACCATTTTGTGAGATAATAAACGCACTCCAAGAGAGTAAAAAAAAACGTACTTGCCACACACTTGAACACGTATGAGTTCAAGTGTCTAAATAAAAAAATCGAACAACTTTTAAGGGTTGCGTATGTATTTGGATTTTACATATAACAATAACATAAATTTTATTACTTTAATAAGCAATCAAAATGGTGGACCACATTATATATATTTGGAAGTTGTGGTCCATTTTTGAAAAAAAATAATATTCTCTTATCATGTTTCACTTTATTTATACTATTAGAAGAGGGAGTTGCACCTGCTGAAGCAGGCACGAGGTCAACGTGAACGTGCCTGCTTCAGCAGCTAGAGGCATTTTGGTCATTTTTTGTTAATTTGTCCGTTTTAATTTTTTGGTCTTATCTTTTTTATTTATTATACGTTTGAAAATTACGTAAAAAGATAAATTACAGTAATTAGCAATTTAAAATATTTAAAAAAAATATAAAAAAATTGATTGACTCTGAAATTTTTATCAGTACCACATAAATTGAGACAAAGAAAATAGCATATATTAGTTTAAAATAACGTAAAAAGTACTACAAATCACAATAATTAATATTTTAAAATATAAAAAAATTTATTGACTCAACAAGTTCTATTAATGACACATAAATTCAAGTAGAGAGATTTATATGTATTATTTGAAAATTACGTAGAAAGTACTATAAATTACGTTAAAAAGATAAATCATAATTATTAACAATTTAAAATATTTGAAAGACATAGAAAAAGTTGGTTGACTCTGATATTCTTTCAGTGTCACATAAATTGGGACAGAGGAAGTAACATATATTATTTGAAAATTACGTAAAAAGAATTATAAATTACAATAATTAATAATTTAAAATATGTAAAAACCATATAAAAAATTTAATTGATTATCTAAATTCTATTTGTGCCATATAAATTGAGACAAAAAAGTAATATATATTAGCCCGTGCTAGCACAGGCTTCTCTATATCTAGTATTAAGAGAGAAAAAAAAATTGTAACCAAAATGATAGGTTGTGGACCTTGTGGTCCTATTAAGTACAATTATTATAAAAATATAAAACATGTAGTACTATTTTTTTGCACCTTATAATATTAATGGTCCTATTTTTTATCTATAGCAACATGCATTTCATGTGCACCTTATATTATGGTCCTTTTAAAAAAAAAAAAATCTATAGATACATGCATGCAATTGATATATACTTGATAATAGTTGGGCGGGTTGAATTATAACCTATGATTTTAACATTTTAGCTCAATTCATTTCAATTCAAGTAATCTTTGAAAGGGTTAATGACCCACTTATTTATCAGCTCATTTTAACCCACTCAAATTCAATCTAACTTACTTCTTTGACACTCTTAGGTATCAACGAGATTTGAACTCATAACCTCTGCGTACGATAATACTATGTTGAATTAAGGGTGTCTAACATGCCGGGAAGGATCCAAAATCGGACTGAACCGGCCCAAATAGAGGGAGTAGGGTCAGGCTGGATTGGGTTGGATTATATAATAAAACGAACCCGCACCGGTCTATCTGGGGTGTAGATGGACCAGGACTGACAAAACCAATAAAGTCTCATCAGATACAGAATCAGTTATCTGGTTCAGCCCAGCCTGGTTAAACAGTAACTTTGTATTCTCTTTTATAAGTATTCAACGCTTAAAAACTAAATTTTAATTAAGTTAACAAAAATATTATGTTAATAAAAATCGAAACCGGCCCGGTAGAACTCGATCCTGCACGGTCCTAATTAAATTCGGATTAACCTAGTCCAGTTGGAATCGGTCCCTCCAACCTTGTAACCAACCCAGACCATGGATCGGCCGAGTTGAATTTTTCCTAAACCAAACCGGTCCATCCCGAGTCCCGACCCCTTAACACCTTTATATTGAAGTATGCGATTGTGATCTCTTTTTACGTTTTTTAAAAAATATTTTTTTATTTACTTAATTATATCTTCAATATTTAAGATTTCTTTTCTTGCATGATTCTGCAGTCATATTTACCATCTCATACTCCAAGTGGAGTAAAGAGGTTAAGAGAGGGAGAACTTGTGACAATGAGAGGTGATGGATTTGGTGAAAGAAAACAATATGAGAGGATTTATGATTATGATGTTTATAATGATCTTGGTGAGGGTAATGGTGATGGTAAAAGACCAGTACTTGGTGGAAAAGAATTGCCCTATCCTAGAAGGTGCAGAACTGGTAGACCAAGAAGCAAAAAAGGTACATTATTTCAATCTCGAGTTCGAGTTTGGAGAAATGAATAAATTTCCCCTCCCTCCCCCTCTTATAAATGCGCCCTATACAAAACATATTGGTTATATAGAAATATGAATTTATAATTTACCTAGAAGGTGCAAAACCGGTCGAACAAAAAGGAAAAAAGGTATATTATTTCAGTCTCGAGATTGAGTTTTGAGAAATGGATAATCCTCCTCCCCCCTCCTATAAATGTGCCTTATGCGAATCTTGATTAGCTGAATCAATGAATTTCGAATATTAAATGGTTATATAAAAAATAAATTTATAATTTATCTACATATATTGGGGAAATACCACAAGCGTTTGTAAGTAAAAATCAGCCAAAAATAGATTATTTTTCAGTTTATAAGCACTTTAGGTTTGACCAAAGCTTTTGCTATTTTTATTTATTGCTTTGACAAAAAGAAATTCTATTTATCATTAACAGTTTTTGTAATGAGAGATTGACATAAATAATCGACCACTAAAATAATAGTCAACAAATATTATTTTTTTGTATATTAATATATATTATACATGAAGGTACATTATTTCGACCTCGAGTTTGAATTTTGAGAAATTAATAAATTTTCCCTTCCTCCTATAAATGCGCCTCATGCGATGTGAATCTTGATTAACTGAGTCAATGAATTTAGGATATAAAACGGTTATATAGAAATTAAAGTGAAGTTATAATTTATCTACACATTTTTGGGAAACACCACAAGTGTTTAATTATAAGTTTAGATCAATCAAAAGTCATAAGTTGGTTAACTCGACTTATGATATTTTAGTTTATAAGTACTTTGGGTTTGATCAAAGCTTTTAAAATTGTTTTAGTTTATTGATTTGACAAAAGAAAACTATTTATAACAATTTTTGTAACGAAAGATTGACATAAATAGTAACTCACACCAAAATAATAGTCTTTTATATATTAATATATAATTATACATTTTTTGATACGTAATGATATATTTTTTGATATATATTTAGCTAGTAAATATAATTATTTTTTGCTGATTGACCAAATAGGTAACTTGTCATTTGGTATAATCACGAAAATATTCTTTCAAAATGAAATTACTAACTCCCTCTATATTCCATTTTTGTCATTCACCCTTTACCATATAGATAAAAAAATAACATTTTTTAAAAAATAACTTCAAGGACATTTAAGTCATTTTACTAGAAAAAACACTTATTAACACTATTTTTATCAAATACACTAATTACTTATTATTATTTTCAGTTCTCCTATAATGCGGTTAATTTATCAAAAAAGTTTCTGCACTTCCATCCAGACACATATGCCATAAGTTAACTGTTAAATAACAAAATCAATTTATGTGGTACTTCATTTCAAACTACTTTTTATTAATATTTGACAATTATTAATAATTTCTAATCAGCTAATCCAAATTGACTCTCTATCAGTGTACATTTAACATATCGTAGCAGATGGTAACACGATAGCTAAGGTAATTTTTTTTTTTATACTATCAGTATGTAGAAGTTAAACTTGTGCATGTATGCAGATCCATTATCAGAAACAAGGAGTTCTTTTGTGTACGTACCAAGAGATGAAGCATTTTCAGATATAAAGAGCTTAACATTCTCCGGCAACACCTTTCACTCCGTCCTACACGCCGTTGTGCCCGCGTTGGAGTCGGTCGTCTCCGATCCCAACCTCGGGTTTCCGCATTTTCCGTCCATCGACTCACTTTTCAATGTCGGCGTCGATCTACCGGGACTTAGTGATAAAAAAAGTGGCTTGTTTAGTGTTGTACCAAGGCTCATTAAGGCTGTTTCTGATACACAAAAAGATGTCTTGCTCTTTGAAACCCCTCAATTGCTTCAAAGTAAGTACCAAAAAACCTATTACAAATTAATTATGTTGCTCGAAATTTTCAAAAATGTTAACGGGTGCATTTTGTTTTTTCAAAAACCTAGTACATATCAACATTTAATTTCATTCGATATCATGCATCTAGCACTTTTAATTAAAGGAAAAAAAAGAAATTTAAATATTTTACTAGAAATCTATATGTTGTTCAAATCCTTCAAAAATACCATTAATTTTCTTTTGACTTCTCCGAAAATGCATAATATTCGAATAATCAGACACGAGTACGACGATATTTTTTAAAATTTATTGTAAAATTTAATATTATATATGTGTGTGTTTTTATTTATGGCAGGGGATAAATTTTCTTGGTTTAGAGATGTGGAATTTGCTCGTCAAACCTTAGCTGGTTTGAATCCATACAGTATACGATTGGTTACGGTACGTTATTCCGATAAAACTTATCTGCATCGGATGTTTACATCAACCCGCATAATATACTCTTGGTCACTATATATTATTGCCTTAATTTTCTTTTTAATTTCACTTTATCATCTTAAAATCAATTGACATTTATTTTGAGTTCAATTTATCTTAGCTCTATGATTTCAAATATTGGTCATATGTTTAACAAACTAAAATCTGTTATGAACTTCATCGCTAATCTATTGCTTCGTAACTAATTACATAATTTTTTGATACATGTATTTGATTGGTAAATAACTTATTACAAATATACTAATCATGAAAAAAATTCTTATACTGTCAGTATATACGAGTTAGATTTTATTTACATATGTGAAATTACAGGAATGGCCATTGAAGAGCAAGCTAGACCCTAAGGTGTATGGACCTCCAGAATCAGCAATCACAAAAGAGCTACTTGAACTTGAAATTGGAGGATATATGACTGTTGAAGAGGTACATCATTCTTATTTTTATTTACTTATTTTCAATTGCGAGAAAAATATATATATATTTTTTGGTTTGTTTGTGGACAGACGATATCTAGTCAGGTCAATAGTTTGATCTTTGTATTTACACGAATTATGGCCTTTTCTTGAGGCCACTTGTTAAATTATGTCGTCCTGTTAGTTCAACTCGCTAAATTTGTCTTTTAAAAGAAAAGATTCCATCCAACTACTTTTAAAGGCGAAATTTAGTTTGTTTAACTACATGGGAGACAAGTTTTAAACAGTAGTCTCAAGAAAGGCCATACGGTGCAAATAATCCACGGACAAGCCTATGTCATTTGCAAGAATGACCTTCATAAGAGGTGGTTTTGAACTTTTGGCCCCACGCTTTAGTAAATGTTTTTAAAAAATAACAACCTTTGTTGCCCATATTGGACATAAATTTGCTTTGCCTATGAGGCAGGAGTTGCCATGAGTTCTGTCTCATAGGCAAAAGTTGCATGTCCTGCGCGCTCAAATGTTCACCAGTCAATACAATTGAAACTCTCGACCAATAGGCAACACTAACACTATCTTTACCGTTTGTAACTTCTTTAAATGGTTGAAACTTTCGCCTCACAGATAAAACTAATATTATGCACACATTATAACTAAAACTTATTCGATGGGCAACAAATGTCATTTTTTTAAAGATTAAGGAGGTCATCAAAAATTCAAGATCGCCCCGTTAATTAGTATCCTTTTTTTTTTTGCAATTCCTTGGATTATACATGATCTATAAAGTCTTCCTTCTAGTTTAAAGGGTAGAAAGTTAGTAGGTAATCACGCGTTGTCTAGCTAGTTTCCCTTATGGTACTATTGTTTCTTCATTTTCTTACTCTCTCCGTTTCAAAAAGAATGATCCTTCCCTTTTCTGGCAACACTTTAATTCCAACTTTCCACATGGCATGTTTAAGACCACAAGATTAAAAGACATTTTGGTACATTTGACATAACTTTAATTTAAGACCACAAGATTTAAAAGTCTTCTTTATTTTATTAAACTCCGTGCCAAGTCAAAACATGTCATTCTTTTTTAAACGGAAAGGGAGTACTTTCTTAGACTTTGATTCTACAATTACCTATTGTTTTCTTTCCTTCAGTTTTCATATATTGATTGTTGTTGCTACTGGTATTCTTTATTGTACTTCCTTTTCCTACTTGTTTCATGTTATACTTGAGCCGAGGCCGTCTATATCAGAAACAACCTCTCTACCCTTATAAGGTAGGGGTAAGGCTGCGTATTACGCTCCACCCTCCCCATACCCGAGCTGTGGGATTTCACTGAGTATATATACACATGATTAATGCAGGCAGTTCAACAAAAGAAGTTGTTCATCCTAGATTACCATGATTTGCTATTGCCATATGTGAACAAGGTGAATGAACTCAAAGGGAGAGTAGTTTATGGATCAAGAACTATATTCTTCTTGACACCAGAAGGCACATTGAAACCTTTGGCAATTGAGCTAACTAGGCCACCAGTAGATGATAAGCCTCAATGGAACCAAGTTTATTGCCCAAGTACTTGGAATGCCACTGGTGCTTGGCTATGGAAATTGGCTAAAGCTCATGTTCTTTCTCATGACTCTGGCTATCACCAACTAGTTAGTCATTGGTAAGTGATATGATGATACATATGCACTTTACTAATGAGTTTTGAGTTATATACGATGTCAATATAAAGATTTTTTACACTATCAGATTACCTAAAAGATACTAGCTAATTAACAGATAAGTCTTCTTAAAACGTGAGATATATGTAATCTTGAAAATAAGACAGGTTACCTGTTACAACAAGGAAAGGTGACTTGAAGGTGTACATATTTCTTATACATAACTCTTAACGATATTTTAGTCATTTTAACATAAACGATGCTTACGACACCTTTTTCCCCCCCCTCAAATATATCAAACTACGTATTATCAGCTTCAACACTTCTAATCAAGCGAGTACTTGCTATTTATATAATCAATTTTGTGGCTCATTTGTTTCTCCAAAATTTTTGCAGGCTAAGAACTCATTGTTGTACAGAGCCATACATTATAGCAGCAAATAGGCAACTAAGTGCAATGCATCCAATATACAGATTATTGCATCCACATTTCAGATACACAATGGAGATAAATGCATTAGCTAGAGAAGCACTTATTAATGGCAATGGCATTATTGAGAGTTCATTTTTCCCTGGAAAGTATGCTATTGAGTTGAGTTCTGTTGCCTATGGTGTTGAATGGAGATTTGACCATGAGGCACTCCCACAAAACCTTATTAGCAGGTAATATACTTCACTATTCTTCTATTTTCATGTTTCCGATTCGGTGTTCGTATCTGTATTAGGATCCGACTAATTTATATTCACGTCCGAAGGGTCTATCTGAAACAGTCTACGAGGTAGTGGTAAGGTCTGCATACACTCTACACCTTCCAAATCTCACTTGTGGGATTCACTGGGTATGTTGTTGTCCAATAATCCCACTTTAGGGGTAAAGCACTCCCAACCAAAGGCGACTCGATTCATATAGGGGTCGAACTTGGGACCTGTGGTTAAAGATGGAAGGGTGCTTACCACTCTACCGCAACTTTTGGTGATCACTACTCTTGTTTTCTTTTTTGTTTCCAACCCGGTGTTTGGGGCTTGCTTTGGGATCCGATTAATCCAAGTTTGCATTGAAAAATCCCATTTTGGGGGTAAAACGCTCCCAACTAAAGGCGTCTCCATTTACTGGGTTGAACTTGAGATGCCTGATTAAAGATGAAGGGGTATTTACCATCCCACCGTTAATTATCAAAAATCAACCGATAAGATATTATATAATTTTACTTTTAGACACCCTTGATTTTCTAAATCAAGACATGTTGTTTCGTACATTGGTACGATACAACAGGGGAGACTCAAAATCTACTATATATACGCATATATTCTTTTTTCAATATATCTTTTATCTATTATAGTTTTTTGACGAAAAAGGGTTGGACCTTGTGCCCCTAGCTCCGCCCCTGCATCCACTAACATGATATTTTGTGCAAAACTTTACAGGGGATTGGCAGAGGAAGATCCAAATGCACCATATGGATTGAAACTAACAATAGAAGATTATCCTTTTGCTAATGATGGTTTAGTACTTTGGGATACACTTAAACAATGGGTAACAGCTTATGTTAACCATTATTATCCAAAAACAAATCTCATTGAGTCTGATAATGAACTCCAAGCTTGGTGGTCAGAGGTCAAAAATGTTGGACATGGTGACAAGAAAGATGAGCCATGGTGGCCAGAGTTAAAAACCCCAAATGACTTAATTGGTATTATTACAACAATAGTTTGGGTAACTTCTGGCCACCATGCAGCTGTTAACTTTGGCCAATACAGCTATGCAGGTACACACCTTAGCTTTCTTACTTTTCCAGTTTTTTCGTATTGTCGATGTATATAAGTTAAATAAAAGGGAGATTTGGAGTAACGATAAAGTTATCTTCATGTGAGTGTTCGAGCTGGGAAATCAGTCACTGATATTTGTGTCATGTCAGGATAGGCTGCTTAGCTATCTATTACACCCCCTTAAGGGTACACACCTTAGCTTTTTTGCTTTACTTCAATTGTCTTCGTGCGGCTTATAGGTCAATGTGTTCAAGCTGTGAAATTAGTCGCTGATGCTTGTGTCAGGATAGACTGCTCAGCTATATATTACACCCCCTTAAGGGTACGACCCTTCATGAATCCTGCGTGAAGGCGTGAGATGCTTCGTTCACCGAACTGACTATTGTATTGCATATGTAGGGTACTTTCCAAATAGGCCAACAGTTGCAAGGTCAAAAATGCCAACTGAGGATCCAACAGATGAAGAATGGGAAAGTTTCTTGAAAAGACCTGAGGAGGCACTACTAAAATGCTTCCCTTCACAAATTCAAGCAACGAAAGTAATGGCAATTTTGGATGTGTTATCAAACCATTCACCAGATGAAGAATATCTTGGTGAAAAAATTGAACCATACTGGGCTGAGGACCCCATAATCAACGCGGCGTTCGAGGTATTTTCGGGGAAATTGAAGGAGCTTGAAGGGATTATTGATGCTAGAAATGCTGATAGTAAGTTGTGTAATAGAAATGGAGCTGGAGTTGTGCCTTATGAATTGTTGAAACCATTTTCTGGACCTGGTGTTACTGGAAAAGGTGTACCTTATAGTATTTCCATTTGATTTTTCGGATTAGTTTTTTTTTTTTTTTTTGTGTGTGTGTAAAAAGACATGAATTTTGTAATAAAGTTTCATGTGAAATAAATAAAAATGATGCTACCAAAATGTCTTAGCTATTTTTTCTTTTGAAACAATATTATTATAGTTCCTATGTATTTGTGTTTTGATATGAACTTCGTCGCTGCTCCTTCACTAAATAGCTCGTAGCTAAGTACAATCCTTTTTTTCTGATAATCAATCACTAATCATATGTTAGCAACGAATTTTGTTGTTTAGCTACAGATATGATGGTAAATGGCTCAAAATACACTAGTGTGATGTGTACACATTATAGGCTATGACGAAAGGTTTGGGATCCATATCACAGACCGTTGTCAGTGTTGCAATGACGAAAACTCTTAACAACCTTGTTATTGAAGATATTGATCATCTTTTCAGTCGAGGTGATTGTTGTGAACCATGTTGACTCCAAACCTGTGAAGCTTCAATACAGCAGGAAACAAGCATCATGGTGAGATCGATGGATAAGACCAATACCACAGGCTGTTAAAATCAACAGTGATGGAAGTTGCATCCAGGGAAGTTGTGCAGGGGCTCGGTTTGCTTTACCCTTACGAGCTTGGAGATGCACACACGAGAAGAAGCTAGTCGCAGGCTTCGGTTGCCATAAAATACTCAAATGATGTGGGTGACACAGAATGAATCTCGGTGACCCCTGGATCGTGGTGATGGGCAACGTGGAACTTAGTTCGAGAGGGAGCTAGATTGTTGGATGTGCGAACAAAAGTCCCATATTGGTAGCTGAAAGGATTGGGAAGCTACATATAAGGTGTAGGATCTCTTAATGGTGTGAGACCTTTTTGAAAAAACCCAGGTGGACTTGGTCTAAAGTAGAGAATATCACACCATATAAGAGCATGTTTGGGCTAATATGGTCCTACAACTGGTATCAGAACCCAGGTTCGGTGGGATGACTATGAGGATATGGCAAAGTGATGAGGTGCGGAACTCGATTTGCTTACCTTTACGTGCTTGGAGATATGCACACAAAAAGAAACTAGTTGTGGGCTTCGGTTGCCATAAAATACTCGGACAATGTGAGTGACACACAATAAATCTCAAAAATTGACACTTGGATAGTGGTGATGGGCCATGTGGAACTTAGTTCGAGGAAAAAATTATTGATGTGTGAACAAAAGTCCCACCTTATTCCTATCTTTAAAGTAGAGAGACTGGTACCGATAGACCATCGGCTCAAATAAAATAAATCAAATCATATCAAAGAAAAGAAATAATGAAGAGAAGAACAGTGCCAACGGCGTAACAAGTAATATTATGATAACTACAACAAATAAAATAATATGTAATAATAAAATCAAAGAATAAGAGTCATAATTACCCGCAGTAGAAGTAAGGAGAATTGTGAAAAAAAATAGCAAATTTGAGTACAGAATGTTTCACAGCCATGTTGAATAACTCCACTAATTATGTATATTAGCTAACGAATATAAATATTTTTGATTGAACGACCAGATAGGTAAGTTTCCCATATGAGTGTCATTTTTGGAACTTCTAAAAGGGTGTGATAATTAAGATGATGAGTCATCATGAAATATTCTCATTGTGAAATATCAAGTTCGGATTCTGAAAATAAAGAACTTCTTGATAAGTAGTACTTTACCCTCCTAATTGGGCAACATCGAATTTGACGCACTATGCATCTGATTTGACTTATATATACAAAAAATTTGACGATACAAAAATATCGATAGAATAACCTTATAAATTATATTTTCTATAGAATGGAAAGCCACCTACATATTGTTCCTTTGTAATACAAATAATAGTTGGCATAATACATAAACGTGCCCTTAATTTAGTCTCAATTGGTATTTATGCCCTTCAATTTTGGGTGTGCACAAGTAGGCACTTAAACTATCATAAAGTTGAACAAGTAGACACACACGTCCTATCACTACTAGAAAACAAAGAATTAGTGACGGATAAAATTTCGTAGCTAAATAACAAAAATCTCATGCTAATCTCATTTAGCTACGGATTAGCGACAGATTATAAGAAATTTCAATTAGCTAAGAGTTTTTTAGCGACGAATTACCTAGAGATTACCGATAAATTCCGTAGCTAATTTCATGTTCTCTTGTAGTGTATGTGGCGTCCTACATGGCGTTTCACGCGAATTATCACGTAGGATGTGCGTGTCTACTTGTTTAACTTTATACAAGTTTAATGTCGACTTGTGCACATCCAAAGTTGGAGGACATAGATACCAGTTGAGATCAAGTTAAAGGGCGCGTTTATGTATTCGTATTCGATTTTCTTATATTATATTACACATAACATAGCACTGGTAAAAGAGATGCAAAAGCAGTTCTTTATATATGTTAGCTCTCTTAATTCATGCATATACAAGCATCTAAATTAGTACTTTGGATTCTTAATTTTATTTTTCACCGTAAAAAAACTGAAATTAGCTATGAACTTTGTCACTAAATCTCTCGTAACTATCATTATTTTATAATAATATGTCGTTAAATAGAATTAGCGACGGATTTTGCTGTTTAGTTACATAATTTGTCCTTTATTAATTCCCGCTTTTTAATAGTGTTCTTCTTTCTTTTTTTTCAAAAAAAAAGAAGAAGAAGAATGAATCGGAGCGACAAGAGAGTGAATAAATCTCAGTAAATCGTAATAATAATGTCATCCTATCACTTTCAATACCCATCGCGTATTTATTTCACCCTTAATTAAGTCTCAACACATGTATAATAATTATTTGAAGTAGTAGTACATAATCCATGCATATACAAGGATCTAAGGTAGTACTTATCAGAGCGATAAAGGACTGACTCTCAGTAAATCTTATCGTGACAACAATAATGCCACTCTACCACTTATAATATCCCATCACGCATATTTATTGCACCCACAATTATGACTTTATAATATACTCCATGATGATATTATATTGTTGTTCAATTAGGCAAGATGCTACAATGATACACATATTCTTCATAATTGGGCTCATAATGCCACCAACACCACCTGCATATCCAACCATCAGAGCAATCTGCATTAGAATTGCATTCTCTTCCACAAGTATCCTCTTCATTATTTGCAACTAATTTCATTTTCATCATTGCTATTGATAGTGCTCCCATTGTCATCATTTTCCTCTCTGAGCTTCTAGACATATCAACTGCATATATAATATTTCGATTATAAATCAATATCAAAAGTTAATAACCATATATTACTATAAATAAACTTCTAAACACTATAACAAAAAATAGGAATTAAGGATTGATAATTTGTTGAGCTGAGTTGAAATTAGTTTGAGTGATAGACAAACAACTACAGAAGAACCAGGTTCTTTGGAGATACTAATTATGCGACTAACAGGATTGCATGAGTGTTATGCAGATATCGAAGGAATCAGGTCTCTTGGAGAAACTAATTATGCTTACAACTGGGTTGCAGATATCGAAAGAATCAATCATGTCCTTAGGCGACTACTGATCAGAAGTTGCGAAGCTGATTTCAAGTGCAAGAATTGTAGTTAGGGGTGAAAGGTGTTTATAATCTCTTTGGTTATTGATTTGTAAACTAAAAATTGTTCGACTTTAGTGATGTTTTTGAGGTAAATCTTACAGAGGTAGGCCATAGTTTTTTACTTCCTCAGGGAAAGAGTTTTCCACCATAAAATTTCTTGTGTTTTTATATTCCGTAATTTACTTTTTATTTGTTTGGTGTCTGAAGAACCCGGTTCTTCAACACAGTAGGTGATAGTTAAAATAATATAACTTCTGTCACTAAACAACAAAGAACTATCGTCCTATCTAACAATGGACTATAGAAAGATCATGTTAAGTACTGGCTATTTAACGACAGACTAGTGACGAATTTCTTTGCTAATTCTTATTTTTTCTTATTATGGTGAAATAAATACATAAATATAATTGAACACTTATCTATGTGATGATAATTTTCTAATCCATGGAGCTAAAAGAACCAAAAAAAAAAAGTGATGGGAGTGATCATAATTACCAGCAGTGGCAGTAAGAAGAATGTTGAAGAAGATAGCAAACTTAAGTAAAGCATGTAATTTCACAGCCATATTTTGACAATTTTATTATAAGTGTATATATCATGATAATTTCTTACTATATTGGAATCATATTTATAAGCAAAACATATGAGATCCTTCCAGGGTTATTATCCACAGGAATTTCGAACCCTATCCATTTCAATTTGTTTATCTGGTTTAGACTTGACACGTTGTTTAAGAAAGTAAAGAAGTCCAGCCTACTATGGGGATCCCGTATACATCAACCCAACCTATACAAAGGGCATCAAAGCCCCTTGACTAGGTTGGGCTTTTGAATCTTGTCGTTTTCAACTAAAGATATGCAGAATGTACCAAAATGTCTTTTAATCTTATGATCTTAAACATTATGTCATTTAGAAAGTTAAAATTAGAGAGTTGACCCTTCAAGTTTAAATCGATCATATTTTTATGAGCTAATATTATCAACTTTACCATAGTGGAAAAAGAACTAAATTCCCTAATTAAAAGTTATTCTTGTCCTTGGAATAAAGAATAATATTCTTTAATGATAAAGCATCTATCTTGTATATAATTGGGCAACTTTCAAAAATAGCATACATATAGGAGAAAATAGGCTTTTATAGCTACAATTTCAAAAATTATAATTTGTAGCCTTCGTATATCAATTGTATTTATATAATATAGTGATACACGGCGAGATTGGGTCTGTACAGGTTAGCGTCGATGTATCAACTGTATAAGAATCGAATACAGTTGATACAAATACACGAATACACGGAGGTAGCAGGGTTTTCAAAGTATTGCTATTTAGATACGATTTGTAATTAATACAAACTTAGGCTGAATTAGCTAATTAAGGCCTTAAGTATGCCTATATCCGTAGTTTTCCCTATATAATTTGATCAATGACATTAGAAAATGACCTCATTGCAAATGCAAATTAGAGCCCATTCATTAAGTGGGCCTAAAGAGTCTAGGCCCAAATAATTGTATGTCTCACAAATTCTCTGGCCCAAAATGAAGTCTCTAACTTTGAAGGCCTACATTCTTGATCAATAATTTCAAAATGTTATGAATTCAATCATAAAAGCTTAAAAATTGAACCCGTCAAATTAAAATCTTGAATAAGTCTCTGCTAAGTGAGAAGAACAGAGCCTTAGTTAATAAGTACTTGTTCACTTTTTCCACAAATAATTAAATGTATCAAATAATCGTGGTGGTCAGATTAGTTTGTGAGCATTTCAACTAATTTTAAGGGGTATCGACATTCTACTTTCCACCAGCACAAGTCAATGGGCAACTCTGTGCATCAAGACATGGACAGATTGGAAGATATCACTTAGTGTTTTTGCCTGATCTGCTGAAATTTTAACCTGAAACCTCAAAATTTTCAATCCATTTTATTGACTACTAGACCACAGACTCGAGTGCAAATTTATAGCCTTTTCCTCCAAGGGAAAAAAAAAAGAAACAAAATATGACAACCACAATTTAGGCCACCAATTAACCAAGCACATCAAACATGGTTAGAACTAATATTGTTACAATGGGCATTTGCAAAACAAAAAGAGCATTTTGTGATGCTCATGATGAAGGGCAAGCCTCTGAATGAAAGAAGAGAGGTACGTTTTTCACATTGGAATGAGAGAAGAAAGTTAGTAACCTTATAAAAATGAGTTCAAAATTATTTATTCAAGCACCTTTTGGGTTAAAACTCAAGAGACAAATTTGTGCGGACTAACGCCCAAACAGAAGAATACCTTAGCAGTTGGACCAGTATTGTTACAACATATATTTGGCTTGCATTGTACTTCTTTCACTTGCATCTTGTTACAATATTATTAATTGAAAATCAAATGGAAATGCTATAAGGTACACCTTTTCCAGTAACACCAGGACCAGAAAATGGTTTCAATAATTCATAAGGCACAACTCCAGCTCCATTTCTATTCCTCAAATTACAATCAACATTTCTAGCATCAATTATCCCTTCAAGCTCCATCAATCTCCCCGAGAATACCTCGAAAGCCGCCTTAATTACGGGTTCCTCTTCCCAGTAAGGTTCAACATTTTTACCAACATACTCTTCATCTGGTGAATGGTTTGATAAAACATCCAAAACTGCCATTACTGTTGTTGCTTGAATTTGTGAAGGGAAGCATTTTAATAGTGCCTCCTCAGGTCTGTTCAAGAAACTTTCCCATTCTTCATCTGTTGGATCCTCAGTTGGCATTTTTGACCTAGCAATTGTTGGCCTATTTGGAAAGTAGCCTACAAATATGTATATATAGTGTAAGTACAATCAGTCTATCGGAAACAATCTCTCTACCCCACAAATGCAGGGGTAAAGAGTCTGCGTACATTATCCTATCTTTCCCAAACCATACTTGTGAGATTACACTGGATCTATTGTTGTTATAAGTGAGATTGCTAAGATTACTAAATCAAGCTAAGACAATTAGTTAGGTAACCTATTATAGAATGTTGCAAAAATTCTTTAATTTGTTAGTGTATAGAAGTTGATCAAACTCTTTTAAATAATTCAACTTATATACACTAAAGAGTAGCATGGTGCATATTGAAGCATGGGTATAATTTATGCAACCTATCCTAATGCAAGTATCAGTAGCTGATTTCACAACTCGAACTCTATAGGTCACAAAGAGATAATTTAACCGTTGCTCCAAGATTCACCCTTCATTTAACTTGACCTTAGCTAGCATTTATGCCCTTCAATTTTGGGTGTGCATACGTAGGCACTTAAACTTGTATAAAGTTGAACAGGTAGACACATGCGCCCTATGTGGCATCTCACGCAAATTGCCATGCAGGACGCGTGTGTCTGCTTGTTTAATTTTGTACAAGTTTAAGTGCATACTTGTGCATACCCAAAGTTGGAGGACAACAAATGTTAGTTGAGGCCAAGTTAAAGGACATGTTTATGTATTATGTCTTTAACTTATATGCACTAACAACATATGTTTCTCGACTCTCCAAAAATGTTGTCGCAACCATGTCAGATTCTCCACACGCACCCCGGCCCGTTGATATTTCTAAAGAGTCCGAGCAACATAGCTAACAACTAATGCAAGAAGCTAAGTAGAGTACCTGCATAGCTGTATTGACCAAAGTTTACTGCTGCATGGTGGCCAGAAGCTACCCAAACTATTGTAGTGATAATACCAATTAAGTCATTTGGAGTTTTCAACTCTGGCCACCATGGCTCATCTTTCTTGTCACCATGTCCAACATTTTTGATCTCTGACCACCAAGCTTGGAGTTCATTATCAGATTCAATGAGATTTGTTTGTGGATAATAATGGTTAACATAAGTTGTTACCCATTGTTTAAGTGTGTCCCAAAGTACTAAACCATCATTAGCAAAAGGGTAATCTTCTATTGTTAGTTTCAATCCATATGGTGCATTTGGATCTTTCTCTGCCAATCCCCTGTAAATTTTGCACAAAATAACATGTTAGTGGAAGTAGGGGGCACAAGGGGCTCATCTGAGTCTTTTTCGTCGAAAAGTTACGTTGTATATATAAGGTCAAAATTAAATTTTTTCGTATATATAGTAGATGTTGAATATCCCCCTGTTGTATCGTACCAATGTACGTGTAAACACCTTACAGCTGACCTAATTGTGTGCATCTTTTTATAATGTTAGCGCATAGAATTTAAACTCAAAAATAAAACCTAACAAGAAATTAGTGACCATCAAAGATTGTGGTGGGATGATAACTACCCCTCCATCTTTAATTAAAGGTCTTTATTTTGACTCGAGTCGCCTTTGGTTGGGAGCATCTTACCTCCAAAGTGGGATTTTTTGACACAAACTCGGATTAATCGGAGCCAGTACCAGACACCGGATGGGAAACAAAAAAAAAAGACAAGATTTGTGACCACCAAAGGTTGTGGTAGAGTGTCAAGTACCCCCTCCAACTTTAACCACAAATCTCGAGTACTTCGACTCTTGTGAAAGAAATCGCTTTCGGTTGGGAACAATTTACCTCTAAGTGAGACTTTCTTACGCGAATTCAGATTAGTCGGATCCCAAAAGAGATATCGAACACCGAATCAGAAACAAGGAAAAATAGAAGATTGGTGAATCATTACCTGCTAATAAGGTCCTCAGGGAGTGCTTGTCTATCAAATCTCCATTCAAGATCATAAGCAACAGAACTCAACTCCATTGAATACTTTCCAGGGGAAAATGAATTCTCAATAACACCATTGGCATTAATAAGTGCACCTCTAGCTATAGAATTTATCTCCATTGTATATCTGAAATGAGGACACAATAATCTGTATATTGGATGCATTGCACTTAGTTGCCTATTTGATGCTATAATGTATGGCTCTGTAACACAATGAGTTCTTAGCCTGCAAGAATTTGAAGAAAAAGAAATGAGCCATAAATTCTTAGTAGTGAAGTGCGAGTTGGATCCTCCAAAAGTAATGCATCTTTTAGAGGATGCGACACATATGCAACATCATTTTTAAAAGGCATAATACATAAATGTACCCTTTAACATGGTCTCAACTCGCATCTGTCCCTCTAACTTTGAGTGCACACAAGTAGACATTTAAACTATCATAAGGTTGAACAAGTAGACACATACATCCTACGTGGCATCCTACGTGGCGTCTCCCGTGAATTGTCATGCAGGACGCCACGTAGGACGTGTGTATCTACTTGTTCAACTTTAAACAAGTTTAAGTGCCTACTTGTGCACACCCAAAGTTGGAGGGCATAGATGCTAGCGGAAGCCAAGTTAAATGGCACATTTACGTATTATGCCTTTTTAAAAAGTACGAGCAACATAGGCTGACAGTGTATATAACTTAGAACTCATGGACAAAGTGCAAGTATCCTCATCACTTACCAATGGCTAACTAGTTGGTGATAGCCAGAATCATGAGCAAGAACATGAGCTTTAGCTAACCTCCATAGCCAAGCACCAGTGGCATGCCAAGTACTTGGGCAATAAACTTGCTTCCATTGAGGTTTATCATCTACTGGTGGCCTAGTTAGCTCAATTGCCAAAGGTCTCAATGTGCCATTAGGTGTCAAAAAGAATATAGTTCTTGATCCATAAAGTACTCTCCCTTTGAGTTCATTCACTTTGTTCACACATGGCAATAGCAAATCATGATAATCTAGGATGAACAACTTCTTTTGTTGAACTGCCTGCATTGGTTATTTGTAATTCAAGAATTAATATTACTTCATAGATCATGTATAAACCAAGAAATTCCAGGATATCATAAGGGGCGATCTTGAATTTTTGACCCCTTTAACAAAATCTTTTGAAAAATGATATATGTTGTCCATCGAGAATAAGTTCTAGTTGTAATATGCACATAAGTTAGTTGCATCAAGAGTTCGGGATATTTCAAGAAGTTAAAAGACTGTATAGATAGTGTAATGTGTTGCCTATTGGGCAAGAGTTTCAGATGTATATATTGACTTGTGAACAATTGAGCAATACATATAACTTTTGTCTATGAGGCATAACTTGTGGCAAATTGAGCAAGTTCAGTATATTGAAATATGTTGAAACCCTACCTCATAGGCAAACTAATTTATGTCCATAACTTACGCCCAAATGGAAAATAAAGGTCATTCTTGTAAAAACAAAAAGAATAATAATAATTAGCGAGGCCAGAAAGTTCAAGATCACTCCTTATGAAAGTCATTCTTGAAAATCGCGCGGTATAATCATGTAAATCACAGACTTGTCAGTGGATTATTTGCAACATATGGCCTTTCCTGAGACTAGTGTTTAAATCTTGTCTCCCATTTAGTTCAACAAACTAAATTTCGTCTTTAAAAGTAGTTGGATGAATCTTTTCTTTTAAAAAAACAAATTTAGCCTATTAAGCTAATGGAAAGACATAATTTAAAGAGCGACTTCAAAAAAAAGGCTATTTGTGCAAATAAAAATATCAAACTATTGGCCTGGCCAGATATCGCCTGTCCACAGACAAACCAAAAAAATATTTTTTTTTTCTCGCAGTTAAAAATAAATAAATAAATAAATAAATAAATAAATAAATAAATAAATAAAAATGATGTGTATATACCTCTTCAACAGTCATTAACCCTTCAAGTTCTAGGTCAATCATCTCTTTTGTGATTGCTGATTCTGGTGGTCCATATACCTTAGGGTCTAGCTTGCTCTTCAAGGGCCATTCCTGTAATTTCATAAAGTATATTTTATGAAAATATAAATAAAATTTAACTTATATATATTAACATTACTATAAGAAAATTTTAAGGTGATAAAGTGAAAAATTAAAAGAAAACTAAGGCAATAACATATAGAGTTGATGTAAACACTCGATCAGTGGCGTCTCAACCATATCGGGGGCCTAAAACAAAACTCTAATGAGGGGCCTTAACTAAATTTATATCTATATATATATTTATTTATTTAAAATTATTTTTCTAGCTTTTTGAGATGCAAAATTACTAATAATTTTTTTTTTGTAGTCAATATTTCCTAATAATTCTTTTTCAATTGACAATAGAGCTAATTCATTCAATCTCTCTTGAGACATTGTTGATATTAGGTAAGATTATTTATGTATGAAAATATGGGGTCCCCATAATTATGGGGCCCTAGGAAATTGCCTAAGTGGCTTAATGGACGAGACGCTCCTGCACTCGATGACGATAAATTTTTACCAGAATAATCACTACTACAAACAAAGATTTTTTCCATCGCGAAGCAGTGAAAAATTTGTGCTATAGAAAATGATTTTCCCTCTCATTTTCCTCAGAACCAACTCACTAGAAAAATGTATGGTGAAAAACAGATTTTCACTGAAATAGTAGGAAACTTCCTAATTTTTCCATACGAAAATATTACTATTTTATATTTTCCCACCAATTCAATCAGAGTATCTATGAGAATAGACGCTAAATATTATTTGGCAAAAAAATAATAATTTTTTAATAGTGAACGTACCGTAACCAATCGTATACTGTATGGATTCAAACCAGCTAGGGTTTGACGAGCAAATTCCACATCTCTAAACCAAGAAAACTTGTCCCCTGCCATAAATATAAAACATTTATAAAATATTAATTTTTGTACAAGAAAAATAATAATAAATAATTAAATCAAACATATCAATTATGTTTGTGGTTTTGAGTACAAATTTTAAAAATAAAAATTTTAAAAACAATATTTTCACATCCGCTAGTCGAAAAGGATATATCTGGGTCATGTGTGTAACGATATAAGTTATATGTGAGTCACTTTTTTAAGGAGAGGTATATCAGCTATAAATCGCAAAGTTAAGAGGTATATCAAGACCTTTTTCTCTAGCTTTCTTAAATAAAATAAGATGATATTCTTTTTGAAACATGCTAAAAAGAAAAATGCATCACATCGGGAGTCGGAACGAAGGGAGTATTTTTACATTTCCACTCAAATGATGCAAATAAATTAAGTTGCAAGTTTTAACAATGTTGCTCAAATCCTTCAAAAATGTTGACGCACCCTTGTCGAATTATCATTCCAATATTATGTATTTTCAGAAGATCCGAACAACATATAAGTTTCAAATGCTACATAAGTTACAATTCTCAACAATGTTCCTCGGATCCTCCAAAAATACCACCACAACCGTATAGGTACATGTCTGACATGCATATGTCGATATTTAATAAAGAATCTGAGCAACATATAATTTATAGGTTTTGAGTACTTACTTTCAAGCAATTCAGGAGTTGCAAAACGAAAGACTTCATTGCTAGTATCAGAAATAGCCTCAATGAGCCTTTGTATAATACTCAATAGGTCATTTCTTTTATTCTCAACTAGAGGAAGATCGATTTCGACGTTGTAAAGCACGTCGATGGCCTGAAAATTCGGAAACCCGAGGTTGGGATCGGTGGTGATCGACTGTAACGTTGGCACGGTCGCGTGTAGGACCGCGTAAAGGGTGTTGCCGGAGAATGCTGAGCTCTTTACTTCTGAAAATGCTTCATCTCTTGGTACGTACACAAAGTCGCTCTTTTTTTCTGATAATGGATCTGCATTGAATGCATGCACAAAAATTCAGTTCGAGTTTAACTTTTACGTCCTGATAGTATAAAGAATTTTATTTACATTAGCTATCACGTTACCATATGTTAAACTACATTGATGAGTCCATCACCTGGGCCTAGCCATAGACAGAATATATGTTGGTGTTACCCAACAATCTCCCTCCCAACCCTAGCCATCATGACTTTGACTCTGAGACCACTTAGCTTGTTAGGGTCTCAAGAGCTTACTAGCCATCATGCCAAAAGACATAACTGATAGTCAGGGGCAACTTTTATTTCTTAACCAAGACTATTATCAAGTGTCATATTTGAGTTTGACCATGACTCTGACCCAGACAATCCCCGACTCATCACCTGCATGAGCTAGTTTTGCCATAGACAGGATATTGACATTACCCAACAAACTCCAACAGGTCAATTACTATTTTTTGTTATTTTTATCAAATTAGAAGGTCAATTACGTACCATTTTTATCGTGCTAGTCAATTTTAACCAGTGATAGTAGGTCAGTTACCATTTTTACCCGATTAGCAACTGATGCTTATCAACAAATTTTACCTATAATTACCTATTTTCTTTGTCCCAATTTATATGACTGGCTTTCTTTTTAGTCAGTCCAAAAAAGAATGACACATTTTTATATTTAATATCAATCTAACTTTAAAATGTCTGTTTTATCGTTAATGAAATGATTTATGGTCACACAAACATCTATGACTAATTTTAGACCATAAATTTTAAAATTCAGTCTTTCTTTTTTAAACCCCGTGCCAAGTCAAACTAACTCACATAAATTGGGACAATATCAATTTAACTTTAAATATCTATTTTACCATTAATGAGATAATTCATAGTCACACAAACATCTATGACTTATTTTAGACCACAAATTTTAAAAGTCAGTATTTCTTAAAGTCCGTTTCAAGTCAAACTAACTTACATAAATTGGGACAGAAGGAGTATCAATTTAACTTTAAATGTCTATTTTACCCTTAATGAGATAATCCATAGCTACACAAACATCTATGACTTATTTTAGACCACAAATTTCAAAAGTCAGTATTTCTTTCTTAACTCCGTGTCAAGTCAAATTAACTCACATAAATTGAGACGGAAGGATCAGGATTTACCTTTTTCACTTCTTGGGCCACCAGTTCTGCACCTTCTAGGATAAGGAAATTGTTTACCACCAAGTACTGGTCTTTTACCATCACCATTACCATCAGGATCACCAATATCATTATAAACATCATAGTCATAAATCCTTTCAAATTCTTTTCTTTGTCCAAATCCATCACCTCTTAATGTCACAAGTTCTTCCTCTCTTAACCTCTTTACTCCACTTGGAGTTTTAGATGGTAAATATGACTGCCATAGGGGGGGAAAATAGAGTATTAAGATACACACGATTCAAAATATAATTAAGTAAATAAAATATATATATATATATATATATATATATATATATATATATATATATATATAACCGTTTAAGCGTTTATAAAAGATGATTGCGCAGTTCTAGATACGAGTATTTGAAGTATTGAGGATTAGGGTAGAAGGTTAGTAACAGACAGCTCAAGCATATTAGTGGCCTAATGCGAAAATTAAATAGAGGCCTTAAATTTTTAAGGAAAAATAAATTTTCTTTTTTATAAAGTCTACTTTAAAATTTCTTGAGATGCAAAGTTGTTAATTATATTTTTATAATCTATTTTTTCTAATATTTTTTTAAAATTAATAATATTTATAACCAATGCATTTAATCTTTTTTGAGATATAGTACTTTAGATATATCAAACTTCTTCTAATAGTTTTTTTGTTTTATATAAAAATTTATTTTCTCTAAAAATTGTATTGAATATTTTTCTTATGAAAAATCAATAATCTATTATTACTAAAATAGAAAGAGGCCCCTCAAATTTGGGGGTCTAAGGCGGCCGCCTTTTTCTCTCGAAGGGGTAGAGTCGCCCCTGGTTAGTAAGTAGTCGAGTGTTGTGACACTTTTTAGGGGAGGTAGGAGTGCGCTAGCCTCTTCCTCTCCTCTTCTTTTTGTTAGTAGTCGGTAGTTTATTATTCTTCAATGTATATTATGAATGTTGCTTCATTATTTTGCATCTTGTTATTTTGTTGTCATATTATAATCTTACGTCGAAAACATTTTATTTGAGCTGAAGGGTCTATCGAAAACAACGTTTCTACCCTACAAAGGTAGGGATATGGTCTGCATACAACCTACCTTTTCCCAGACCCTACTTGTGAAATTACACTGATCAGTATGTTATCACAATTATTTAGTCTAAATCAACTCAATTTTCAGATGAGCTGATCAATTAGGCGGGCCATCATAGATTCCGTCAATAAATGCACAGGTCATTGTCCTGCTCAAACTTGAATGGATTAGACAATTAGTCATGTTTTTTATGAGCTGATTTTATCACCTATGACCATTAAAATTATCATAACGAATTTTCACGAGTCGTTTCTTCTTTTTATCTTTTTTTTTTTAATAACAATGCCTAAATGTGGTAAAATTAGGCCATGAAAATTAATATAATTCGCTTAATCCACTCATTTTAGTCTATCAAAAATTAAACAAATATATAGCCTAAATTGACCCAGACATAATTAGTCTATATCTGGTTTCTTTCTCGTATGAGTCCTAGCTAGCTATAATATGAGTCATGTAAGTGTCAATGTACTATAATTTTTCAAAAGAACAGTAACGTTATTAATTGCATGCATGTTGTTTTTTACGTAAACGTTAGATAAATGCATGTTGCTCTAGATTTTTTTTCTTTTTTATTTTTAAAAAATGACCATTAATATAAGGTCCACAGTAAGAGCATCATCCTATATTTTGTACTATAATAATAAGGTTAAATTACTTAAAGAGACATATCTCTTTATCATATTTACTCTCTTACTATTTTATTTTAATTACTTAATATACCACATGTTAATCAAAAAATCATTTGGATACATCGCCTCAGGTCGTGATACATCGCCTCACCTCGAATATATCCCACCCGATGTATCAAAGGTAAAACCAAAGAATGTCGATGTATCCGAGTGATTTTGGGATGTATCCAATGGGATTCCGATGTATCCGAGTAGTTTGGGGATGTATCGCGAGGTGAGGCGATATATCCCGAGGTGAGGGATGTATCCGAGCGGGATTGAGGTGAAAAAAATAGTAATTAGCTCTCAAAAATATATATTTTATGTAAGTTACCTAATAATAATCGTAAGTAACTAATAGGACCACAATCCCACCTTTTTGGTACAATTTTTTTGTCTTAATAAGTGAAACATGAAATATAAAACAAACTACTTCTATGTAGAGAAAAGTATTATTAATTTTTTTTCAGAAATTAATGGGCCACAACTTCATAATATATGTATATGTGGTCCAGTATTTTGATTGTTTGATTATTATTTTTTCTGTGTTAAATTATTTATCGTAATTTTTTTTTTACACATTTCTTAGAAAATATTGATAAAGAGGATTTTTAAAAAGTTATTTTACCCTTTGTTGGTATGTATGAACATTCATAACATATATCACTCATAATTGAGATGTTTATGCGGGTTAAAAGGCTATGGGGTAGGGTCAACGAGTTACTTCTTATATTCTATATGAAGAAATTCTATATAATAAATCAAATTCTTTTAGTCCAATTATGATCAGATATAAAATGTCATGAGTGCATATAATCCAAATTAATTCTTCAATACTAATATCGTATTTTTATCAATTATGAAAATCAATCAATTATTTTGGACGAAGAAATTCTATTTAATAAATAAAAAAAAAATTAGCTTCAATTATGGTCAGAATTAAAATATCAGTGTATATAATCCAAATCAAGTCTTCATCAGTAACATCGTATTTTTGTCCATTATGAAAATCATTCAATTATTTTAAAAGAAATTTTTTTGTCTAATAAATCAAAAAAAAATTAGCTTTATTTATGATAAAAAATATGATGTCAATATATATAATTTAAATCAACTCCACAATAGCAACATCGTATTTCCATTCATTATGAAAATCAACCACTTATTTTAGACGAAGAAATCCTGTCTAATAAATTAACTTTTTTTTAGCTCTAATTATAATCAGAAATATAATATCAGTATATATAGTCCAAATCAATTCTTCAATAGTAATATTGTATTTTCATTCATTATGAAAATCAACCACTTATTTTAGACGAAGAAATCCTGTCTAATAAATTAATTTTTTTTAGCTCTAATTATAATCAAAAATATAATATCAGTATATATAGTCCAAATCAATTCTTCAATAGTAATATTGTATTTTCATTCATTATGAAAATCAACCAATTATTTTGGACGAAGAAATCCTGTCTAATAAATCAAGTTTTTTTAGCTCTAATTATAATCAGAAATATAATATCAGTATATATAATCCAAATCAATTCTTCAATAGTAATATTGTATTTTCATTCATTATGAAAATCAACCAATTATTTTGGACGAAGAAATCCTGTCTAATAAATCAAGTTTTTTTAGCTCTAATTATAATCAGAAATATAATATCAGTATATATAATCCAAATCAATTCTTCAATAGTAATATTGTATTTTCATTCATTATGAAAATCAACCAATTATTTTGGACGAAGAAATCCTGTCTAATAAATCAAGTTTTTTTAGCTCTAATTATAATCAGAAATATAATATCAGTATATATAATCCAAATCAATTCTTCAATAGTAATATTGTATTTTCATTCATTATGAAAATCAACCAATTATTTTGGACGAAGAAATCCTGTCTAATAAATCAAGTTTTTTTAGCTCTAATTATAATCAGAAATATAATATCAGTATATATAGTCCAAATCAATTCTTCAATAGTAATATTGTATTTTCATTCACTATGAAAATCAACCAGTTATTTTGGATGAAGAAATTCTATGTAATAAATTAAATTTTCGTGGTAATCAAAACATAATAAATAGAGAAGAGGATTTTTTTTCCTAACCTTATTTGTGAAGAAAATCCTTTTATCAGGATTATCATATTTGGAATGAACCCAAGAGTTGCATGAAATATCAATTTTGCCATGGGCAAAACCGTCAATTACTATATTCTTCAAATACATTTGCTTGCTGTGCTGATTTTCTACTAAAATTGCACCAACACCCCCAAAGTCTTCTGGAATTATAAAATCGGCCTCATATTGTCTATCACCGTTCACATCTGATCCAACACGTGCAAATGCCGTAATGTTTGGCTTCTCAATTCCAGTCTCTTTAAAAAAAAAATTATAGAGAACAAAAATAATTAGCATAAAATAATAATTATAATAACAAATTAGCATAAAAGAGATATTAAAAGCATAGGCGGATTCAGTATTTTGAATTTTACAATGAATGTGTGGGTGTACTAGGAGAGATAGGATTAAAAATGAGGATATTCGAGACAAAGTGAGAGTGATATTGACGAAAGACTAGATGCGAGAAACGAATTTGAGATGGTTTGGGCGTGTGATGAGGAAATGCACGACTGTCTCAGTGCGGAGGTGTGAGAGGTTGACTATGGATGGATTCAAGATCAGAGGTAGAGGAAGACTGAAGTATTGGGAAGAAGTGATTAGACAAGACATGACGCAGTTGCAGCTCACCAACGACATGACCTTAGATAGGAAAGGTGTGGAGGACACGAATTAGGTCAGAAAGGTAGTAGGTAGGAAAGTGTCCATACTAGAAGGAGTGTATTGACTTGCTGTCCATTTTAGTAGTTGTGATATTTGTTAGGATCGGAATAATCAGGTGTCATGCGGAAGCTAACAAAGCAAACATTAAAAGACGCAGAGTAAGAAGACAAACGAGAAATATACCAAAAGAGACACAATAATTTAACGTGGTTCGGTCAATCGACCTACATCGACAACAGGAGATGAGTAATCCACAATATAAAAGAGAGTACAACATATATCGGGAGAAACAACCTCACAAAATTCACTCAGAATATAAAGGAGGTTCACACAAGTGCCACCGCAACACTTGTGTCTCACAAATTCTCCCCTAAATAAAACTCTCAAAGCCCTTAAGACTACATTGTGGATGCTACCAAGTTAGACGGAATGAGCCTCTATTTATAAAGTCATACACATTTTCCTACAAGGAAAAGGACTAGCCAATTATGGAAGATTTGTGCTTTCCTTTTACAAAAAGGAATAATAATTATGGTTAGAAAATCAGGGCAAACACCCAACAATATTAATTACTCTTGTTTCTTGTTCTTCGATTTCTGTTATTATCTGTTGTTGCATGGAGTTTGATCATAGTATTGTTTTTGATGTAGTATTTGTGCTGCTATTATTTATTGTTTTATTACATCTTGTTATTTCTTTTATTTCCATTCTTTTTTCTAGATTGTTTTTTATCTAACAATCAAATCAAAAACTACAATCTAACCTCTATATATATGATAACATTTTACTATAACGATTAAGTTTTTTAGCTGTGAAATTAATTTTTCATATTATGTTATATTATATATTCTTTATAATAGCATTTTGCAGTAACAAACGACGTCATTCTAGAGAACTCATATAAAAAGAAAAAATTACAATTAGTTTATTTCTGAGTGAATGGGATAGAAGAAAATTTGCACATGAAATGACATCCACAAATACTCTTGTCAAAGGTACTCATTTGAAGTAGACAGAACTCAGAAGGATACATTTTTTTCTTATTTTCATTACAAAAAATATGATGTTTTTTTATTGCAAATAATTAATTTTAAACTTATTGTTATACATATGTTAATGACTACAATTTATAGACATACAAATATGGCGTAACTAATGTTTAAAATCACAAATTTAATTTTTTTTTTCTTTTTTAAACTTTACGTTCAATCAAATGATTTCACCTGAAATAAAATAGTAGGAATATAATTTATTTTCCTTTTGAACAACTCTTTGTGAATTTTTTTTATTGTTGGATATATTAGTATGTTTCAAATAAAATGACACATTTTTATGTTTTGAAACATTTATCTTTAAATTCACTACTAAAAAAAACATTAGAGACGGATAAATTTTGTTTCTAAACCAAAAATATTCTTGTTTTTATTCAATGATGGATTATCAAAAAATTCTATTACCTACAAGCTATTTTTAGCGACAAATTATCGGCGAATTGCGTAGCTTATTTTTTTTCTTTGTTATTTCACCTTTGGCTCATTGGTGCTCGCTATCACATAGAGTAAAGAATGATCAGTTTAACACTCTTTGCTTGAACGAAATGAATATCCAGATCCGGCGCTGCTTCGATAGGATCAAAGAAGACGTGTAAGACACCAAGAGACCAGAGCTTCTTTATTGTAAGGTGTAACGAGAAGCCCAATTTTTGGCGGAAGACCCGCCTTTTATAAGAAAGAAAAGATAGAATGAAGGATGAATTTCTCGATTTGGCTTGGACCAACACACATAAAAAAAAAAAAAAAAAAAAAGAGAGAGAAGAGAGAACACTCTTTTATTTACGGAGGAATAAATTAAATAGTAAATATAAACTCTGATTCCACATTTGGCTCATTGGCACCCACAATCACATAGAGTAAAGAATGATCAGTTTAACGCCCTTTGCTCTAGCGAAAAGAATATTCATATCGGGCGTTGCTTCAGCAGGGTCAAAGAAGACGTGAAAGACACTGAGGGTCCAGAACTTCTTAATTGTAAGGCGTCTAGAAAGCCTAATTTTTGGCAGAAGACCCGCCTTTCAGAAAAAAGAAAAGATAGAACGAAGGATGAATTTTGATCTGGCTCCGACCAACACAGATAAAAAAAAATAAAGAGAGAACACACTTTTATTTACGAAAGAATAAATTAATGAGTAAATGAATATATATACTTACTAGGATCAAGCTCAGCAGCAACAAAACACAAAAGTAGTGTTTTACCAAACAAATCACCAATATCATCAAGTCCTCTTGATAAACTACAATTAGGTTTTTGAACAATCACCATTACTTTAACACTTGTGGATTTTTCAGTAGTTGGACTTTTCACTATGGTGGATTTTTCAGGAGAACTTAGCACAGCCTTTGTGCTATTTGCACCATAATTATAATGAACACTAAAATTCTTCTTCTTCTTTTTTAGTCTAAGGTTTTTATTTAAAATATTTGTGGGAAAAGAGGCTAAGAATAATGGCATAGTAGTCCATGGAATTAGGGTTTTTGTGGATTGTTGAAGATGAGGCTTCAACATTTTTTTCTTTCTTTTCTTTGGGTCAAGAAGATATATGTGTTGGTTTGTATTATGGTGTCTAATGAGTTCTCTTTATATAGATGATTTTTTTGGTTATCTTTGGCTTGTAAGGTATGGTTATTAAATAGGCGGGTCGCACTGAATTTCAGCTAATCAAAACGGGTTGAGTTAAATTGACATGTCCAAAGAAAAAAAAATGTGTAAACAATATAAAACGCACTAGTTTGATGTTTAATTATATTTTAAATTGGTATTTTCAAAAATTACATTTTCTCCAGCATTTTAATTAGAAAAACGTGTGTATTTGAGGTTGTGAAACATGTATCCTAGATACATATGTAACGTAACTAATTGGGACGCTTTAAAAGGAAGTAACTGATTTAAATTACACTTGTCAATCAATCTCAATCGGATATGGAGTATCCCTGAGCTCCCCAAACAACTAGAAAATTCAAATTTCAAAAAAAAAATTCACCACGGTTCTATCAAATTTCTCCTTCTCATCGGATAATTCGACGTCAATTTTTTCAAAAGAGAATTAATTTGCTTCTCTGTATCTGAGATAGACGATGATGCTTCCACCCTTGATGTAAGTGTATCATATGCACAGATCTAGCATAAATAATTGATAGTCAAATAATTGGGTACGGGTGGATACATGTTAGATATGTTATACATAGGTGTATCATATACATATAACTAAGTGTATTTACATGATGTTATAGTCAGATAAATATGTAAGTTGTGGATTTGTCATTACATGAATCTTGTAATCAGATACACAACTAACCCCAAAAAATTGATAGTCAAGAACATTGATAAACGTAAATACATGGATACATGGTAGATAGCATGTCTACCATGTATCCATAACTTACACACTTATCTGTTTATATGTATCCAATATTAGTTTGACGTATTGAGTATGAATTTCATATATTATATCAAAAAATATATGTATCTAGTATTAATGTTGCATGTCAGAACTTTTAATACATGTTTATGTATATAGATACGTACTTAGATGAAGAAGAAAAGAAACACAGTATCCAATATCAATTTCATTTAGTGTATCTAGTATTAATTTTATGTATCCAGTATAAAATTCATACAATGTATCTAAAATACATGTATCTAGTATCAAGGTTGCCCCGTTAGAACTTTTGATACATGTATATGTACAGCCCAAAATTCCTTTTATCAAATATCACCGGATCTTTGCTACCAAAATCACCACTTGCACCACCCTTGGCGGCGGTGTATGAGCTGGTGAATGTGCCACCAAGGTTGGGGAAAAAGTGTTGAAAAATACATCAAGAAGAGTACACCGTCAACTTGAACCAGCCGTAAACTCCATGTTAGTAACCTTAGAACCAGCTGCCTTGAATTTTGAATACTTTTCGGCTAGAATTTTGGTAGTTCAACCACTTGGTTTTGTTCGCAATCCTTAGAGCTATCTCCTCTAAAAAATCCAGCTTCAATTGACGGTGGAAGCTTCGACAAGACACTGTTCATCACCGACGTCGGAACTCCGATCCGATCATTTTCTCTGGCCTAAAGCAACGCTAAATTGGGCGCTTTGATGAGACCAACACACCTCTACAAAAAAAATAACCCTTCTGAATCTGCCTACAATGCCTCAGATTTGAGATCTGGAAAATCTCTCCTTGAATTTGAGATCTGAAATCAGCCGCCTTGAATCTGAGATCAGATTTGGAGGAGAATTTGGATTGATTTGAAAATAGACGAGATTATAGGCAAAAATCTTATCTTATTTTAGAGAGAGAGAGAGAGAGAGAGAGAGAGGGGGGGGGGGGGGGGGGGGGGGGGGTTGGAGATAGATATAGGAGGAGTAATTTGGGGCACTTTTTTTGGACTACGCACATAATTTTTATATGTAATTATAAACTAGTGAGATATGTGTAATTATTTTAAAGTATTGGAATATTTAGTAGTTATGATAAGGATATTTGATTAATTATGTAATTTTTTCAAAAAAAATTGGGTTGAAATAAGTTAAATAATGGATCGTAATCCAATTTGTCAAATACAAAAGAAACTTCAGCAAAAACATATAAAAATGTAGAATAATATTACGTATAATAGACTTTTGTGCTCTTATCCTTTTTGGAACCCTGCATATAATGAAAACTTGTTACGTCGAGTTACCTTTTTATATTGTTGAAGATGAAGCTTCAACATTTTTTATTTGTTTTTCTCTTCTTTGGGTCAAGAAGATATATGTGTTGGTTTGTATTATGTTCTCTAATTAAAGGGTTCTCTTTATATAGATATTTTTATTCTTCTTTTTTGTTATGTCTTTGGTTTGTAAAACGCTTGCATAGATACTAAAAAGGAAAAATTACATAATGTATTAAATATTCATGCCTAGTTATGCTTCGTAGCAATAGTTTAATTTAATTATATTTTGCAACAGAGAGTTTAAAACTATTGTTATTTGTATTTGTATGTCGTTCTCTCAATCAACACTCAACTGTATTTGTATTTGTATGTCATTCTCTCAATCAACAGTAGTCAACTGTATTTGTATTTGTATGCTTGTATTTGTATTTGTATGTTGAGATTTCACAAAATATACAATACGAATTTGTGTTTATTAGCCGAGATTACTCTAACGAATTTGTATTTGTATGCCGAGATTTATTGATTTGTATTTGTATGCCAAGATTACTCTATTTGTATTAATCTATATGCGTGTATTTGTATTTATATGCTGAGATTATACAATTGCTATGAAAACAATTACTATGTTATATAATTAGGCAAAATATTGCTATGGAAGCCTTATTAAATTCATATTGGTTGTTATTTATGAAAGTTCCCCTCATACTAAAATAGGTTTACAGATATGGTTATTGAATAGGCGGATCAAACTGAATTTCAGCTAACCAAAACGGGTTGAGTTAAATTGACATGTCCAAAAGAAATTTGGGTGAAAATAAGTTAAATAATGAGTTATAAATCAACCTGTCAAATACAAAAGAAACTTCTAGAAAAAATATATCACAAATGTAGAATAATGCGTATAACAATCTTTTGTGGTCCGATCCTTTTTCGAATCCCGCATATAATGAAAGCTTGATACATTGGTCTGTCCTTTTTATATCATCAAAAACCTTAAACATGAGACCGCGCAATGTATGACGGACTGATTTTTTTGGACTTTTTTCAATTAAGGATATTTTCATCCGGAGCCTTTTGGAGCATGTTATAAATAGAGCCTAAATACATTTGATTGGGGACTTTTGACCTAGAGAGCATTGGAGAAGCTTAAAAGAGTTCAGAGATTAAATTCAAAATAAAAGTTTGGATCAATCGTTAAGTGTAATATATTTTCTAATTCTATTTCTTCGATGTTCTTTTCTATTATTATGGAATAGTTTACTATAGGATATTTGACAAAAATAGTGTCTTGATGTATAATCGCGGGTTTGAATTCTCGTTTGTTTAGGTTTGAATTTGCTTATGGAGTTTGCATTTAGTGGCATATTTATATACTATTTTGTATAATCGAAAAAGTAACAATTTAGTAATTATCTTTGCGTTATTTTGTTTGGTTTAATTGCAATTTCTTCTAAGTAATCGAATGAGCTTTTTGAAATCATAGGTAGAACCAAGAGGATAAATAGTTGAAAGATGTTCTTCTTCAAGACTAAGCCCTAAGCGCTTTTTTTTTGCATATTTACGTTCACTGAGGTATAATTAGTTTATTCAATCAAGTTTAGATTTAATCGAAAGAGAAATCTATGTCTTCGTAAATTCTGCGTATGTTCTCAAACATTCATTAAGTAGATAAGTTAACCACATAAAATATATATATATTTTTAATTATACATAGTAGCCTCAATAAACTATAAAATCGTGCGGGCATGTTCTAATTGAAGCTGACATGTATAACTAAAGAAGGTAACCTATTTTATGGGGTTAAATTATATATTTCAATTTTTTTTTAATCTTAAAATCTTCAATGACATGGACTTTCCAGAAAGATATTTTGTGAATTAAATTAAAGTTTTTCAAAATAGTGGCCATCACATTGTCTTTTTTATTCAATTATTCAATGAACTTGTTTTACACGTGCTATTCATATAGCTTCATTAAAATAAATAATATCAGTATTTATAGCATCATAAATTTTGATGTATTATTGTGATGTCATTATTATCAATTTTTTAATAAATAAATGAAATTGGACAATATTACCTCTCCATAGCTCAACACCCACAATTATTTATTTTTCGACCATTTCTAACTCAAGAAAAAATTTCTCGAATTTCACTTCCACTATTTCGAATTTATTTTCGCGCCACATTCACAAATTACATTATATTTACGTATGTTGAATGATTGTAGGTTCCGACTTTAGGCCATGAATCGACCACAAGTGAGCCTCATTTATTAGTAAGATTCGTCCAAAGACATACAAAGAGAAACTGGTCTATAGTAAACAGTTTCACAAGCATATGCATGATGTCGTCGTTGTTCCACAGTTAAAAAAAATGTCAATTGATTTTCAACGGAATTAATCTGTCGAAAATTAGCTCATTAGAAAAGTACTTTCCAACGAATTTTTCGTGGAAAATTTCATATTTTTCAATAGTGTTCTGAGGTGAACGTCCATCGGAAATTCACATTTTTATTAGTATCTTTGGAACAGCGCTAAGTTAGATGAAGAGCTAAGGGTAAAAATGTCTTTGGATACTTATTTTAATGGAAAACTGTCATAAATGGCCTAAAAAAAGTAGAGGGAGATATTTTTAACCTATTTATCATTAACATAAATTAATTATAGTTTGACTAATGTGCCCAGATTTTGAAGTATGCGATCATCTCATCCTAAAAGTTGAGATAGTTATTACGGACAACATATATTTAATTACTTTATTATATTATATTATGTTTTAACATGTCTTTTCATGTGCGAGCCTGATTTTTTTTCGTAGATCAACCACGTGAAAAACCTATGAACTCAGAAGCTCTCTGTCTACTCTGATCTGATAATCACTTTGATGTTTGTGATCATCTCATCTAAAAAATTAAGCTATCAGATAAAATACACTTTTATTTATTTTATTATATTATATTATATCTTAGCTTGACATGTTGGATATTGTTTAGATAAGATAGCAATACATCAAAGGATACTTCTTGGAAATTTAACCTATGAAAAATGAAATTTTTGGCTATAATATGAAAATGATTTTTTTGTTTGTTGGCTTGCTACTTGTTGCCTTGTTGGTTTTGGGGACCAATTAGGAAAATGATATGTGGTGTGGCTATTATATGAAAATGAATTTTTGACATTCTAAATAACTTTTTTTATAGAATTTTTTGACATATTTTTCACATTTCTAGATTTTTGACATTTCTAATTGGCTTTGGGACCAACTAGGAAAACTGATATGTGGTGGTGTTTGTGTCCTCCACAAATCTTATCTTTGACATTTCAAATAGTTTAGTTGGGGAATTAAGGTTTCCTGGAAATATATATATTTATATTTATTTATTTATTTATTTATTAAAAGTAGGAAACTCCAAAGTGCAGAGTTGGATTACTATTTTACCCCTACATTAAAAATATAATAAGTAAAATATCTAATTTAATTAAATTTTAATATTTAAATTGCATGAATATAGTTATGAATTTTTAACCCAAATCAACGAAATGACCCTTCATAATCTACACAATTACTGCAGTTTCAATGTCTTAGAATGCTTTTCATCTTCCTAAACTTCCCCTCTATTCAATACTTTGGTTTCTTTTCAATTTCCCTAGAATTCTTTTTTAATTTTCTATACCTATTCAATGTCTTGGTATTCAATTTATTTTAAACCCTGCATTGAATTAAAAATGGCCCTTTATAATTTACATTACAACTTTACTTACTTTTTATTGCTAAATGCAATAAAATATAGACTAATTAATTAGGAGTAGTAAATACATGAATGGGAAGATTCAAGGAATGCAAATTAAAAAATAGCTATAAAAAGGCAAGAAAGGATTTCTCAATTCTTACTCACTATTTTTATGGGCTATGATATCAATTTAATTTGTCAATTTTCATCTTTTTCCTTTGTTTTTGCAAGAAAAACAACAATTTGTGAGGAGGGAAGTATCTAGAGTTGTTGAAATCTATAATTCGATTAGCCATCAGAATCAACTTTGCTATCGACTCTTCTTATTAGGTTTTAAAATTTTTGACATAAATTTATTTTAACGACACAATTCTTATATATCATTGTACAAAAAAGTTTTAGACACATATATTATTTTCCTAGCATGTAATATTTTAATTTTAGCATTCAAATATTCTTGGGTTGTTTCTACTTTATGTAAAGAGAGAATTGATATGTCTTTTGTTTACTTTATAATGAGTAAGTATCTGTTAATTTTTGAAGGTTTAATTTTGTAGTTGATAATTATCAATACTCCTATTGCAAGCAGGCTAAAATCTTTTAGCAAAAGTTTAAGAAAAAAATAGGGATTTGCAAGCAATTTGCCATAAACATATTTAAGAAAATAAATAAATTTTTTCAATGATAATTTAATGAATTAAAAGTTTGATAACAGTTATAACTTAAGAAATTAAACATTGAGTTATAACGTTCAGAATTCAACAAAATCAAATCATAAAAATGCACGATAAGAATTTATAAATTAATAGAGTAATAGTGCAGCTTACCATGTGATCAATATGTAGTCCATTTCACCATAAATGAAAAATTAGAAAGAGAAACAAAAAAATTGAAGTTCCCAAATAACAAAAAACTATAATTCTATTTGATAAATAAAATATGATATTGTTGGTTCATTTGAATTTTAATAAGGTCAATATTATGTTTAATGAACTTTATAATGACCATTACTTTAAAAAAATGTTAATATTCTTTTACAGAATTGTTAAGTTAAAGATAAATAACATATATAGGCAAATTAATTAAATTACTTAACGGGAATTGCACAAGTATGAATTGCTTGAAAAAATAAACAGGTTTAGAAAAAAGAGAAGAGTAGAAATCATTGACCGATTATCTTGAAATTGCACCGAATTAAAGTTACACTACATTGATTTATTTTTTTTAAATTTTAAATCTCTTTACACACCTATTAAAACTACTTTGGAACATTAATTAAGAATATAGTACCTCTGATTCATAATAAATATCCTTTTGGCCTTTGACATACCTTTTACTCCCTCCGTTCCTTTTTAGTTGTCATGTTGCGCTTCTCGAGAGTCAATTTGACTATTTTTCAAAGCTTAATTAGATTAGATTACCTTAATATTTTAAAATTAAAATTTAGATATTCAAAAACTATACGAAAAATACTACAAGTTGCAATTTTTCTCATATCAATATAATGAAAAAATATGTATTAAAATGTTGGTCAAACTTCATATGTTTGACTCTCAAAATAGAAACCATGACAACTAAAAAGGAACGGAGGGTAATTTTATTGACAGTAACTTCTATCGGATTTTATTGACAGTAACTTCTATCGGATGAGATGTAATTTAAGCATTTTTTCTCGATCTATGTAGCAGAACAATGCAATTATAAAGATATCACATTTGCAGCTTCAAAGACCTATATTATTCTGCAAAATGACATGTTTTTTCATAGTTATATTTTCTTTTACTCATTACACAAATGTGTTTCATAAAATGTATATCGTTTGAATAAGTAGACACAAATTAACATGAGACACACGTGCAACACACGTGCTCAGAACTAGTGTGTGTATATATATATATATATATATATATAATATATATATATATATATATAATAGATAGAGAGATAGATAGATAGATAGATAGATAGATAGATAGATAGATAGATAGATAGAGAGATAGATAGATAGAGAGAGAGAGAGATAGAGAGAGAGAGAGAGAGAGAGAGAGAGAGAGAGAGAGAGAGAGAGAGAGAGTCATATGTCCATTAATAGTAACATTTTATGGTTTCGGATTTGAACTCTGAGTATGAAGAAAACCATGTTGGGAGCGTCACTCCCAGAATGGGCCATGCAGTATGCAATCCGAATTAGTAGGGGCTCCAATATACGCATCATAGGTGGGAAACCAAAAAAAAAAATCTATTCAATGGAACCATAAGCTCTTTGTTAGGGTTCTTACAGGCTGTAATTGTTAGGGTTCATGCATGTTTGGGATTATAACGATTTTCCCCTATGACTAGTGTTCGAACCAATTTTGCGCACCTAGATTAATTCTATGGGATGCTTGCTATCTTCCACCAGCAACACGCATCAGATAACTCTTTCCATCGAGGCACTGCTCTTATCAATGTAACTTAATGAAGACATCATAACCTTAATTAGTACGTAGGAGTAGAGTGTTGTCTCGCTTGTCTGTTGTTTCCTGTCCTTTTTACGGGATTGTTTTGTCTTGCTTTTCATAGTATATATTTTGTCACGGTTTTTTCACTTCCATTCTACCTTCTTTTATATGCTTTCTTTTGAGTCGAGTGTCTATCAGAAACAACCTCTCTACCTCCCTAGGTAGAAATAAGGTCTCCATACACTCTACCCTCTTCAGACCCCACTTATCGGATTACACTGGTTATGTTATTGTATTGAGTGGTGAAAGATTATAAAAAAAAACTGTTAGCTATGAGCTAGCTATTTAGTGACAGATCAGCGATGAAGTTCGTATCAATATAATATAGGAACTAATATTGTTTTAATGAGCATTTGTAAAAGAAAAAAAAAGAGATAACACATATGGATAGCATCATTTTTATTACACATGAAACTTTATTACAAAATTCATGTCTTTGACATACACACAAAACAAAAGGCACAAAAAAGGGTAGCGCGGTGCACTAAAGCTCCCGCTAAGTGCAGGGTCCGGGGAAGGGCCCGCCCGACTACGAGGGTCTATTGTAGGCATTTCAAAAATCAAATGGAAATGCTATAAGGTACACCTTTTCCAGTAACTCCAGGTCCAGAAAATGGTTTCAATAATTCATAAGGCACAACTCCAGCTCCATTTCTATTACACAACTTACTATCAGCATTTCTAGCATCAATAATCCCTTCAAGCTCCTTCAATTTCCCTGAAAATACCTCGAACGCCGCGTTGATTACGGGGTCCTCAGCCCAGTATGGTTCAATTTTTTCACCAAGATATTCTTCATCTGGTGAATGGTTTGATAACACATCCAAAATTGCCATTACTTTTGTTGCTTGAATTTGTGATGGGAAGCATTTTAGTAGTGCCTCCTCAGGTTTATTCAAGAAACACTTCCATTCTTCATCTGTTGGATCCTCAGTTGGCATTTTTGACCTAGCAATTGTTGGCCTATTTGGAAAGTACCCTACATATGCAATACAATAATAGTCAATATTAAAAGTCAATCTGGTGCACGAAGCATCCCACGTTCACGCAAACATATATGTTACCATTGTTTACTTAGTGTAATCTCATAAAGTGGGTGAGGTCTGGGAAGGGTAGAGTGTACGCAGACCTTACCCCTACCTCAGAGGTCGAGATGATGTTTCCATAGACCCTCGACTCAAATAAAAACAGTCCAAAGCAGTCCAGAATTGAGGACATATATGTTACCATCGTTTATCTAGTGTAGTTTCACAAAACGGGTTCTGGAAAAGGTAGAGCATACGCGGACCTTAGCCTGAGGTAGATAGGTTGTTTCTGATAGACCCTCGGCTCAAGGGAAAACAGTCCAAAGCAGTCAAGAATTGAGGACATATATGTAGATAGTGTAAATACAATAAGTAGAAAAAAAGGAATTTTCATTTTGAAGAAATTAAGGTAGAGTGGGGTGGGATGATGATTGTACACTCACTACTGAAAAAACGTGAATTTTATACTATCAGTTCACCTAAAGGATAATTATAAGTAACACTTCACTCTAAGTGAGATCTCTAAGCTAGGTAATTATATTGTCAGTGTGTAGAAGTTAAAACTTTTTTGAAATGACTTAACTTAATTATATACACTAAAGGACAGCCTGGTGCGCGAAGCATTCCACGTTCACACAGGATTCAGGAAGGGTCGTACCCAAGGGGATGTATCATGTAATATATAGCTAAGTAGGCTATCTTGACATGATACAAACATCAGTGACTGATTTCCCAGCTCGAATACTCACACGAAGATTACTTTATCGTTACTCCAAATCTCCGTTTTATTTAACTTATATACACCGACAGTATGAAAAACCCGAAGTAAAAAAACCAAAGTATGTACCTGCATAGCTGTATTGGCCAAAGTTAACAGCAGCATGGTGGCCAGAAGTTACCCAAACTATAGTAGTGATAATATCAATTAAGTCATTTGGGGTTTTCAACTCTGGCCACCATGGCTCATCTTTCTTGTCACCATGTCCAACATTTTTGATCTCTGACCACCAAGCTTGGAGTTCATTATCAGATTCAATGAGATTTGTTTGTGGATAATAATGGTTAACATAAGTTGTTACCCATTGTTTAAGTGTGTCCCAAAGTACTAAACCATCATTAGCAAAAGGGTAATCTTCTATTGTTAGTTTCAAACCATATGGTGCATTTGGATCTTCCTCTGCCAATCCCCTGTAAAATTTTGCACAAAATAACATGTTAGTTGAAGCAGGGTTGGAGCCAGGGGCACAAGGTCCAACCCCTTTTCGTCAAAAAATTATACTATATATAAATAATTTAAAAAATATTATATCTTATCGAATAATTGTATCATATCTTATCGTCCCGTTTTTTATAATTATAAAGATTTACCTGTAAATACCTTATAATTTATGTGATCATATAAATATTATTATTTACACCATCTGTGCATAAAACCTAAACTCAAGAATAAAACTTAACAAGGGATTAGTGACCATCAAAGTTTGCGGTGGGATAGTTAATACCCCTCCATCTTTAATCAGATGTCTCAAGTTCGACCCTAGTGAAAGGAGTCACCTTTGATTGGGAGAGTTTTACCCCCAAGTGGGATTTTTCAATGCAAATACGGATTAGTCGGGCCCCAAAACGAGCCCAAACACCATGTGGTAAACCAAAAAGAAAAAAGGATTAGTGATCATCAAAGTTGTGGTAGAGAGGTAAGCACCCTTGTATCTTTAACTACAGGTTTCAAATTCGACCCTTGTGAATGGAGTCGCCTTTGATTGAGAGTATTTTACCCCCAAAATGGGATATTTTTTTACTAATACGGATTAATCGGACCCCAAACACCGAGTGGAAAACCAAAAAAAACACAAGATTAGTGATCACCAAATATTGTGATAGAGTGGTTAGCACCCTTCCATCTTTAACCACAGGTCCCAAGTTCGACCCCTATATGAATCGAGTCGCCTTTGGTTGGGAGCGCTTTACCTTAGTCAGGTCCCAAAAAAGATACCGGACACCAAATAGGAAACAGGAAAATAGAAGATTAGTGAAATTATTACCTGCTAATAAGGTTTTGTGGGAGTGCCTCATGGTCAAATCTCCATTCAACACCATAGGCAACAGAACTCAACTCAGTAGCATACTTTCCAGGGAAAAATGAACTCTCAATAATGCCATTGCCATTAATAAGTGCTTCTCTAGCTAATGCATTTATCTCCATTGTGTATCTGAAATGAGGATGCAATAATCTGTATATTGGATGCATTGCACTTAGTTGCCTATTTGCTGCTATAATGTATGGCTCTGTACAACAATGAGTTCTTAGCCTGCAAAGAGTTTAAGTTATATGCACCGTCAGTGTAAGGAATTTGTACATGCCATCAAGTCGCCTTTCCTTGTTGTAACAGGTAAACTGTCTTATTTTTCAAGATTACATATCTCACATTTTAAGAAGACTTATTTGTAATTAGTATCTTCTAAGTGATCTGATAGTGTTAAAAATTCTTTACACTGACACCATCATATCACTTATCAATGACGCACCGTTAGTGTAAGGAATTTTGTACATGCCATCAAGTTGCCTTTACTTGTTGTAACAAGTAACCTGTCTTATTTTCAAGATTACATATATTTTATTTTAAGAAGACTTATATGTAGTTAGTATATCTTTTAGTTGACCTGATAGTGTAAAAAATTCTTTACACTGACATCATCATATCACTTTCCAATGACACACCGTCAGTATAAGGAATTTTTACACCATCAAGTCACCTTTCCTTGTTGTAACAGGTAACCTGTCTTATTTTCAAGATTACATATCTCACGTTTTAAGAAGACTTATCATTAGTTAGTATCTTCTAGGTGGCTGATAGAGTAAAAAATTCTTTACACTGACATCATCATATCACTTACCAATGATGCACCGTCAGTATAAGGAATTTTTACACCATCAAGTCACCTTTCCTTGTTGTAACAGGTAACCTGTCTTATTTTCAAGATTACATATCTCACGTTTTAAGAAGACTTATCATTAGTTAGTATCTTCTAGGTGGCTGATAGAGTAAAAAATTCTTTACACTGACATCATCATATCACTTACCAATGATGCACCGTCAGTATAAGGAATTTTTACACCATCAAGTCACCTTTCCTTGTTGTAACAGGTAACCTGTCTTATTTTCAAGATTACATATCTCACGTTTTAAGAAGACTTATCATTAGTTAGTATCTTCTAGGTGGCTGATAGAGTAAAAAATTCTTTACACTGACATCATCATATCACTTAACAATGATGCACCGTCAGTGTAAGGAATTTTTACACCATCAAGTCACCTTGTGGTAACAGGTAATCTGTCTTATTTTTAAGATTACATACATCACGTTTTAAGAAGACTTATCGTTAGTTAGTATCTTTTAGATGACCTGATAGTGTAACCGACATCATCATATCACTTACCAATGACTAACTAGTTGGTGATAGCCAGAGTCATGAGAAAGAACATGAGCTTTAGCCAATTTCCATAGCCAAGCACCAGTGGCATGCCAAGTTGCACAAAAAACTTGCTTCCATTGAGGCTTATCATCTACTGGTGGCCTAGTTAGCTCAATAGCCAAAGGTCTCAATGTGCCATCTGGTGTCAAGAAGAACAAAGTTCTTGATCCATAAAGTACTGTCCCTTTGAGTTCATTCACTTTGTTCACATATGGCAATAGCAAATCATGGTAATCTAGGATGAACAACTTCTTTTGTTCAACTGCCTGCATTAATCATGTATATATACTCAGTGAAATCCCATAAGTTGGATGTATGGGGAGGGTGGAGCGTACACAGCCTTACCCCTACCTTATAAGGGTAGAGAGGTTATTTCCGATATAGACCCTCGGCTCAGGTAAAACATATCAAACAAGTAGGAAAAAGAAATACAATAAAGAATATCGGTAGCAACAACAATCAAATATGAAAACCGAAGGAAAGAAAACAATAGATAATAGTAGAATCGAAGTCTAAAAAAGTAAGTAAATGAAGAAGCAATAGTACCACTGATAAGGTAAACTAGACGACGCGTGATTACCTGCTAACCTGCTACCCTATAATCTAGAAGGAAGACTTTATATATAGATCATGTATAATCCAAGATATTGCAAAAAAAAAATGATACTAAATAACGGGGCGATCTTGAATTTTTGACGACCTCCTTACGAGAATCTTTACAAAAATATGATATTTGTTGTCCATCGAGAATAAGTTCTAGTTATAATGTGTGCATAAATTTAGTACTGTCTATGAGGCAAGAAGTTCTGGCCACTTAAAGAAGTTACAAACAGTAAAGATAGTGTAATGTGTTTGCCTATTGGGCGAGAATTTCAGTTTAATTGACATGTGAACAATTGAGCAACGCATGCAATTTTTGCCTATTAGGCGGAAGTCGCGGCAAATTGAGCAGATTCACTATATTGCAATGTCCTAAACTCCTGCCTCATAGGCAAATCAAATTTATGTCCAATATGGGAAACAAAGTTTATTATTTTTTAAAAACATATACTAAGTGGGGCCAAAAGTTCAAAACCACCCCTTATAGAGGTCATTCTTGCAAATCACGTCCCTTATATAATCATGTAAACGACACAGGCTTGTCCGTGGATTATTTGCACCGTATGACCGTTCAACAAACTAAATTTCGCCTTTAAAAGTAGTTGGATGAAACTTTTTTCGTTTAAAAGACAAATTTAGCCCGTTGAGCTAACGGGGGTCACACTTTAAAAGAGTGACTTCAAGAAAGGCCATTCGCGTAAATACAAAGATCAAACTATTGGCCTGACCAGATATCGTCTGTCCACAAACAAACCAAAATAAAATATTTTTCTCGCAATATAATGATGTATTTATACCTCTTCAACAGTCATATATCCTCCAATTTCAAGTTCAATTAGCTCTTTTGTGATTGCTGATTCAGGAGGTCCATATACCTTAGGGTCTAGCTTGCTCTTCAATGGCCATTCCTGTAATTTCATGTAAATAAATTTTAACTCGTATATACTGACAGTAAAAAAAAAAGTTTTCATTATTCGTATATTTGTAATAAGCCATTTACCAATCAAATACACTTATCTAAAAATTGTATTAGTTACGAACGTAGCGATAGATTAGCAATGAAGTTCGCAACTGATTTTAGTTTTTTTGTTTTTTTGTGACAATTATTTACGATATCAATGTATATATAATAGTTAAACATATGATCAATATTTGAAATCATATAACAGCATTTATGTTCCCCAATACTAACATTAGTACTTTTGTAAATATCTGATGCAGATAAGTTTTATCGGAATAACGTACCGTAACCAATCGTATACTGTATGGATTCAAACCAGCTAAGGTTTGACGAGCAAATTCCACATCTCTAAACCAAGAAAATTTGTCCCCTGCCATAATTAACACAATCAAAAATATATAATATTATTTTCTAAAAGTATCGCCGTACTCATGTTGAATTATTCAAATACTATGCATTTTTTAAATATTCAAACGGGTGTGACAACATTTTTGATGAATTCAAGCAACATATATATAGGTTTCCGGTCACTACTAAAAAAAATACTATTTTCCCATCGAAAAAGGTTCAGTGTCTATTTCACTAGATATTTTGATTAAAATGGTGAAAAAAGAAAAATAGTAATATTTTCATATAGAAAAATTAGGAAGTTCTCCACTATTTCAATGAGAATCTATTTTTCACTATGCATTTTCCCAGTAAGCTGATTCGATGAAAAATGATTGTGAAAATCATGTCCTATAGCACAAATTTTCCACTGATTCGCGATGAGAAAACTTTTGTTTCTAGTAGTGAGTGCTAGCAATGTTTCTCAGATCCTTGAAAAATGTCGTCGTACCCGTGATGGAACATCCAAATATTATGTATTTTCGGAGGTTCAATTCATGGTTCGAATGGGTGCGATGATATTTTTGTTGGATCCGAGTAACATATATAGATTTCTAGTGCAATATTTAGAGTTCTAGCTACAAAAAATAACAAATTAAAATGCAATGTTAAATCAATCAGACCATGTTACGTTACTCGAACTCTTCAAAAATGATGTCACATTCATGCCGAATCCTCTAAAAATGCACTATTTTTAAGACATCCGACATGCACATGTCAATATTTTTTAAAGAGTCCGAGCAACGTAAACATAGTTAATTTATAGTTTTTTGGGTACTTACTTTCAAGCAATTGAGGGGTTTCAAAGAGCAAGACATCTTTTTGTGTATCAGAAATAGCCTTTATAAGCCTTGGTACAACACTAAACAAGCCACTTTTTTTATCACTAAGTCCCGGTAGATCGACGCCAACGTTGAAAAGCGAGTCGATGGACGGAAAATGTGGAAACCCGAGGTCGGGATCGGAGACGACTGACTCCAACGCAGGCACGACGGCGTGTAGGACGGAGTGAACGGTGTTGCCGGAGAATGTTAAGCTCTTTATATCTGAAAATGCTTCATCTCTTGGTACGTACACAAAAGAACTTCTTGATTCTGATAATGGATCTGCATGCATGCACAAAAATTAACTTCTACGTACTGATAGTATATAGAATTATTATTTTAGCTATCACGTTATCATCTGCTACGATATGTTAAACGTACACTAGTAGAGAGTCAATTTGGATTAGCTGATTAAAAATTATTGATAATTGTCAAATATTAATAAAAAATAGTTTGAATTAAAGTACCACAGAAATTGATTTTGTTATTTAACAGCTATGTCATGTGTCCGAATAGAAGTGCAAAAACTTTTTTGATAAATTAATCGCATTATAGAAGAATTGAAACTAATAATAAGTAATTGGTGTATTTAATAAGTGTTTTTTTCTAGTAAAATGACTTAAATATCCTTAAAATTATTTATAAGAAGAATATAAAAAAATAAAAAAAAATCTATACGGTAAAGGGTGAATGACAAAAATGGAATATAGAGGGAGTTAGTAATTTTATTTTGAAAGAACATTTTGGTGATTACCAAATGACAAGTTACCTATTTGGCCGATCAGCAAAAATAAAATTATATTTATTAGTTAAATATATATTAAAAAGCATATCATTACATATTAAAAATGTATATCATATATTAATATATAAAAGACTATCATTTTGATGTGAGTGACTATTTATGTCAATCGCTCATTACAAAAACTGTTAAAGATTAGATAGTTTTCTTTTTGTCAAATCAATAAGTAAATCAGTTTTAAAACCTTTGGTCAAATCTAAAGTACTTATGAATTGAAATATCATAAGTCGAGTTAACCAACTTATGATTTTTGGTTGATTTGAACTTATAATTATACTTGTGGTGTTTCCCAAAAAAAGTGTCGATAAATTAGAAATTCATGTTTCTGTATAATCATTTTGATACTCAAAATTCATTGACTCAGCTAATCAAGATTCACGTTATATAAGGTCATTTATAGGGGGGCAGGGCCGGGAATTTACCTATTTTTCAAAACTCAAATTCGAGATTGAAATAATGTACCTTTTTTGCTTCTTGATCTACCAGTTCTGCACCTTCTAGGATAGGGAAATTCTTTTCCACCAAGTACTGGTCTTTTACCATCACCATTACCATCACCAAGATCATTATAAACATCATAATCATAAATCCTCTCATATTTTTTTCTTTCTCCAAATCCATCACCTCTTATTGTTACAAGTTCTCCCTCCCTCAGCCTATTTACTCCACTTGGAGTTTGAGTTGGTAAATATGACTGCAAAAATATTAAACGTTGAAGACACAATTAAGTAAATAGCTTAAACATTTTTAAGAGACGGTCACATATTTCAAAATATATAGTACTCCTTCATTTTAATTTGGTTGACCTATTTTTCGTTTTAGTACATTTCAAAAAGAATATTTTTTCTCCTTTTTTAGCAACTCTTTAATTCTAACTTTTCACATGGCATGTTTAAGACGGCAGGATTAAAGGGCATTTTGGTACGTTTGACATATCTTTAATTTACGACCACAAAATTCAAAAAAAAATTATTTTTTTAAATTTCGTGCCAAGTCAAACTAAACCAAAATAAATTAAAATGGAGGGAGTATTATTATAGTATGCATAGAGGTTATGATCAGTTCGAATCTCATGTCTACCTAAGAGTGTCAAAGTAGCGAGTTAGACTGAATTTGTGCAGGTTAGAATGAGTTGAGTAATTAAATAAATTTCTATTTTCAGTATATATAACTTAATTAAATTCATTATTCCATAATAAGATCATATTTTCGTCTATTATAGTTACTTCTTATTCTAAACGAAGCAATTCTATCTAATAAATCAAGTCAGTGTATATAACCCAAATCAATTCTTAAAAATAAAATCGTATATTCTTGTCCATCGTGAAAGTTAACCGATTACTTCATTTATTCTGGACGAAGAAATCCTGTCTAATAAATCAAATAAAGCATAAATAAAGAGAGGAGTGAATTTTTTTTTTCAAACCTTATTTGTGAAGAAAATCCTTTTTTCAGGATTATCAAATTTGGAATGAACCCAAGAGTTGCATGTAATATCAACTTTGCCATGGGCAAAACCGTCAATTACTATATTCTTCACATACATTTCCTTGTGGTGCTCATTTTCTACTAAAATTGCACCAACGTCCCCAAAGTCTTCAGGAATTACAAAATCAGCCTCATAATGTGTGTCACCATCCACATCTCGTCCACGATGTGCAAATACCTTAATGTTTGGCTTCTCAATTCCAGTCTCTTTTAAAAAAATATAGAGATAATAAAATAATTAATATAATGTTTAATAATCAAAGAATTACAATTAAATGTAAGTTGGAAATTAAAAGATTAGAGGAAGATATATTTTTTTAGCATAAAAGAGCGAGAATTTTAAACAATTATGAAGCAAGAAATTAGAATAAAAGAGATACTAAAAGCGTAGGCGCAAATCCAAAATTTGAAGTTTATGAGTTCTTACCGTAACTTCAATAAAATTTTACATGTTATCTTTTTATATATGTTGGTAGACTCTTCAACTTGTTTAGCCAATTCAATTAAGTTTGTCAAAAAAATTAAAAAGTAAAATAATACTTCTTCCGTTGTAGTTTGTTTGTTCAATTTTTTTAGTTCGTTTTAAAAAAAAAAATCTTTTTCTTTTGACAGCTTTTGAATTATAACTTTTTATATGACATGCTTAAGATCACAAGATTAAAGAATATTTTGGTGCATTCTAACTATCTTTAGTTTAAAATTATAAAATTAAAAAAATTATTTTTTTAAACTTCTTCGTGCCAAGTCAAAATCAAGAATACGACATACCATCGTGGGAGAAGCTTTAGGGTTTGTTTGGTGTGAGGGATAAAAATAAATAGTCCAGGGATAAAATTTTGGTGTCTTGTTTGGTTGCCAAGTCCGGGATAACTTATCCCACCATTTATATCATAGTGGTGGGATAAATTATCTCATATACATTATGAGATAACTTATCTCGAAATAGCTAATTCTGAGATAATTAATTTTGGAATAATTAATTTCGGGATAACGTGTTTCCAACCAAACGACCATGTTAGATATATATAACCTTTCGAAATTAGTACTTTCAATCACATGCATAGTTTTAAGTTACTTTTTACTTTAAATTGTTTTCAGTTTCCTTCTGTTGTGCACGTTACATTAGTACTTTGTGATAGAAGAAAATTTGCAAACTTAATGGTATCCACATGTCTTGTCAAAGGCACAATTATTTAACTACTACACTATATTTAAATAATATGAGTAAGAAAAAAAACATGCTTTTTTTTGGGTTGGGTTGGGGTGGGTGGGGAAGGGAGATACTATTTCACTGATTGAGTAAAATGAGAAATTTAAAGATTCGAAATATAAAATAATATTATTCTTTTTTGAAGTAACAAAAAAAAAAGAATTTCATATAAATTCGGACAGAAAAAATATTCTCTAAAGTTAATAACCCCTATGTTCCAATTACGTGATACTCTTTTAATGATGCATTAGCGGTGAATTATCAAAAAATATTTGTTAGCTACGTCGAGTCTATTATTAATGGTATAATGCATAAACAAATATTCAAATTTGGCCTTGACTTTCAAGTAAGAATTTCAAATTTGAGAGTACACATCTAGACACCTCAACTTGGTCTCAACTGACAACTAAACACTAACCCGTTCGAATTGTGTCTCATGGATACCTGACGCAAACGTAATACATAAGTTTCGAAGGTGTCTAGATGATCATTTTGTAAGATGAAATATTTAATTACTAATACTGTGAAAACGAATTGAGATTTCTAAACATACATACTCAAAATTAAAGTACTTAATTGTCAGTTAAAACTAAATTAAAATATCTATCTATGTATCAAAATTAAGTTTGAACTCTGTAATCTCTCTTAATAAGTTCAAAAATCCTTGATTTGTACACTTTAGTTTAATTTCAACAAGTTCAATTGAACGGATATATGTCTGAAAAATCACTAAAATATCAACAAAGTTTCAAGTTTTTGAAATCATAATTTCAAAAGTATAACGAGTTCAATTATAAGAACTTTAAAATCTGAAGGATCCCACACGAGTGTAACATCAACATTTCTGGAGGACCAGAGCAAACATAAAATACTACTCCTACTAACTAAATAAAATTCATGAAGGATCTCACACGAGTGCAACGACATTTCTGAAGGACCAAAACAACATAAAATATACTTACTAGGATCAAGCTCAGCAGCAACAATCCACAAAAGTAGTGATTTACCAAGCAAATCACCAATATCATCAAGTCCTCTTGATAAACTTATATTAACTTGTTTTTGGACAGTTACCACAGCTTTAACACCTGTTGATTTTTCAGTAGAACTAAGCACAGCCTTAGTGCTATTTGCATTATTATAATGAACACTAAAATTCTTCTTATTCATTTTTATTCTAAGGTTTTTATTTGAAATATTTGTGGGAAAAGATGCTAATAAAATGAGTGGCTTAGTATTCCATGGAATTAGGGCTTTTGTGGATTGTGATGATTGTTGTAGATGAGGCTTCAACATTTTTTTTTTCCTCTTCTTTGGTGTCAAGAAGATATATGGTTTGGTTTGTATTATGGTCTCTAAGGAGTTCTCTTTATATAGATGGTGGAGTTCTCTTGCATGGATATTAAAATAGGTTTATAAATATGGTTGTTAAAATGGACGAGTTGGACTGAATTTCGGCTAATCAAAACAGGCTAACTTGAATTGACATGTCCGCCCAAAAAATATTTGGACTGAAATGGGTTAAATAATGAGTCATAGTCTAACTCGTCCAGTTCTTAAATAGTAACATAAATCGAAGGACAAAAACTACTACTGGTATGAGAGGAGAAGATAGGCGACGCACAACTACAAAAATAACTCTCTACCCTAATTTATCATGTGGAAAGTTATAATTAAAAAATTACTTTAAAAAAAATCATTTTTTAAAAAATGGACTAAAAAGAAAATTAAGTCAATCAAATTAAAACGAAAATACTAGTAAATTAGTTGAAATTCTTCATTTAAAAGGAGTTTATAGCATGTCTAATAAAAAAGTTTCATAAGCAACCACAAAAGAAACTTTTAGCAAAAACATATCATCAAACACCTTAAAAGTTTTCTTTAAATTATTGGCTAATTTAAAGAATGTCGTACACTTGATGGACAATAATACAAAATCTTTACCCCACCAATAATGTATTGAGTTTAAAGGAGGCCATAGAGAGAAGAATCTTTGTACGAGTTCAAGGCATGTAACTTATAATTACAGTTAGTCGATTCAATAAAAAAAAAAAAGTGGGATCAGAGAGGAAAGTGGCAATCATAAGATTGTCATTAACCAGAAATTCATTTAGGGACGATTTTTGGGTGAAGCCTCTAAAACCTAGGCTTTAGGTTTTTTATTTTTGAGGCCGCCCCGCTTTTCATCAATAAATTATATTTTTTTCTACTTTTTTTGAAAAAAAATGATAAAGTATTTTAAGTTCTATTTATCATTGAAAGGAAATAGTTAACTAATTAATGACGTAATATATAAATGTGATATAATACGCACACCTAAAGTTGAAGAGCATAAATACCAGTTGAAGCTAAGTTAAAAGACATGTTTATGTATTATGTCTTAACTAATTAAGCAAAAAGAAGGAATCCAAATCACCAAGTAAAGTATAGAATACATAATCTAATTGGCTTTTCTATAATACTCAATCTACTTTTATATTTCTTAGTTGTTTCTTTAAGAGTCTTTAATTAAATTGCTTTAAAAGATATAAGCTACAATGTACTTTTGTTTTTTCTCGGGCACCAAATATTGCATAAAGTATATTGAAGCATCAAATAAGAATTCTCAAATCAAGTTATCAATTTTTCTAATCGAATTCTATTATTTCAACTTTTTAGTATTGTTTTCTGCTAAAATTTGCTTGTTTTGATATTTTATTACGTACTAATATATATATTGTCTTTTTTAACAATATAAAAATATAAAATATATTAACTAGAAAATATGAATTCAGTTGTTGAAAAGTCAAAAAAAAAGGAGAAAAATTGAAAGTTTTTTATTTCTCTTTTTTGTGATAAGTTAGTGATATTGAAAATAAATATTGGTTTGGGTCCACCCACAAAGGGGTGGGTAAAAGTCTTGATCCAACTGTTAAAGTATTGTTCATTTTGGGTTTAGGCTCGCATTAATTTTTTTTCCTTGGATTTTAACTCAAAAGGCACGCCGCACGGTTGGTTTTGAACTCATTTTGATAAGGTCTCTAATTATCTTCTCCCATACTGATGTAAGATTCGCCTAAGGTGTAATGTGCACCCCTTGTTCAGAGGCTTGCCCCATGTTATGCATGAGCATCACAGGGTACTAATTAGCTCGTTAGCGCATTAGCTTGTCCTCTGCCTAACCCTAGACTATAGAGTATATATATACCACAATAGATGTTGGAAGAACACATTTTTTAAATCATAATATGATAGCTAGGATTAGCAATACAAGAGAGAATACGCTCTGCATCACCTAGAATATCTAAGTTGTGGACAAATGAAATTCATTTGAATCGTGAGGATTCCCAATGACTTAGCCGTTGAGGGGTATATCATCTCTCAATCACAATAACCTAAATTATCCGTTGAATTGAAGAATTAAAAAAAAATTATGTGTGAGAATGATCAAAATATACCGTTAAACTTTGCAAGAAGGGTCAAATATTTCATGAGTCGAAGGTATATTTGGACCATTTGTGTAGCGGTAAAAATATATGTGAGCTATTTTTTCAACGAGGGATATACCAGCTCTAAATCGCAAAATTGAAGTTTATATCAGGTAGTTTTCCCTTTTCAGAAAATATTTTTCAGTTTTTTCATGTTTGGTTAGCTTAAATATTTCACAAATAAAATTATTTTTCTCTAATTTTAAAAAAATAACTTTCCTATATAGAGTAAGAAAAATATTTTTCAAAAATAGGTAAAACGAAAACATTGATTGTCAAACATGCATGTTCCATTGTCTACGTGAAATAAAGAGTGATGGGACTATGCTGTGAAGTAGCATAAACTACATCAATGGTGATAGTTGATCTTATCAGCAATAGGAGGCACTGCGGGTTCACCAGGGTTGGGAGAGTCCGGGGCCGATTGGTTGAGACCGGCTTCGAAATTAACAGGGGAACTGCTTCCAAATAAATCAGTCAAACTGAAGCCCCTTCCTCCAGCGCCCTCACCTGATCCTGAGCCAGAGGCCCCCGAAGGAGCCATCATGTTTGACGATTCAGAAATGCAGAATTGAAGAAACCATGCAATCGCCAGGGCCAGCGCTCCGGAGCAGCCCAATCCTCTGAGAAAGGTGTTGGTTGTGTCGCGAAAATCAACAATTAAAAGTGACTAATAATGATGGCTAGTACGGTGTTAGAATTTATCCTGATTTTCTTATTATATTTGAACGTTATCGCTTTTCGAAGAAAGACATAGAATTTATCATAATTGAGTTTTATTTTTCTCAAAAGAAAAATATAATCTTTCATGTATGGGTAACCACTTTTTGAAAATATAAATTAAGTTCTGGATTAACAAAATAGCATTTACAATATATATACTCCTTTAGAGTTAAAGAATCTTATTTAGAGGAAAATTATTCTCTCGATAGTTTTTATGCTTTCTTTTATATTATTAGTTTTCTCATATGTAGGTTCATTGATCAAATCATAGTATATTTCTCTTTTGTTTTTGATTAATCTAATAAATTAACAATAGTATTAATAACTAGCTATTCTTTAATATATTCCTACTCATATAGTAAAAATAATTTTTTTTACATCGAGCATGAGCCTTACTTTTTTAAGATTTAAAATTATAAATATCTTTTTATAAAAATATAAACTTATAAATAAAAATTTATAAAAATTGAAATCACAAACTTAGAATTAAAATCTTACGTACCTTTTAGGTGAAAATTTTAATTTAAGTACATAAATATCTTTTGGGGTCCTACCCAAGTGATGGAAAAAGATTTTTGCAGAATTAGCTGTCTGAGAGAGATAATAAATTTTGTAATTAAATAGATAAATTGATGTCATCTTTTTTAATTATACGCTTTAGTCTCAATAAATCATAAAATTACAAATCTGTTTCAACTGAACCAGTTTGTAACTAAAGAATATGACATATTTTATTGAGTTAACTAATGAACGTTTGAAAATAGTTGCGGAAACATTTCCAAAATTTGATTTGAAATGTTTAATCAAAATACTTTATCACGTGTTTAGGTGCTCGATTGAAATATGTCATAGTTCGAATGTTGAGATGATAAGTTTAAGGGGTTATTGATATCTCTTTTTTTTATTATCATTATTTTTCATTTTGCTTGTGGAAGGACCTTTTTGTCAATATGTCACTTTTGTCTTTTTTTACTCAATTATTCAATGGACTTGTTTTACATGTGCTATTTATAGCTTCATATAAATTTTGAGATATTATTGTAATGTCCTTATTAGTCAATAAACCCATGGTGAATGTTGATTAGATGTCCTTTTTGGTCTGCAATGGGACAATAAATAGTGGCCTTGTTTTCAAGTCTTTTTGGCGTCATTTGGTACGAGATATAAGATAAAATATTTTATAATTAAATTTATGATATATTTGATTAATGATATAAATTTATTTTGAGATATATTTATACTGTCAATCAAACTTAATTTTGAAATATTTCATCTTATTTCATTAAATTTAGAATAAATTAATTTAGAGATTATAATTTTGAAATAATTTAGTCTGTGTACTAAACGATTCGTTTCTGTCCTTGATTTACTAATTTATTATCTTAATTACCCTCATACTTTTCTCTAAATTAGGCATCTCACCCAAAATTTATTATGCCGGCAATATTGTACCCTTTTTTTTTAGAATTTTATTTCGACGTATAATTTAGATTGCTTAAGTAATACTTTTTTCATAAATATGAAAATCCTATAAGTTGTGAAAATTAAAAAAAATTCTCCAATTCTTATACAATCTTACCAATTCAGAATATCCAAAGGCGTAACATTGATAAATCGCATATCTCTATGTTCGTTTAAATAAATACGAGTACAAATTTTAAAATACACATAATTTTATAAAGATTAACTAGTTAACAATAGTAGTAAATAATTATTCTTTAATATAATCTTGCACATGGTACAAACAATCTCTTCACATCGAGCATGATTTTTATTTTTGTTTGCAAAATTTAAAGCAATGATCTTTTTTCTTACAAAATATAAATTTATAGGTCAAGTATTATATTTAAAACAAAAAAAATTAAAATCACAATTTGAAATCTCAAAATCAATTTTTTTGGAGAAATTGGGATTTAAAATTATGAACCCAAATCACATATTTAAACACTGATTTAAAATTATGATTTTATATCACATGTTCAAACATTCTACCAAGTCTTTTGAATTAGGATGTTAGTATATGAGTGATATAAATTTATAAATCAAATATTAAATTAAAATACAAAATAGTAATTTGAAAATTAATATCTTGTTCAAAATTCTATATAAAAAAGATATATACTTTTTGGAAATTTAACATGTGAAAAATGAAACTTTTTGGGTAGGTTTTGTGGATTGCTTTTTGTTGGTTGGTGGGGGTGCATGTGTCCACCATAGCTCTAATCAATCCTTTCCAACCTTATCTTTAATAGTATAGGCGGATTCACGATTTGAAAATTTAGGAATTTTTATAACAATTTTAAATTATAATCATTATATAATCGTGTATAATATATATATATATATATATATATATTAATTAATTAATTAATTAGTAAAAGTAAAGAATGAAGTCAACTCAATTATTTTTGTGAACATCCATTACCTCAAAAAATTAGGTTAAAATCAACGGATTGAACCGATTTTTTAAGGGAAAATCGATGTCAAACCGATGGAAGGTACATCATCAGTTTGGCCTGGGTTAGGGCCAGTTATAACTGAGAAACAACCGACTCAGTCCGCCAGTTTCAATAAATTAAAAATAGATAGAATTTTTAAAAAAATCGACGGACTGAGTCAATTTTTCAGAAATATACATAAAAATGGAGCTACTTGAAACAAAACTTAAGTATTTACTATGATATTTGACAATTCTATCACTCGCCACACATTTTCTTTGATGAATTATTCTCACTATTTTTATTTATATACTTCAACTGCAATTTTAATTTGCACTTAAAAATTTGACAGTCCCTCGATTTTTATAAAAAACAGTAAAATTTGAGGGACTGCATCAACTTTCTCTAGAAAAGTAAACTTTTTTCCATATAAATTTCACGACTTTTTCGCAAAAACAAATCGACGAGCGTTCGTCGATTTTCGTAAAGACCGTCGATTTTTTTAAAAAAAATTAAAAATGTGATTTTTTTTTTTTTTTTTTGATGAACTGGATCTATTTCCCCCCAGTTCTTTGAACCGACTCGATTTGTCGATTTTCTTCCTTCAATTTTGCACTTCCAGTAGTTCATAATTATTAAAGAATTGAATTCACAATCAAATATCTAATGAATTGGGCTTTAATTAGATGCATTGCTTCCAACTCATAAGCCTATGTTTGACAATGACAATATCTAGTAAATTTGACAAGATAAAAGTTATAAGTTCACGTGAATGCATTAATTTTTGTTTGAAAATGTATGATATTCCTCTCAAAAATCTTTTTCTTGAATTATAAATGCGATTTAAAATTCTATGCATTAACGGTATAAACGTTATAGTTTATAAGTAACACTGAAACAATTATGTTCATAGAAATAACGATAAGTAAAATTATTTTATACTCGATCAACAAACACTAATTAATATGCGAAGGGGCGGAGTTGATCCGCATTTCTATGAGCAATGCGTTCATACTTTTTCTTTTTGGTTTTCCACCCAATGTCCGATGCCCATATTAGAACACCGAGTAAATTTGAATTGCACATTGCAAAGTCCATTCTGAGGATGATGCTCTCAACGGGATTTTCGCCGTACTAATTATTTGTTATTACGAAATCTTCTGTATAATAATTTGTGTTTGTTCACTCTGTCTTTTTTTATAATTTTTTATAATCTATAGATGAAATAATTAATACGATAAAATCAATATGAAGGTTATAAAGACAATAAAAAATCTTCGATAAATTTGAAATGATGCAAATTCCTCTTCATTCTATTGTGCTCAGTGAAAGAACTGTCCAAGCATATTTTTTTTGGATTCAAACTTCTTTATTCTTTTGTAAGTCTTCTTTTTGTATAGAAGAACGCAACTGTTGTAAAAACTAGGATTTTGATAGTAGGAGGCATCCCCCCCCCCCCCCCCCCCCCCCTCTTATCCCCTCTTAGTTTTGAGTAGATGTAATTGTTCTCTTTCTATAATCAATTCGATCCCCTATTCGAATCGAGGGCAAACGTCTATGAAAAGATCGCTTGAATTTAAGATATGGTTACTTGGATTTATCCATGATTTGTTTGTTTAGTTTATTCCTTATCTCTCAAATCCTATTTCTTAATTCTAATTCATTTTAAATCCAGTTTATATCTCAAAGCAAAATATAATATTTTGTTCTTTTTTTTCATTTAATACCTATTGATGTTCCAAAAAGTCCCGGATAAAAAGATGCATCTCGTGTGACGTACATATAGTGCGACTTGTTAAATATACAGATAGTGTAAGAAAATATTACGCTATCATTACGTATTATTATATGAAAATGGAAATTTTGGCTATATATATATATATATATTGTTAAAAGTCAAGAATAAAGTTTGGTGGAATATTATTTGCTAATTTTGGATTTATTAGAAAATCTGATATGTGGTGGTGTTTGGCATTTCAAATCGTTTGGTTGGTTGGGGAATAAGTTTTTCTGGAAATATAATGACGGGATTATAATATATAGTCATATATATGTTTATAATATTCATCCTCCATAATAATAATATCTTACTATAACGTTTAAATTTTCTTTGAAATCAATTTTTCATATCATATTATGTTATATATTCATTAGGCTAACATTTCACTATAGCATTGACTTAAAAGAACCGTATAAACGACGTTGTTATAAAGAGATTTGACTGTATAAAGATAAAATAACGGTGACAGGATTCGAACCTATGGCCACTGTCGAACGAATCTTCAAATCATCATCTTCAAACCACAACTCCGATCACGTACGATTTCCAATTATCTTTATCTCAGGTAACAGGGATAGAAATTTTTTTCGTTATTTGCCCCAAAAAACACAAACAAAACATAAGATACGCACTACTAAAAAATACACGAATTCTATCTAGTCGAAGAGGTTTCCAACGAACCTTATGTCGGAAATCCCATATATACTAACGATATTCTGACAGGAACATCCATCGAAAATTCACGTTTTTCGATTCTAACATATCAAACACCACAATAAGCCTTGAAAACATAGAACACTAAAGCTAAAGAACTTCAACAATTCAAACATAAGATACATGCACACTACTAAAAAAAACACGAATTCTAGCTCGTCGAAGACGTTTCCAACAGACATTCAGTCAGAAATCCCACTAACGATATTCTGACAGGAACATCCATCGAAAATTCACTTTTTTCGATTCTAGCATATCAAACACCACAATAAGCCTTGAAAACATCATTGGGAGCTCCTCCATAGCCAGCTTGTGAAGTAACATACTCAAATAATCCAAGAATTTCATATGGTTTGAAGAGTAAAGGGTGTTCTTCATTCACAAGTTCTTTTGGGGCTTCTATGAAGTGACCTGGTTTTGATAATGAAAATAACTGAATGGAGAATCTATCATTTTCTCCAACCATTGTTATCCTATGGACTGGAGAATGCAATCGACCATTCGTCCACGCCTGTATAAATTTAGATCGTCAGTGCATAAAACTCAAATGCATGCATCTATTACTAGAAATACGTGTTTTTTCCATCGAAATTTCCATTGGAAATGTGAAATTTAGGACGGAAAATCGTCGAAAAGAATTTCGAGCTCACTCAAATACTTTTTTGTAGAAAAAATGTATAGTTACATTAACTAGGTGTTTGGATATATATTTGGCTAAAACTAGGCAAAAAGAGTTTATCAAGTTGAAAAATGGTATTTGAATGCATTTCACTTGAACAAGAGTTAGAACTTTTGTGAGTGGAAAATATCGTTGAGTATGTGTCAGATCGTTCAAAAGTTATGCTTTCCTCAAGGATCCAACATAAGTGCGGTAATGTTTTTGGAGAATCGGGCAACATAGGCACAAATAAACTATTAAACTATTAGCCTTTGGCTCTAGTTTTAATAACCTATGTTGCTTTGGATTCTTCAAAAATACTATTTAGCGTGTCAGATCCTTCAAAATACACTACTAAAAATAGAGGTTTTTTCTACCTCGAATCAATAGGAAAATTTGTGCTATAAAACAAGATTTTCCCTCTCGTTTTCCACCGAACGAGCTCACTGAAAGAAAGCACGGTGAAAAATAAATTTTCACTAAAACACTGAAAATTTTCCTAATTTTACACTGTTATTTTTTTTCTTACTGATTCAATCAAAATATCTGTGGAAATAGCCACTGAACAACTTTTAGAAGAAAATTTCAATGGTAACATAGCCATTTTTTAGTAGTGATATGCACTTTTGGAGAATAATCCAACACAACTGCGACAATATTTTTTGAGATTCGAAAAACATCAAGTTCCAACACATATCAACACAAGATCTTATAAGGTGCGATAATATTTTTGAAAAGCCCGAGCAATACAGGTTCCAACAAAGTAATATAACACTAAAAAAAATAATACTTACCATGAAGGAATCACCAGACAAAACAACATAAGAATTTGGTGAAATATTGGCATCAATCCACTCTCCATTATTTTTGTTGAGAACTTGCAATCCATTGACTTGATTTTGTGATATAATAGTCAAGAAGTTACCATCTGTGTGGCCACCCAATCCAGTAGATATATTTTCTTCATCATCTCCACTATTAATAATTGATGATGATGCCTTGTAATGTGTAAATCTAAGTAGAAAAGTATTGGGATCCAAGAATTCATCAATGTGATTTTTTAATCCCAAATTCTCCAAAATCATCCTTTTCACCATTTCATCCAATTTCACAAGTGGATTTGAGTAAGATTTTACCAACTTGCTGCAAAAATTAATTCACATATAATGTTAGTCTAAACATAACAAGAATGGTTGAACACATATAGAGACACCTACTGTTGACACGACTTTCACTAAGACACTTCAATTAAATATTATACCTATTCAACACGTACTTACAACAATTCAAAATTTGTATGTTTAAATATTCTTTTAGCAATCAGCTAAAATTGCATAGTGTGTGTAATAGCTCACGGCTAACATGACAAGACGATTAATTAAGAAAAGGACATGTGATATTTGGATGCAAAATATTAATTTTAAAATAAATTATAAGGAAAAAAAAAAGAAAAAACCAAAAAATAAATAAATGAAAATATCTATTTTATAAAAGAAAAAACCCACTTTCTTCTTTCTCTCTCTCTTTATTTTTTTTTTCTTTTTTTCTTTTTATTAGATTTTGACTCTCTCTTTTTTGCTATAGATTTGAGTTTCTTTTTTTTTTTTTTTAAAAAAGAACAGTTTATGTGTGAGATTTGGGGAAGGACAAGTGAGGTTCGGGGAAAAACAAGTGAGATGTAGACACTCTATCCTACCCCTATCCCTACCCCTGCTCAATTCGCTGAATTTGGAGATTTATACTTATTAGAAGCTATAGTTTTACTCTTCTTTATATTTTTTAGGGTCTTTCGCAAATTAAAGCACATAAAGAGTCTTATTCACTCCACCTCCATCCCCCTCTTACGGTAAAAACTTACCCACATCGGGTGTATACACCAAACCAATGCAACTTATCATGATTAAGTGATTTAATGAAGTAATTATATACATTAATTAATCATGGTTAAGTGATAGTTGTATGTATTCAGACACATGTCATGCATTTATTGGTTTGGTGTAATACACCCGATATGGGTAAGTTTTTTCCTACCATTATCCCTACCCTACCCTATCCTACCTCTACCGTAATGCAAGTATCAATAGGTTATGCAAGTATTAATGACAGCTTTCACAGCTCAAATTCAAAATTATATATAGGTCACACACGAATAATTTTATTGTTGCTGAAATTCATAACCTATAAATCACACAGCTCCAAGACTCTATTTAGTGCACAAATTAAATTTAAACAGAATAATAGTAAAAGTATAGACATACCAGAAATCAAGATTACCATGAGGCCAAAATATACTAGAAAAATTTTCAACACTTTGAGGATTAAGCAAATCAGCAATACACAAACTCTCATACAATGGCATGTTTGGTATCATCCCATTGTAGCCATGCAATGGTTTTTCTGATAAATTTTTCAATTTGGTCTCTAAAGGAAATTCAAATATTTCTTTTGAAATACCAAACATGCCCTCTCTAATTTCACTTGGAATATTATCATATATTGCTTCAAAACAACCATATTCTTTTAAGGCTTCAAAAACTTGAACTTTTGTGGATTCCCATAGTGGTTTGTTTGGTTTTAGCTCTTGATGATTGGAAAAATCTATGGTGGGAATTTTTACTTTGGTAGATGTCATTGATGAGTTTATTAAAGGAAAAGAGAGGAAATATATAGAAGAAGAAAGACTTTAAAAGAGGGAATAGAAGGTGTGTATATATATGTATATGCATGTGCCAATACGAGCCCAATTTATTTATGTGACAAGATGAAATTTAGAGAGTCAATCAAATTGTTTGTATGACTTTTAATTAAGTTGTTAATTATTGTGATTTATAATATTTTTTACATAATTTTCAGATTATATATGTTACTCTTTTTATCTCAATTTATGTGGCATTGATGAAATTTGAAGAGTCAATCACCCGCTTCAAGCCGCTTCTATATAATAGAAAATAGATGAAAAAGATTTGTGCGGATGCATAATTAGAATTTTAAATTTATGCGTCTTGAAAAGAAAAAATATAGTTTATTAAGTTTTGAATTTTAATTAATTATATATATTAAGTGAATTTCTATAATATAAATACAAATAAATTAAAGTTATTCAATTTTATCAAACTCGTAAACAAAATTATAGATACGCCCTTGTTTATATGGATGATAAGCACAAAGTGAATTTATTAAAATGATTATCATAGAGATGTCACCTACTTAAGAGATATGTATGCAAAAATATGAACTCGCAATTTGAAACTTATGAATTCAGATTTTCTACTTCTTAAAAGACCAAGTTAAATTGATAATTTATAAATATTAAATAAATTTTTAAAAGTAAATATAAAATTAAAATTATTGAATTTAGTATGAAAATCATAAGAACCCAATTCAAACAAGTTTCAAACTCAAAAATTTATTAAAATTTATTAAATTTTTTCGCTCCAAAGTATTTCACGAGAAAATCCATCGTCATGTAAGACTTTTTCATAGAAGTTGCAAAAAGAGTATGTTGTTGTCAGCACGATGCTTGTGTTACTTTTTTATAATCCTGTTTTTACGCTTTAGGCTGCTCCTATTTTACTCATTATTATTATGAAAATTGCTTTTACTTTTCTTTTTTTTTAACTATTAAGATGTTTCAGTTTGTGAGGTTATCTCCTGCCTGCGAAATCCTATTTTGAATGTCTAGTTCCACCACTGACTTCTAACACGTGTGAGTTGATTAGCTAAAACAATGATAGGTGTCCAAATTTATTTTTTTATTTTAATAAAAAAAAGTCATCTTCTTGAGAAACACAAAGTCCATTTATTATTGCTTATTTTGGAGTCATTGAATTAAAGTTCATGAGGAAGTTTTTGGTTCATCACATGTCATGGGACAGTTTTGGTTTCCTATTACTAATTCTGATAAGAATTTAATTATTTTTTTAATTCATTTTACTTGGCATATGATTATTAGACATGTATGATATTATTTGGCATAACATGTGTTTTTTAACTTGGTTTTCAATTTTAGGTGTGAGCAAGTAGATTAATTAAATTTGTATAAAGTTGAATAAGTAGATACACACGTCTTACATGACGTTTCACACAAATCATCACGCAGAACTTGTGTGTCTACTTTATACAAGTTTAAGTGCTTACTTGTGCACATCCAAAATTAAAGAACGTAAATACTAGTTGAAACTAAATTAAAGAACACATTTATGTATTATGTCTATTAGTTTTTATTTCAATTTTGGTGACCTTTTCAATAAATAATCTAATCATGAACTTAATCGAGATAGACGATATACAATAATTTTCATGCATTAAATATAAACAAATAATTGTTGTGTATAAGCATACAAAAATAGTTTCGTTGATTGATTAAAAATTAGAGGTTAACAGATTTTTACTATGGATAGGAACATATAAGATTAAAATAATTTGGATCTCCAGCTATATACATCTAGAACCATCAAATAAGTTAATTAATGTCACATTTTTTTAAAAAAAGGTTGACTTGGTCCATTGAAACTAGCAAATAAGCAATAGCCATCTATGGCTTATGTATCTAAATTTTATTGGTTTAACCATCCAGTTTCTGAAAACATACTGGTCGGACTAATGCAGATTTGCCTCACGTAAGACTCACTATACTATATGGAGAAGCACTCTCTATTAGGAGTTCTTCCCTCGAACTCGAGACCTCTAGTAAAGTACGGAAGGGTCATACTAAATTGCGCAAAAAATATTGCCTCCGAACTTTGGTTCAACGAGTGATATGTGGATTGAACGCACATGACGAGTGGTATTTAAGTGGGAGAAGGATAGAGAAGCGGGCCATACTCCCCCCCCCCCCCCCCCGAGTTTCAAACTTGTGGGCCCAATAGGGTTGAGTCAACTAACCAATGGGAGATTTCTCGGTTACAATAACAACATACCCAGTGTATTCTACAAGTGGGATCTGGGGAAGGTGGCGTGTACCTGAGTCTTATTCCTACCTTGTAAAGGTATAGAGGCGGTTTCCGATAGATTTTTTGGTTATTTAAAAAAAAAATCCAAAAAGTGTTTGTTCAAATGTCTCAATTACAATTTCTTCACTAGTACTACTTCTTATGCAGATCATTACAATTTAAAGAATATTCAACATAGAAGCAAGTAATATAACTAGACAACTCGAACGTAAAAACACATGGAGAGAGGAGGAAATCGCGCGTAAATGAGGCTTATATGATCTTAAATAGTAATGCTAAAATTATATGGACATGGTGGAATTGTCACTTCAACAGATCCTTCAAGCATTTGACAAACCTTCCTCATAGTAGGCCTCGTCGATGGATCCTCCTGAATGCACCAAATACCAACCATCACAAACCTCTCGAGCTGCTTCGTGTCATTCAAGGCCTCGGAATCACTTTCCACCAGAGCTTCAAATTTTCCTTCTTGAAAACAATCCAGAACCCAATCTGTAAGTATCGCGTCTGGTCCATAGCTTTCCTCGTTCCCCAAACATTTCCGGCAAGTGATGATCTCTAGTAGCATTACACCAAAGCTGTAGACGTCTACCTTAACCGTGACTGGACTAGTCCTGAACCATTCTGGAGCAACATAACCTCTTGTTCCTCTAATATTAGTATCTGTTCGACTCTGGTTGATCATCAGCAGTTTAGACAATCCGAAATCTGATATTCGAGCAACGTGATAGTCATCCAGGAGAATGTTCTGAGGCTTTATATCACAATGGATAATCTGTGTACTGCACTCTTCGTGGAGGTATGCAAGTCCCCGTGCTATCCCCGTTGCAATTTTAGTCTTCTGGCTCCAGTTTGGTTTCGGATCACCAAAAATGAAACTTGCAAGTGTGCCATTACTCATATACTCGTAGACCAACAAACGATGAGGTCCCTCGTAACAATATCCGATCAGACGGACCAAATTCTTGTGATGAGTCTGACTAATCACATTTACTTCAGTCATGAAGTCTTTCTCTGCCTCATGAGCAACTCTGTCCAGCTTCTTTATCGCGACTACGTTTCTTGAACCAATAGGCATTACCCCTTTGTAAACAATCCCAAATGCACCCCTGCCTAGCTCTTCCTTGAAGTCTTTCGTGGCTTCTACAAGTTCTTTGTACGTAAAACTATGACAGACAGAGTCCGTCACATGACTTGTAGGGCGAAATACGTTCACTTTCTTTTTATAAATGTGGAAGAATCCCCAACAGAATACACTAATGAGCAGAACATTTACCAATACGGAGCTACCTAAGAGCGAGGACGTCAAAATTGCCCAAATTCGCCAACTCTGCTTTTGATGAGATTCCGGAAATGGAAGGCCGGGACTTAGAGGCCGAGGGACGCCATCTTTCCTTATTTTCATAAAAGCTTTTGAATTCAGATTGGTGTCTATTCTCCCATTCGACAGGGGCAGCTTCTTTTTCCAGCAACTGTTGCTTCTATAAATGGCAACAGCACAAAAACAATCATTCAAACAAGCATTTTGGCAGTCTTGTTCAGTTGAAGGGCTAATTTGCTGAAAGTCAGATTTCGGCCAATCAGTATCACGAATCGTGATAAAACTGTAAAAATCTTCAGGCGAACCGCTCCCAACATCATCACAACTTAATGGAAAATCCGGTTTGCAGTCGCCATAAGCATCGTTCGGATCAAGAAGTGAATATCCTTGTGGACAGTTACAAACTGGTCTATTGTTTGTACCAAGATTGCATACATTGTTGTAACCACAAGCACCAGGTCCTTTGCCTCCATCAATTTCGATGCATATATTATTCGGTTGAGACCACAGAATATTCCAGCCACTGCTATTCGAAATCCTTGAATGATAATAATGACTGAGAACTCCATCAAAGCTAAGAGTCACGCGATGGTAATTTTGCGAAGCTGAAGGAATGGATCGCGGAGTAAGAATTTGCCTTTGATTGTTTCTTTTCAGTACGTACACCACGCCATTTTCTTCAAAAACCAACTTATCCCCAGAATTTGTTGCATTTGTTGAGTCAGAAGTTCCACTGTTATAGTACTCATCATCATAATCCATATTGGAAGGCACACTTTGTTTAACAAGCACCAAATTCCCATTATCAAGCATCCGAAGATAAAACCTACCTGTCGAGACATAATATAATTTAACAATCAAAATCGTATTCTCTATAACAGTTAAGACCACACGTGAGGGTACGTGTTAAGACATATAACAACAACTACGCTTCAATCCCAAATAAGTTGGGGTCGGCTGGATTCACACTGACCAATATTATATATACAATAAAAATAAAAGGGAAAAGGGTCAGATTTACCTCTCTACTTTCAAAAATTGTTTACATTTAACCCATTATACTTTGCGAACAAAAGTACCCCCTGCCATCAGCAAAGTTGTTAAAAATGATCCTTCGTCTGTTAACCCCTTCCACGTGGCATGACATCCACGGGAGTTGAATGCCACGCGGCATGCCACCTCACCACCCCCAACCCTATTTTACTACCCCTCCCCCCACAAAATCTAACCCTTTTCCGTTTCCCGGCATAAAAATCTCAAATAGGGATAAAAGACTCCTAGAAAGCGTAGGACCTAAAGAAAAATGTGCTACCATGACTAAAACTAGTCAATTATTGATGAATCCTCATAATACAGATATCGTGTTTAGGCAAACAATGACAACAACAACAACAACAACATATCCAGTGTAGTCCCACAAAGTGGGGTCTGGAGAGGGTAGAATGTACGCAATCCACACCACTACCTCGGAGGTGAGGTAGAGAGACTGTTTCCGATAGAACCCCGGCTCAGGACAAAAACAGGCTAGAAAAGACATAATAAAAGAGCACGAAACAATACGTCGTAACAAAACCAACAGATAGTAGTAGAAACAAAACTACCACAAAATAATACTATAATCGATCTACCCGAAACAACAAATATCACCAAAACTGCAAGAACAAGAAACTACGAGTGAAACGTTGCGACTACTAGTACAGACCACAAAACACAACACTCCTACCTACTAGCATGGACGCACTCTCTCCTACTATCCCTCTACCCTAAATAAGTGTCCTCCACACCTTCCTATTTAGGCGTAGTAATATAATGAAACAATTAAATGAGTTGGTCACACAATTCAGCGCGTACCTTGAGTGAAACTACCTTCTGATCTTTGAGAAAAAAGGAAGCTCCCTCTTTCCAATATTTGATTTGGCAACAAAGTATCAGTTGGATTTCTAAAACTTTCCCACAATGGATCATTAGAATCACTTCCCATTACAACAAAATTCCCAGTATCATTCATGAATCCATAACCAATATTACCACCAACCAAATCAGTACTTCTCCAAAGGGTAATCCCTTGAGGATCACTAAGTATAAGACCCCTTTGAGAATCAAGATTCAATGTTGATCCTTGTGGCACTAAATCACTCATATTAGCATGCCAAAGTATAGTTTTTTCTTGTATTTTTGCATACCATATACAAAGCAAGAACTCATGATCTTTATTATTTTCTTGAACTTTTTGGAATCCAAATGCAAAATCACCAGATGGTGAAAGCCATGGGGTACTTTCATCTGTTGCACTAATAGAACTACTAGTAGCTACTCTACCACTATTTTGAGCTAAATTGTGTAATGGAAAGAACAAAAGAAACAATATTACAAGAATATAAGAAAAGGAAATAGACATTGCAAGTGGAAATATGATTTGTTATTGAACAAATCAAGAACATCACTATATGTAGAACAAACTAATTGGTGTTTCTTAGTTTGTAGTGTGAGTTTTGGGTTAACTGAGAAGACTTCAGAGTCAACTGATATTTTTGTCTGTTAGAGAGTTATAGAAAGATGAAATGACAATTGGCTAGCCTTTCTAGTGGAATGATGTTACAAAAAGGGTAGAGTGTACGTAGATCTTACGCCTACCTTGGAGGTAGAGAGGTTGTTTTCGATAGACGTCCCTCGGCTGAAGGAAAAACGGAAAAAGAAATAACGGAAGTGAAGAAGCCATGACAAATACTATAGAAAGCATGGCAAATCAATCTGCACAGTAACTACAACACATATACAATACATAATGTGAAAATCGAAATACAATAAACAACGAATAGGTAATAGAAATCGAAGGACTAAAAACTATTGGTAATGCTAAGACTACTAGTAAAGGGCAACCCGGTGCACTAAAGCTCCTGTTATGCGTGGGGTCCAGGGAAGGGCCTAAGACTACTAGTATTGAAGATTAAACGAGACAATGCTCTACTACCTTCTATATAATATTCTACCCTAATTCGCGTACTACACAACCTCCAATCTACGGTCATATCCTCAGTAAGTTGAAACTGTGTCATGTATGGTCTAATCACCTCTCGCCAATACTTCTTCGACCTACCTCTAGCAGATATTAGTTAGACTATTGACTAGGTCAATTCCACAGTCTAAAAAGATTGATAAAACTAGACAATCAACTTTGTGGTCCTATCTCTGTTGTATTGAGGGAACATCCAACATATTTTTAACCAAATGAGTTGGAAAACTCAATATAACTCTTGACTTTTCTCTGTGACTCTGTCTATAACAAGAATAAAAGTGTACCAAGAAAAAAGAGTCTATAACAAGAATAAATAAAATTTCTAGAATTTTGAAAGTGATCCTTTTCTTGTCTATTCCCTAAAAAATACTGTTTGACCCACTTGTTACAATAAATTATTTAATAGCATTAATCATAAAAGGGTATTTGAGTAAATTACCCTTTATATGCTTTCTTGGATTAGTAAGGTTGGAATTGGAAAAAAAATTAATACCTTCTTGGTTTATAAGTTGATGTTCTTTTTTGAAAAATTCAAAGCAAGTTGACCAAATCTGGTATGGATTCCAAACACGCACACGCACACCCATGTCGTGTCGACACGAATGCGGCATGGACTTTTAAGAGTCCGCTCAACATAGATCAAAACAAGATTTCTTTCAAAATTAGGAACCTACAGAATGTGGTACACTGTTTCTATTTAACTATTTCCTAATATAGTATAATACAAAGGCTAAAAGATCTTGAAGTGAGAACTAAACATGTGTTTGGTACGACAGAAGTCATTTTTCTGGAAAATGTTTTCCGTGAGGAAATCATTTTCTGGTGTCCATTTTCCGTCAGAAGGGGAAAAATGACTTCCGTCATACCAAACACTGTCGTGATCTTGATCATATTTTCGCCTATTTTACGAGCTCTCCCTTCATGGCAAGTGAGAGATCTCCAAGAGTACCTTTATTGTCAATAGTTACCCCTGGCATTGCCACAGCTCTGCTTCCCACATAACCACTTTCTCCAATCTTGATTTTGCCATACTTCACTTTGCCTCCTTCACCTTCATATATATGTCCAAATAGCAATGCTTCTCTCCCGATCGATCCATACTTGTCAACTCTCACCATTTCAGGATTCAAAACCGCCCCCATGCTGTCGATATACGTGCCTTCGTTCCAAGCAACTTCTGATCCCATAAGCTTCATCCAAATTCCGAATAAGAACGATCCACTTGTCATTTCCATGAAATAGTCTCCTACCAGTGTCTTTATTGCCTGCCAAATCGTATCGTTGAAGATCCCTTTACTCCAAATTAGCTCACTTTCGCCGTCTTTCTTGATTCCTACAAGAATCCATTTTGCCACAGCACATAGAATTCCGCCTAAAAGTCCTGTGAAAATCCAAAAGAAAGGTAGCAGCCAATGCTTTTGGACTTTCATGCTATCCGATGTGTAGAAAAGACACTTCAATGGAGCAAAGATCGCGAATCCCATGAGGAAATGTGGAAGAAATGTTTGCAAGAACGGTTGAATGGAGATTAGCCACATTGTCACGTACCAAGATCTTGCTAGTGTGACGACTTTGGTTGTATCGTTTTTCTCAAATGTCGTTGCAAAGGGACAGCCGGTGAAGTCCATTTTCACATCAGATTGATCCAAGAAGATTCTCCAAGCTTCTGGGAGAGGCTTTCTGTTTCTCAGGTGCTGGCATATGTCATAAACGACTGAACGTCCATGGTCCATGGACGCACTCTGATTGCATGATGTGGCTCGAATGACATCCACTTCATGACATTTGAGAAATGGATTGAACTCTAGCTCTTCTGATTCTTCTTTGGTAAGCGTTGCATCAATAGTTATGTCTCCTATCTCGATATAAGGAAATTCAATCTCATCCCATGGCTTGGTGCAATCAAGTGCAGCCTCCCGAGTGACTTCATCCTCCGGTATTGGTCGGATTTGCAGTTGTAGAACATAACGGACCTGTTAGAACCAAGAACAATCTAAAATAAGTTTCTCAAATTCATTTTCAGGATTCACGAACCACCTTGAAAATCCGAAAGACTTGAATGTATTTAGTAAAATTCATTGTTTCAAAAATATTTGAAATATTATCTGATTGTACCTTCCCGGGAGTATGCAGACGATGTTGGAAATCTTCATCAAGGAAGCGTAATGGACGGTTGTCATTCTCATCTCTTGGAATTGCACCGGTCTCTGGTGGAAGTACGCCTCTAGGCTTAACCTCACCGGAGTCCTCACCAATGTTGTTGTCAAAAGGCCTTAACTTGAATTTGACATACATCTCTTGATCATCTCTGAATCTGAAAAGCCTGCAAATGTTAGAATAGTAATGCAGCTCGGTGTAGGAGTCTGCCCGTCGAAGAGATCCCCACATTGCATCCCGGATATGTGGAGCATGCTTCACGTGTTCTTCCCGTGCTGCTGCTCCACAAACAAGCCATGTTGCAAAGTCACCTATCGACCGAGTATGAAATGCCTTACCAGTCTTTAGTGTCAGATCAAGAATTGAACTGTTCTCATCAGTTTCATTTGATAGGATCCTTATTGCTGCACCACGCGGATCAAGTCTTGCATCATCATCAGAACTCAAACAATTACTGTGTCTCATAATAACTCGGTAAGTCGTGCCAGGACTGAAAATCTTGTGATCTGGAAAACCTGGGATGTCATTGTAGAGGTTTAAGCATCCTTTTCCTGCAGCACCAATTCGATGGAAGAATCTCGATTTCACTTTAAGAGTTGAGGCAGCAAAATTTGCAGCTAGATTTCCAAGCACCTTTTTATATTTCACGTCCATCTCCTCGATTCGTTCATCCAACGAATAAGACTTGCTTTTGACCATAACTGGATTTTTGGAGCCAACAAAAACACCACCATGCTGAAGGACTGAGTTCATGGGAGCAACTGAGATTGCACCAAGAATAACATCCTTCTCAATGACAGCACCTGGGAGGACTAGACCTTGACTACCGATAACCGAGTTATCTTTAATCTCAATTTTACTAGACACATAGTCACTAGAGGTATATATTCCGGGAACGATTCTACTGAAGTCCCCTAAATGCACACCATTGCCTATTGAGATCAGGGATGGTTCTGAAATGGGGTTAATGGCTCTGATGGAACAGTGTTGGCCAATTTTTGCGCCTAGTTGACGTAAATAAATACAGAACAACTCTGTTCCAGAAAGGAATTTTGTGAATCTTACATGACATGCAACGTTGACACGATGAAGAAGACAAGTCCTCGTCATGTCCATTTCTCCTTTTTGACGGACAACATGGTTTAACCAACAAGTGAAGAAGCTGAGGATAAGACCATGAGATATGTAAGCAATGGCAATGGTGGTAGCAAAAGTGAATGAACCTGAAGGAGCATTGTCAAATAATGTTGCATATGTGACAATCATGTATGGAAACCAATGAAAGGCTCCCGCTAGGCAAAAAAACCCGAAATGTTTTAGTGAAGGCGGGATTTGCCATAGCGAAAGGTAGATGAAGTAAGCAACAGCTGCCGATAAGCTGCTGAGAAAGCCAACCATGTAGATGGAGAATAGTTGACTGATATGTTCATGTTTTCCATGACTCCCCATCGTGATCTTTTGTGTCGATTTGTCCTGTAATCATGATAAAAACAGGAAATGTGTTAGTCTTAAGCTTTTCAAGACTAGTGATATTGATGAACTATGTTCCTCGGACCCTCTAAAAATGTTGCTGCATCCGTGTCGGATCCTCAAAAAATGCATAGCTTTTGGAGGATCCGACACACATCTGGTAATATTTTTGAAGAGTCCGAGCAAAATAGTTGGTGAAAGTTTTTTTTTTTTCTACTGACCTTTTGGGTGCTTGTAGACTTAGCACTTTTAACTGCAGTCTTGCTGGTGTTGAGAGCAAGCACATGAGCACCATCTTCCACTGTGCTTCCTCTTTGAACAACAGCATAAGGACCAATCGACGATTTTTGGCCTATTCTAATCGGGTTGAAGCTCAAGACACCATTTTTCACTTCATGACTCTGAAGCAATACTCCTTCATTGATCACAGCTTCCTCTCCAATAGAAACTAACGATGGATCCGTGATGTCTACAGTATCAAGAATAGCAGATGATGCTATATTTGCCCCGAGCATCTCGAACCAATAGTTGATGAACACCGTTCCTCTCAAATGAACTGCTAAGACTTTTGAAGACACTTCTTGAGCCTTATAAAGTGCCCACCACTTGACAAAATCAATGGACCAGATGGACACCTCAGGATTCAACATGTAGTTTGGTTGTAGAAATGACTTTCCAAGAAAAGATATGCATATGTTGGTCGAGACGATGCATAATATCCAAGAAAGAGGAGCACATACTAAGGAAATAATGTAACCAAACCAAGGGGTTGCTTGTATCAGCATTTGGCTTTCAGAGATAAAAAATGTGAAAGCGGAAACCGATATGAATGCAGGAAATATCAGCATGAAAGAAACATAAGCAAGAGCTAAAAGTTGGAAAAACCAGATAACTAGCTTATAAGAATAAGAAATGAGATTGGTACTCATGGTTGAGCTCATCTTGCTTTCACAAGAATTGGAGGTAGTTGTCACCAACTCGGGACGGGATTTTCTCAAAAGATCTTCAGCAAAGTCTGCTAAGTCTTCAATGCAGGTTGCTGAAAAGATGTCTATCGCTCCAACTGGAACTCCGAGAAAGGTTGAAATTTTCTGAGCTGCTCGAACAACGCCAATTGAGTCAACACCGTAAGACACCAGACTCTCAGTGATGGAGATTTTAGACTTGGGAACTCCTGTCATCTCATACAGCAGCTCCTTCAGAAATTCAATGATCTTTCCCTTGCTAATTTTGTCATTTCCGGGAGCTAAGTTTCTTGTGACTTTTGGTATTGAATCATATTTAGACTCCCGTGATGATTTTTCTCCGTTAATCGCATCTTCCACCACGCTCAATGTTCCATCAGTAAATCTCTTGGCTACTTCAAATCTTCTGATTTTCCCTGATGTGGTCTTACTAATAGACCTTGGTTTGATAGCCACAATGGAAGCAATAGATATACCATGTTCTTCTGCAACACGAGTACGGATACGTTCAATTACTTCATAAGGAAGTGGCTTATCTTCTCCAACTTCAGCGACTACAACCAATCCAAGTTGATCAGAAACTTTAGGAACTGATATCCCTTTTGACATTAGTACCTCCTCAGGAATACCAACCACCGCGCAGCAGCCAGGCCGTAGAAGGTCAGATGTTTTTTCGATTGTTTTCTCAACATCTGTGGAATATATGTTTCTTCCAGCAACTATTATGAGATCCTTTATCCTCCCTGTAATGAACAGTTTTCCATCAATGATTCTGCCTAAATCTCCGGTTCTTATGTACTTTTTCCCCGGTTCAGTAAGAAGCTCACTCGTAAATGTTTTCATGCTCAACTCCTCCATTCCCCAGTATCCAGCTCCTGCACTCAAGCTGCTAATCCATATCTCCCCTTCTTTGTAGGAATCATCATGCTCTTTACCAGTGTCAGGCTCGACAATTTTGATTTCGACGTCTGCAGTGTGTACATTAGCATAGCCACAGCAGACTTTTCCCTGCCAATCAACCAAAATTGGCAAGCCTTCTCCATATGCACTGTTCACATACACACAATTTTCTGCAAGGCCATATCCTGGTGCCATTACTTCTTGGGAGAGTCCGAAAGGTTCAGTCACCTCGATGAACCTTTTGAGAGTTGTTTCCCTTACTGGTTCAGCAGCAACCATGAGGAAAGTCACGGAGGAGAGATCTAGATTCTGCACCTTGTTAGACTTTAGTCTCCGTATGAGGAGTTCAAATGCAAAGTTCGGGCCAGCACTATGAGTAGCACGGTATTTGCTCATCGTCTGCAGCCATAAGAGGGGGTTCTTGATGAATGTTATCGGAGAGAAGAGTATTGCGGAACCTCCACTTACTAGGCAAGTGAAAAGTCCTCCGATAAGTCCCATGTCATGATACTGTGGCAGCCAGCTCACTAGTATCGTCCTTGTTGTGGCCCGGTACCTCTTCTTCATCAGCTTCACGTTATGAATGATTCCTCTATGAGTGATCATAACTCCTTTAGGATCACTAGTTGAACCAGAAGTAAACTGGAGAAAACACAAATCGTCTTGCAAAGGTTCGTGGTCTTCTTGAGCTACTTCATTACTGTTCTTGAAAATTTTGCTTCTCTTGATCCATAAGTCGGTGTATAACCAAGGCAGCTCCGGCCAACCATCGAATGATCTCCCATTGCCTCTACCAAATACCGTGTTCTTTGCAGAAATGGCTTGAACCGTAAAATGGTATTTAGACGTTGACAATATTGCTACAGCATCACATGTTTTAGCAATGTTTGCAATATGCAGAAGTGCTTGTCCACCTCCCTGTGTTGGATCAGGAGGTATGGCAGGTACCGGTATGACTTCTGCTCTCAGGCACCCAAAAAAGGCATCGACAAAGTCAAGTCCTGGAACGTAGATTAAGAGAACTCTATCGCCAGGCATGATGGTTGGTTTCTGGCATGTTAACAGCTTCTGAGCTATAGTTGAAGCATTTGATTGAAGTGTTCTATACGTCCTCCGATCTGTCACATCTCCTTTCTCATTGATCCATGTATACACGGTCTTGTCCCAAGTCAAATGATGATTTCCCCAGTATCTCAAGTAGCCATCGAGGGAACACAAATGCGGAAAGCTGATCCCGGAAGATTCATCTAGTTGCCTAGAAGCAAGGATAAAATCTGATTTCAGTGGCAGTAACCTCTGCAAAAGCAAAAAAAATCATGTAAGTTAACAGTTAGTTAAACACCTTAACATAGTCACTAACAAAAAGATCGGCTAGACCAAACTCATGATAAGAGTATCGACTAAACTCAACAATGCAAATACAACATTTAGTGCAAGCAAATAACATCAATTGATGAATATCTCCGTGTACAGACCCCACAACATAGGCTCGGGGACTCAGTTAAGTGAGGTCGTGATTCAGGACACTTTTAGTCCAGTATGTCCCTAGAAATGGAACCTAAATTTGAATTTTGTTTCAGCATTAGACCATGTGGACACGAGATTGACTTATATCGGGTATTAAATTATGAAATCGAGCAACTATAACACGGAATTGGAATCCACAACATCGAAAGAGCAATGTATATTTATACCCTTCTAGAATTTAAGTATCAAATTTTGATTGCTTAGTGACTGAAATTATCTAAAGTAGCCTACCTTAACGTATGGGAAGGCTGGTATAGGACTATTACTAGCAAAATGCTTGCGCATTAGAGCCATGGCGTAAGATGCATTCCTCTCTGTCAACTCGAATGCCATCAACCCGCCAACATAATACGTGTTCAGTTGACCCTGTAGTTGATTTTCCACTTTCTCATAAAAGCCTTCCTTCATATCTGTCATTTCGAAACACACAATCAATAAACCGATTATAGTTTGAATCTTAAACTGAAAAGATTTAACCTGTGTTAAATTAATGTTTACCATAGAGACTATTTATAAGTGACCTGATTGTGTGAATATTTCTTATGCCATCAGTGCATAGAACTTAAACTCAAACGAAAATTCCGCATAGTCTTTTCAGGCATACCTTGGCTGTTAACATGAGGGAAATACTTGAACTTTCGTTGCAAAACAACTTTTTCAACAAAGCTTCCCATACTTTCAACAGCTTTCATAAGGAGATCAGTGACCTGTGATCCTACTATGTCGACCGAGTTACCATAAGACCAGAACAAGAAGACATTTGAGTCATTGTAAAATCTCTGCATTGCTACTGGATTTCCGATGGCTGCTGGATCATCCATGAACTCCCCGAAGTAGTAAAAACCCATCGGTATATGATCAAATCCAGTTATCTTCAAAACTGTGGTGTAATAGTCAATAGTTTGTACTTTACTGAACAACTCCTCCTCGAGGCTATTCATGTCGATTCTCCCACTCTTGCTTACTGCACAAAGGGATCAGTAACAAGTAATAAAGTCAGTACTTTAAGTATTATTGGAAAGTTTACTATTCGTGACTCGGCTATTATTTGGACTACTTAGGAGATATGTTGCTCGGATTCTCCAAAAATATTGCTACATACATGTTGGATTCTCCAAAAACGCGCTACTTTTGGAGGATCTTGACATTCACCTGGCGGCATGTTGCAGAGTCTGAGCAACATATCTTAGGAGAACGGTTTAAAGATAGTCTGCACGCGATAGTAATGGCCATAAAACTAGTTAGCCAACAAGAAAAATTAGATTCTTGATATATTTTTGAAACATGCATTTAAGAACTTTTAGAAATTCTAGTCGGGCTTATTGCTATTTGATCCGATGATCCCTATAGGACGTGTTAGCAAGAATTAATTATTGGGAACAGACAGACCGATAAAACGACAGTAGCCATAGATACAAGTTACTAGTAAAAAATGCTCAAATAGAAGTCTCACTGACCTGATGCATTTGGTGAAGCTGGAGACCTATAAAACTTTCCACTGGTAAAGGGGAAAGAACCAGAGACAACAATTTTTTCGAACTCCAAAGTTTTCGATTCACCATTAGTCTCATCTTTAACATCCACGTGAACGCCGAATGAGTCACGTTTAAGTGACACCACTTCGTTGTTGCAGAGCAACGTTACAGGTAATCGCTCGCTCAGCTTCTTCCAAACGCTCGTATAGCCTCCTTTAAATCGTTGGATCTTCCCAGCCATCGATGTTCTTATGAACTCTTGGAGATATGCGTATGGCATGTCTTGCACGAACCCGTATCCAGAAGCAGTGTATCCATAAGCCACTGCTTTCGGAACTGATTTCAACCCATTGTCCTTAAGAAATGCAGGACACAAGTCGGCTGCTGCCTCACTCACAGCATGTACACCAATTCTGCCAGAAGCCTTAGCCTCATCCTGAAAAACCAGAGGATATCCATCAAGATTTCTAACAATTTGAAGCTTCTGAGATAAAAATGATCTCGGGTTTAACTCGACCCGATAGCTAGCCATGAAGTGAGGATTCATGTCCAACATCATGTAAGGAGACAACAATCCATTTTTTCAACCAATGCGGGACAATCAAACATCCCCTCCTCCGCATCCCCAAACATGGACAACTGGAGCGCAGATAACATAACACGGGGTGCAATATTGGGAAACACAACAATAGGAATGAGTCAGTGATACCATGATAAGAAAATGGACTTTGCACTTAGCTCGACCCAAAAGTAAGCTCATAAGTGACGATTGTCCGAGACCATAGAACGACGCAACAATCCATTCCCTCTACTAATGTGGGACAATCTAACTGCTTCTTCGTAAAATGCTTCATTCATTCCTAACCAAAATACTTCCAAGGTCCCGGACCACTATACACGTTTTCGCATTTCCTTTGGTAAGTCTTACTCCCCCTATTTCAATTTACGTGTCTTACTTTCCTTTTAATTAGTCTGTTTAAAAAAAGAATATCAATTTCTACGTTCAGTTACCCGTTAATTCCAACATTCCACATGACACATGTTTAAAACCTATGTTGCTCAGACTCTCCAAAAGATATTGTCGCACCCGTGTCAGATCCTCCAAGTAAATTTGTGCAATTTTGGAGGACCCGACACTCCAACAACAACATAGTTTAAAACCACAAGATTCAAAAGGCATTATGGTACATTACACACATCTTTAGTTTACGACCACAAGATTCAAAAGTCTTCATTACTTTCTTGAACTGCGTGCTCAGTCAAACTAAGACACATAAAATGAAACGGAACGAGTAACGAATAACTAACCTGGAGCTTCAAGGTGAGAGGAATAACAGATACATAATCTTGTACAACTTCTATGTCATTGTATTTCCCAGTTGAGTCAATGAGAGCAAACTTATGGTTGTCCATTTCCTCAACTTCAGCCCTGATTTCTCTTGCTAGGTGAAATATTGTTGGAGCACTATTTGCAGCAAGAACTTGTCCTCCCAAATCATAAATATTTCCTGTATTCGTAACACGTACGTGACGTTTAGAGTTTTAACTTCTATACACTGACTATGTTCAAAAGAACGTTACCACGATAAGGTCAGCTAAAAATAACTACATGTAATGAGATCAGTAACCTGGAAAATACGACGACGTTTTACCAGCTACGTACGTACGTACAATAAGTTCAAATACACAGATAGCGCAAAAATTATGTATACTGTTAGTGTATATAACTAAAATCGTTCTCTAAAGTCTATGTTCTAGTTTACATGGAAACATTTCTTTTTCAGCTCGTTCCCAAAAGAATGACAGTTTTCTAAAATGTTGAAATGATATTTCCCATTTTATCCTTCATGAGAAGCTTTTATAGCCACACAAATATTATGAAATGTTTAGTACTACGACAAGTTTCAAAAGTCTTATAGTCGCACAAATGTAATGACATGTTTATAACCACAAGTTCCAAAAATCTTTTGTTTTTCTAAAACTTCGTGCTTATTCAAACTTCGACACAAATTGAAACGGAGGGTGTAGTATATATACTCCCTCCGTTCAAAAAATAAGTGTCGTTTTTACTATAGTTAGAAACAATTTAACTTTAGAATTCTCCCTTTTACCTTTAATGAGATGATTTACAACCACACAAATATCTAAGAATTGTTTTAGACCACAAGTTCCAAAAGTCATTCCTTATTTTCTTAAACACCGTGTCAAGTCAAACAGTATCACATAAAATAGGATGGAGGGGAGTACATTTTAAGATGTTGATGATAGTTCACATAGTTTGAATCTCGAGAAGTGAAAAAGGACAAATATTTTTTTCAATTTTGCCCTTAGCATTAATTATTCTAGAATTAAGAGATACATAAATAGACAAAGATTAAAGAATTAATAAGGGATATATTAGTCAAACTACACTCCTAATTAATTTTTTCTTTAAGGGTTGTGCAAAACATATCATGACCACTAAAAAAACGGAGGGAGTACATTTTAAGATATTGTTTAAAGTTCACATAGTTTAAATCTCGAGAAGCGAAAAAGGACAGATAATTTGTAAAACAGTACCTTCAATATCAAAATATCTAGGGATTGTTTTAGACCACAAGATTCAAAAGTCTTCCTTTTTTCTTAAATATCGTGCCAAATCAAACGGTGTCACATAAAATGAAATGAAGGGAGTACATTTTAAGATGTTGGTCAAAGTTCATATAGTTTGAATCTCGAGAAGCGAAAAAGTACCTTCAATATCAACTGATTCACACATGCCTCCAACAGAATGATACTTCTCAAGAATAGTGATATTTGTATAACCAAGTTTCACCAATGCATAAGCTGCTGATATTCCACTTGGTCCACCCCCTATTATTCCTATCTTTGTGTTTGTAGCAAAACAAGGATGCAATTTCAAGAACAATTCATCTATTGCTTCTCTTGGCTCCATTTCTCTCCTAAAAAAAATAAATCAAAAACGATAACATACTCAGTGTATTTTACAAGTAGGGTCAACTAAGTTGCCGCACTCTCTAAAAATGTTGTCGCACTCGTATCTTCCAAAAACGCATTATTTTTGAAGGATCCGACAAGCACCCAATGACATATTTGAAGAGTCCGAGCAACATAGGGGTCTGGTGAGGGAAAGATCACTATTAGAAACAAAGGTTTTTTCCACCGCGAATTAGTGAAAAATTTATGCTCCAGAACACGATTTTTCCACTTCATTTCCCACTGAACCAGTTCGCTGCGAAAATGCATGTGGAAAACAGAATCTCACTGAAACAACGGGAAACTTCCTAATTTTTCATATAAAAAAAATTCTATTTTTTCTTTTCCCACATATTCAATCAAAATAGTTTAACTTTTTTTGCACTCCAAAAATAGACTCTACAATGTGCGAATCCTGATTTAGTAGAGGTCCAATACGGATATCAAACATTGGGCGATAAACAAAAAAGAAAATAGTTTAACTTTTTTTTGTTCTCTTCAATGTCCGATATCTGTATTGGAGCCCGACTAAATCTGAATTCGCGCATTACATGGACTGTTTGTAGAGGCAGTGCTCCCAACAAGATTTTTTTCATTCCCTATTGGAAGCGTCGTCCTAAAAATAAACCCTACAATGTGCGAATCTTGATTTAGTAGGGCCTAAATGCGGATATCAGACATCCTGACAGAAAACAAAATATTTTATCTTTGTATAATATAAAAAATAAAAAATTGGTTCAAGGTGGGAATTGTTCTCGTCTTCTTGAACATTATAAAAAATAGTAAAAATTTGATGGAAGACTCATCATATCTAATTTTCATCTTTTTATTTTTTTTATACCAAAAAAAAATGAAAATTAGATAAATTTTCCAATAATAAAGCAAATATTGACTTGACTCAGAAGTAGTTAATTCTACAATTAACTTGACTTGGTGTTATTTGTTTCTTGATACCTAATCAATTAATATGTAGGTGGAAAAACAAAAATGTTGTAAAAAAAAAAAAAGAATAAGAATAGCATGCATGGGTGTTAGTTTTAATAGTGTAAATATTTTTTTATAATGTCAGTGTATACAAGTTAAAATTCGTAAATTAAAAGAAGAAAGATAAAAGAAGACTGATAAATAGATTTCTAAACCATCAGTGCGATTCAACCTGAAGTTTACTCGAGGAATCTTAGTAGCTCATTTGATTGGCTATCTAAATTTTCATTTTGTTGGTGAGGGTTCGATTTCTCACCTTATAATTCCCTTCGCTATTTTTCAAAAAAACAACAACTAAAGGTTACTTAGTTATCTTATTTTTTTTATTACTAATTAATTTCACTTAGGCATTTAAGTTGTTTATCCACTAACCATAATGTAGAAGATTATAAACCATCAAATGTTATATCATGTTACTTATACACTTTTTTTTTATAACTATCATTTTAGCTACTAATTTTTGTATTAGGATAGGTTTTTTACAACACACCCCTTAGGTTGCGGTTAAGGGTATTAATCGGGCCGGGTTGATCCAAAACCGGACCAGCCCGACTCGTCCCTTAGTTAAAGGATTGGGTTGGTCTGGGCCGGTTCAATTTTTGAACCCGGAACCGGTCGTAACCGGTAATGTCACATCGATTAACCGATCCGGCCCGATTCAACTCGATCCAATTTTTTAAATATTTTGTTAATAGATTTTAAAGAAAAATAATTTTTTAAAAAAATATTTTAAAATAATGTAACCCTGCCCGCTTCGGTCCGGTATAACCCGAAACCGAACAGGTCACTTTGAACCCTTTTGGAACCGGACCAATTGGACTCCGATAGGACCAATCTGGTAACCAACCTGGCCCCGAACCCGGCCGATTCCATTTTTGCCAACCCGACCCAACCCACTAGACACCAGTAATTGCGGTTCTTCCCAAAGCCTACATAAATACAGAATGCTTTGTGGGTCAAAATGTCTTTTTACAATAGATAGTTATCCTTAATTACCTTTTAAATAATCAAATTTTACCTATACTATAGGATATTGACATTTATAACAACAACGACAACAACATTTTCAGTGAAATTCTCTAAATGGGGTCTGAAAAAAATAAAGTGTACGCAGTCTTTATGTCTACCTTGTAGAAGTAGAGAAACTATTTTCGAAAGATCCTCCGCTCGGCTACAACAAATCAAAGTACATATAAAAGGAGAAAAAAAAGACACTGAAGAAAATATATATAGCATCTAATCAAAGGAAACAATAACAACAACAATAATATAGTGCGATAACTTGAAGCACAATAAATACATACCTCAAATATAATACTTCACAAATCCAATCTTCCTAGAAATTTTTTGAATGCATGCAGATTCTCTTGAAATCAATAAACTAATTCTTTTTATAGACAAATAAATTAATTAATTAATGTGCCATGCAGCTGCCAAATGTACGTATGCATGCAGGTCTATATGTTACATATCAAAGTCAAACATGGTGGGGAAAAGAAAAAAAACATTTTTCCCATTTTAATTTGTTTGTCTCACTTTTCGTTTTAGTTTATTTTCAGAAGAAAATAAAAGGAAAAGAGATGATATATCTTTTAATTTTATGATTTAAAGCTAATATACTATCGTTAAAAAGTAGCTCATATATGTCATATCGTTATAAAAATGGCCTAATATATCCTTGTTGGCTGACGAAAGTGAAAAGATTGATTTTAAATTTCTCTTTTGAATTTTTTTTATTAGACTAAAATTCATATAGGGTATATTTGACCCCTCTCGCTAAGTTTAGGAGTATATTTGAAACCCAAATTAATTGTTGAATCAAAAAAGTCAAGAAAAAACATGTGAGAAGGATCAAATACCCCTGAACTTTGCAAGAAGGATAAAATATATATATCCCTATATGAATTCTATTTTAATAAAAAATCAAAAAAATAAATTTAAAATTATTTTTTCAATTTTGTCAGTCGGAATAGGTGTATATGTGGCATTTGTATAACGGTAAGAGTATATGTGTTTCATTTTTGAATGAGGGGTATATCAGCTTTAAATCGCAAAGTCGAGAGGTATATCATATCATTTTCCCTAAAAATGTATCTCTTTTTCTTTTTAACAACTCTTTAATTTTAACGTTATACATGACATGTTTAAGACCATAAGATTAAAGGACATTTTAGTATATTCTATATATTTTTAATTTAAAAATATAATAATTAAAAAAAATCTTTACTTATTTAAATGTTATGCTAAATTAAAACCAGGTAAACAAATAAAACGCAGGAAGTAATAATGAGAAATAGGAAATAATAAGTCAATTAGTTGAGAATAATAAAGAAGAAACAAACAAAAAGTTCTGATGCAAACTCATTAATTTCCTATACATCATGTATATGACTTTGCTCTGACAGTACTGATCAAATAAATAAATTATTTTATTTTAAAATTTTTGAAAAATTTATACTCGAATTCATCGTCAAAATCAAGTATTTTGATCGTCATACTCCAAACTTCTTCATATAAATTAAGATAAAAGAAAGTATATGTTAATTAACACCTCTTCGTTGAAAAATTATTTTATGTAATTAAATACATAACAAAAAATTGTATGTATATACACAATATATTGATTTTTTCGTATATTTACTTTTTTATATTTAAATTTTCTTTAGTGAAAATTGTGACTTTGCCATTAGGCGGAATTAGAGGGAAGATCAAAAGGGGGTTCACTTGAAAATCAGATGATATATTATATAATATAAGGTCAATATATATAATGTCGAATTCTTTGATGAAAATTTTTCCTCCATATTATAATTAGGTGAATTAAAATATAAATGCATGTAATTTTTATTTAATTAGTGATGATTGATAACTTATAATAAATACTCGATCTCTCCGTCTCAATTTATGTGAGTTAGTTTGACTTGGCACGAAATTTAAGAAAGAAAGGAAGAATTTTGAAATTTATAGGCTAAAATAAGTCATAGATGTTTGTGTGTCTATAAATCATTTCATTAAGCGTAAAATAAGCATTTTATAAAGTTAAATTGTTACTAAATATAGAAATGTATCATTCTTTTTGGAACTGACTAAAAAAAAAAGTGGTCATAAAAATTGAGACAGAGGAAGTAATACGTTTACTATCACGGCCGGTGCACCGGTGGGCCACGACAAGGGTTGCAACCTAAGCCGGTCTATGAGGCCCGTGCAGGACCTCATCCGGGCCAGGCCCGTCCTCACTCCCCTCCTAACCTAGACCCTAGGGTCTATGTGGGCTTTGCTGATTCGGGTTTTTATCGAGCCGGGCTAGCCCAGCCCGTTGACACGTTTTATTTTCAAGGTATATAACTTAAATCCAAATTAATCATAACTTCTACTTCTTGAAAATTTCGTTGTGGACGTTACGTTCCAAAATAGTATTCCAAAATTTCAAGAGCTATTGTGACAATGGATAATTATGGCATATTATTTGCAAATATATAAGTCTAAATTCTAGAAGTATATAATTTTCGAGAAGAAGTTGTTGTGACAATGGGCAATTATGGCATATTATTTGCACATATAGATAAGATCGGCAATGTTATATGGTAGTGAATGTTGAGCCGTTCAAATACAGTATATCCACAAGATATAAGTAGTGTTGTAGAGATGTGGATATGCTAAGATGGATGTGCGGTCATACAAGATAAGTAAGATTAAAAATAATCACATTCTCCAGAAGGTGCAAGTAGCGCGCATTCAGGATAAAACGAGAGAAGGTCACTTGAAATGGTTTTGGTTATGTTCTATGACGACCTACCACTACTAAAAATCACTATTTTTCCACTAAAATTTCCCACCGAAAAATGTTCAATGGTTGTTCTCACAGAAATTTTGATTGAATCGGTAGGAAAAAGAAATAGTAATGTATTCATATGGAAAAATTGGGAAGTTTCCCACTATTTCAGTAAGAATCTATTTTCAACCATGCATTTTCGCAGTGAGTTGGTTCGGTGGAAAATGAGTGAAAAAATCATGTTCTATAGCACAAATTTTCCACTGATTCGCGGTGGAAAAAACCTTTGTATCCAATAGTGTACAGATGCACCCGTCCATATATAGATGTGAAACTATGGTAGTGAATGTGCTAAAAAGGGGACGGGAAAGACCTAAAATCACATCAAAGGATCGGAAGTTGACTCGAAAGAACTACAAATCCTTGGAATCAATGCAGACTTAGATAAAAATAGAATACAATGGAAGAAAAAAAAATCATATAGGTGATATCTATTAGTTGGAAATAGGTCTTAGACTTACTAGAAAACTTCTAATATGCATGCCAAGAGTTGAGCTTAAATGAAGCAATGAGGATTCATATAGCCAATTCCACCTTATAATTTGGACTGAGGCGTAATTATTGTTATCGTATAAAAACAAGTTATATAAATACATTACACATTAGTAGCTTCAAAGAAGTAACAACAACATATATACCCAGTGTAAGTCTCACAAAGCGCGGTCTTGGGAAGGTAGATTGTACACGGACCTCACCTCTATATCCGAGGTGAGGTAGAGAGGTTGTTTCCGACTGAGCCGAGCAAAAACTAGCTTCAAAGAAGTCACAAAAATAAATACTAAGCTAGAAATAACAGATAACAGGACAATCCTAGTGATCTCAAGTTCAATTTTTGCTGCAATTTTTCTACTTTCTCAAATCTACAACATGCAATCTGCTCTTGCAGGCAGCCTCTTGAAGAAACTAGTAGACAATGAAGGTAGTTTATGGCGAAATCTCGGGTGCCTTAACAGGTATAGTCCAATGAGAAGCGCGACGACTTGGAATGGTGTAACATACATGACTATTGCAGCAAACAAACAGAATGTCACAAACAAAGCCGACGCCCTTGGATCTCTCCAGCTCAACAATGAATGAAACCTTTCCCCTTGAGTCGCCAAATCCCCTATCACGGTCTGAATCCTACCTCCAACGCTCCTCAAACGATCATATCTCATCCTCACCTTATCTGAGCCTCTTGATGTTGGGAATGTATCGAATTCTTCATCCAAATCGTCAGGGAAAACAGCGTGAGCGTGTGAAATATGGATGTCCATGTGAGGTGGATGCCTTGGTTTCAATCTATAGTGCCAAATACCAATCAAGAATAGGTATAGAAAGAATGTAGGAACAATCAACTCAGGGTAGAGGACTAGTATTATAAAGAGTATGTGGATTAGGATTGTTGTAAGTGGATTTTTCCAATGACATATTTGATCAAACCATTTTCCAATAGCCATTATTGGACTCACAACATATATTAATCTGAAAAAGTTAGCCTTAGCCCTCCTTACACTCCATATGTGCGAGCCAATGTCTAGCATGTAGTCGACAACCTCTTTTTTCAACGGTGGCTCTGCTCGTCCTAGCCTCGTTGACAGTATTTGAATTGCTTGGAACCTGAGGAAATCTTGCTGACTGATAGACAATGGATGAGCATAATGCATCTTGGGAAACAACGGTTGAGCATACTTAGACAGCATATTGACATAAGACGTACACGAAAACCTCACAGCTAGTTGAACTTCTCCCATCTTTTTAACGCCCGATGGTTGCAGGACAATAAGAGGGTAGGAATGTGTGTATACCTTCTCGGTTTCAAGAGTCGAGAGCCTAATCCTCACCTTTCCAATGTTCGTGCATTTACCTCCTTGTAAGTACCCGTTATCAACCACACCTACTGTGATCACGGTACAAGGATCGTGTACTTCCCAAGTGTACTGCTCATTCCATTGTGGTGACAAGCTATCGATGATTGTCCTCGTACGAACCCATTTTGGCCCGTACTTAGCTACACAATAAGCATCTGTCGTCCCTCGTCCATCCTTGGACTTCATAGCTGACAATCCTGTTGCACTGATGATCCCCAATTCAAGTAGTCCAATGCTGGATTTCCACAAAAGCTTTGACGCTGGCTTGAAATCGCTGCTGTAATGTATCGATTCATCCAACACGTGATATCCGCCATCCAAACTGAGCCTCAGATGAATCTTACTAGCAAATTTAGTCTCCTTTTTTTCCCCTTCTACAACTGTATGTTTCTCAAGATTGTGCCATTTCGAAGGAACAGGTTTGTTGTCAAGCCGTCTAGGGACGATGCTCAAAGGAAGCACACATTTTCCCAAAAACTCGAAACTCGATCCAACTTTATCGTCAACTGTTATAACCAAAGGCTCTTCAAATGGTTCAGCTACAACAAAAACCAAGTCCTCATTCCACATTGGATTAACACTTTTTATCGGAGAAATTTTCGTTTTCAAGGCCTGAGTTCCACATATAACCTTCACACAGCACTCGGGTTGTCGATTCTTTTCACGTGGAAGCAAATCTTGACATTCAATGACATTAACTCTGATATACCAAAGTCTAGGGGAAAGATATACCTTTCCTCTAATTCTCGAAATCCCTTCACTTCCCACGGCTGCTGCATCTGAATGCCACGCATCACAAAACGCCTCGTCTGCTTGAGTTCCTCTCCAAACAGCAAGCATGATTTCCCCCTTTTTCAACTTTTCTCCTCTTTTATCCTCTAACCTATACCATTGTGGGGCTAATGAACTATCCGGTGGAACTCTTCTCGGTACATCAACGAGATCAAACACGATTCGTCCTATCATTTCATCCAACACAACATCCTTATCTTTCACACAGACTTCAATGTAAGAAGCCTGAAGCCTATCCTGAGAGAACGCGAACACATAGTTCCACTCAGGGTTACTTTTCTTCTCGAAATGCTTCGTGATGCCCTTGTAGTTTCCAACTTTTACTTCAACATAAGGATCACAGCTCCCTGTTACATCCTTTATTAACTCTTTAGCCTTGACAACGCGAACATAGAGGTATTCCATCTGCTCGACAAGGTCATAGGCAACGGTTACCTTATCTCCTCCAATCATCACCCCTGATCCAACAATTTTCGGAGCTGTTTGCTTTAAAGCAAACTCTTCATGTATTGAACCTTTCTGCATTTTTTCCTTCTTTCTATAGGAATATGAACAAATCGAAAATTTTGCTCCACGTTTCGTTTCCCCTCTTGCTTCAGGGCTCAACTTCTCCGATCAGTCCATCAACACCCGAGACATCTTTTTGATGCTGCGATCACATAAAGACATAAACTTTTAGGCTCAATAGCTATAAGTTTAACATATTTTTCTACAACACAAAACTTAAGTACCACAAAAACAACTAAAAAAGAATTTTAGTAGGACAAATTCTTGGAGATATAGATGAAAAGCTATCAAAAATTGATCAAACATAGGTACCATAAGAACAACAACAACAACAATATATCCAGTGAAACACGTAGGTGGGGTCTAGGGATGTTTGGGTGTACGCAGACCTTACCCCTACCTCGTGGAGGTAGAGGTTGTTTCCTAAAGACACTCGCCTCAAGTAACGCATATCAAAGCAGTTTGAAAAAAGAAAATACAGAAGTATAGAAAACATAGCAAATAATAGGGGAAACATTATATAGCATTTAACAACAGCAAAATAATGTGATAACCGAAACACAAGAAACTCGTACCATAAGAACAATTTAAAGAATTTTAGTAGGAGAAAAAGCTAAACAAAGGGGTGATCAAGAATAGCAATGCTACTATAGTATTAATACCTTCTCAAGATCAAATTGCTTCAAACATTATCTGAATTTTGCAAATATTTATGACTCAGAATCATGAAAAACCTGCAAAAAAAAGGGAAATAAAAGAATCAAGAACTATAATATTTTTCTTCTGCTTAAAAACACAGAAAAGAACATAACAATGCTAAAAAAATTGATTTTTTCATTGTTATATGATGAGTTATAAGAGAAAAATAATGTTATAGTAACATATAGTAAATACCGCTTATTTCAAATTTCTTGAAATCCAACTATTGCATATAGAGTTCATATAATAGAAGAAAAATAATAAAATGAAGTAAGTTATTGAGAATCTTGGAAAATCTAGCAAGAAACTTTTATATATATAAAAATAAAAATAAAAAATAAAAAAATGTGTTTTTTTTCTCAACTATCGAGTGATAACTTACTTTCTAAGAAGCAATTGAAGAAAACAAAGTGAGTTGTTTTGGGTAGTTATAACTAAGATCAGAAAAGTAGAAGTTTTAAATTTATAAGGACAAATGTGTAATTAACAGAAAGTTGAGGGGTTGATATGGAAATAAAGAAAATGTACATAAAATATTTTTTGTGGAATAAGTCTTGGATATGCATAGTTCATATGATCTTTAGAAGATACAGAAGAAAAAAAAACTAACTTGGTCCTTAATATTTTGTATATATCACATGAGGGGTGGCTTCGGATCGGTGTTTTGAGTGTTCCAACAAGTTCGTAGCATGATTTTGGAGTGATTTGCATATTTAGTTTGCATCACGAGAGAGACACGTAAGACGTAACGAATTTGGATTTTACTGATAAATCAAGTTTTATATTTAAGTGAATTAAGAGTAGAGTGAAGTGTACATTATTCATCGAGTACGAAATTGTAACTGTTTATCAAGAAACAATTAGAAATGAGCCCATTAGATCGTTGCAATGAGCCCATTAGATCGATATTTACTAGAAAAAACAGAATTTTCGATAAAAGTTTCCAAATAATTAGAAATTTGTCGAAAAAATCTAGAATTTTTGATAGAAAATCTGTCGAAAACAATTGTCATGATTACAATTCCGATGAAACGTCAGTCAGAAATTTTCCTTTTTCCTAGTGGTAATACTTTCTCTTTTTTCTTAATTTAGGATAAAATGACGACTATTTATGAAATGATAGGTTGTATTAACAACATTGAATAGTATTAATAAGTGTTATGGATATGTTTAAGTTGATATTTTGGATTAATTATGTGAAAGAAGGTTTAAATTGCGTTTAAAAGTCACTATCTTATTCAATGATATAGACAACATTAAAATTGGACTAAAATCATGATGTTAACACATACTATAATAATAAAGATATTAATTATTGGTTCATTAGGTATACATATGGTTCTTTTTTTCTTGAGTTAACACAACTGAAATATTATTATTTTCGAGAGTTTCACACTTTGACTATCAGTTGATTTTTTTTAATACATAGAGAACAACTAACAGTTGAAATGTAAAACTCGCAAAAAAGTAATACTCCCTCTGTCGCAATTTATGTGACACTCTTTTTTTTTGTCCGTCTCGCAAAGAATGTCATCTTTCTATGATTAGAAAGAATTTAACTTTAAAATTTCTCTTTTACCATTAATGAAATTGTTTGTAGCCAAACAAATATCTAAGATTTGTTTCAGATCATATATTTCAAAAATCTTCCTTTTTTTTTCTTAAATTTTGTGCCAAATCAAACGGTACCACATAAACGGGACGAAAGGAATAGTTCAGATATGTTTTTAACCATTACTTCATGTACATGGGAAGTTGGCCAATAATAAGAATTAGAGTCTAAAATAAGAATCCCTTTTTCCTACCAACTTTTTTTTCTCTATTTCCTATCTATATTTTCTACACAAAAAAAAAAAAAAAAAACTTGTCCAAACTAGAATTAAATTTTTTGAAGAAGGAATTCAATTGGTTCAATTTTCAACCACAATAATTTTAATATGAGAGATTGCTTTCAAACTGGGTACAAAATCAATTACTTGACTCAATTAGTAATGTGATATTTGTTCATTTCTTAATCAATAAATATTCTTCATTGGTCTGGTAAGAAAATTGTCTATAAGTTTCTTTATATGTCTCCATAAGTCATTTTCAAATACAGTTCATAAAAATTAGTATTAGGGAAAATTGATGTTAGTTGTGGTTGGTTTAAAATACAAGTCATTTTCTTCCCATCTACTCTCTTTATTTATTTATTTTCTAGCGTTCTCCAATCGATTGACCTGCAGTAATACCTACCGCTTCCCCAATTCAACCAGGTCGTCATGAGTAGGACTCTGGCCATAACATAATCGACAAATCCAAGATGTACTCCTACAAGTAAAGGGAGTTCGAATAGAGATTAGTTGTGCACGAAAGGTTATGAATCGATTTACAAGTCCAAATCTTTTTTTCTCAATGGGATATCCTATATATATTTTTTTCTGAAATTGAATTTTCCTTAACTCCACCTAAATTAAAAGGGAAAAAATAAAGAATAAAACTAATGAATATGACCAAATTGGTTGAGAAGGAGATCTCTCTCACACATACACACGCACGTACGATAGAAAAAGACTCATAAGGGTGGCCGAGTTGGTTGAGCAAGGGGATCTCCCAAACGAGAAGTCTCAAGTTCGAAACCCCTTATGTGATTTGCGAGCTATTACACTGGAGCAAGATTTACCCTTTGCGTACCCAAAGGGTAGCGACCGCAAGTTTCCTTGTCATAAAAAGAAACATACAGAAAAAGCCATATAGCACATAGGATCAAAAATGTTTTTCATCAGTTTTATTCAGCTTCAACCAAGGTTAGGTAACTAAATTTCTAGTTCATATAGTACATTTGTTTATAAATATTCCCAACTTTTCTTTATTCTAACCCTGGAAAACACACAAAAGGATCTCAATGAATAACATTTTTTCTCAACTTCACAATAGGTTAAAACTAGTAACAATGGCTCTGACCAAGAAATCGTCGAGTTTATAGACAATGAGAGGACGAAACCAAGATGTAGCTCACCGGAGAGGAAGTGATCGATCTCCAATCGATCCCTTCTTTTAGTAGCCTCGGGTTATCAATCGTTTATTTCCAGTAGCGTATTCGCTTCATGGTATGAAGATCAAGAATCATGTGCATGACATATTTAGAACTTTTTTACTTGGACCAGAGCTCCTTGTCTCTTTCCTGATTCGAGCATAGCGTCCAAAACAGCAACATCACGAGCACCTTCAGCAAATGAGAGACGAGGATCGATGTGGGAAATATGGTCCTTCTGCACGAAAAGTAAATTCGATAAAGGCGAGAATGAAAGCACAAGATCAATGATCTAGAGTAGAAGGTTCACACTGCAACAACAACATTAACAACTAATACTATTACTACTACTATGCCGCCTCTGTCTGAAGCAAGTTAGGGTCGGCTAGCTATATGAATCATCACTGACTATGTCACTTCACTTAAGCTCATTCCGGACCAATATTATACAAAATAAAATTAAATAAAAAGTATTAGAAGTTCTCTATGTTTTTTACTAGCATATAAATCTCTGACCTGACTAAAAATCTCATTGAAAACATAGGAATTTTCGAGTAAAAGGACTATAGGCATGGCCAAAATGACAGCTCATTTCCCAAAACAAATGGGCAAACAGAACGTGATGTGTCTAGATGTGCGTACTCAAAGTTGGAGTGCTTACTTGCCAGCTGAGGCTAAGTTTGAGTGTCTATTTATGTATTATGCCTAAAATATATGTACCCTTCGCAAGGCAGAAATCTGTCCGACTAATAATTTGTAGGACACTAACAAATAAGGAAGTGAGAACTTCAGGAAGCATTTTACCTTCAGGTTGGCCGTTGATACATCTGATAGAAATGTTTTCAGTTCATCAGTGACTCCGCTAAATGGATAAAAGAAGCTCTTGCTTTGACTATCAGCCATATGTAGGGAAACCTGAGACAGCAATTTAAAGACGAGATATGTGAATTGTCCTTTTTGAAGGGAAAGAAGTTATATAACATTAAATTTCATTCACATCGAAGTAGAGAGTTTTCCAATTACCAAGTAGCCATGCTTTCCATCCTTGTTACCACGCTCAACTTGCAGCACTCCGTTCAAACCCACAACTCGCCAAATTATCTAGAGACATGAAATGCATAATTACTCAACAATTACCGCTCTACAGATATGTTGTCACATAAAATATTTTCCGGAGAAAACAGTTGAGTTAGTATATTACTTGCCTTTGGTGACTTTGAAGATACCACCATCACAAAAATTCCTGAACACCCGTTCTCCAGTTGACTAAATAGAAGAAAAGTTCATCATGATTACATTCAACTTCGTTAAAATCAAATCCTTAGTATGATGAGGATAATAGTGTTGAACTCACAATATCGACGAGATGTTATCAGGTGGCGGCAAAGTCTTATCCACATGAGAATTCATTGATGACAACGATGCAATCTCACATCCAACAAGCTGCTCATTTGGAGAGGACAATAGTGCTAATTAATTCGAAGAAGCTTTGACTAGTAAGAGATGATCAAAATGTAAAGAACAATACTTTTTAAAAAAAGTTGAGAGACGTGGTCAGTATGAAGCTTAATTGACAAAGGTACTAACGTAATGCCGAAATGGACAATTTTCACCTTTGCTTTTCTTCGGTATTTTGACAAAGGTACTAACATAATGCAGACTGAATTCAATTGCTTTAAGGTTTGCATTGGCGTTGTATTACTGGTTTAATTCTCACGGGGTGGATTGAGAGTGATTTTTTACGGTTGTTGGTATGGTAGAAAAAACTTGTGCTATTCCTTGGCTATTGAGGACATCTATTCTGAGTGGATGCTAATGGCTACAGTACAGGTGAAAGAAAGACATCATTACACCGAAGTAAATAAGATTGTGGTTTTTTGCTAAGACTGGTTCTGGAACCTTTCCAAAATATCTTATTACTCTTAGTGTTATTTTTTATAAACATGGTGTTGGGGTCAGCTTGCGCGCACCTCAACTAATTCCACAGGGTACCTGTTACCTCTCACCAGCACAGGTACCGAATAACCCTGTCCACCAAGTCTTGGACAAATGGGAAGAAATCACCTAGTGTTTTTGCCTCCGCTAGGATTTGAACCTATACCCATTTACAATAGATCTACTGTAAACAGAGAGGACAAGAAAAGAGATATCACCCAATAATTATCGCTATAGATCAGGAAGGCTGGAAGGATGAGAAGATTACCATCCTTAGTCCAGCTACAAAATGTACGCCCATGTCTAGAATGAAACCACCCTGAAGAAATCAAATGAGATTGTCAAAGAGCAAGTCAATGATTTTAAACCAAAAGAGATTAGACAATGCGCTGAACGTACTTAACAACTCACAAATGCTTCCATTGTACTTAAGACTACACAAAAGTTCTTTGAGTCCAGAACCAAAATGACGCAAAGAGCAAATTATGCAATGAATTAAGAAAAATAATGTTAATGCATGAATTTCGTGTGTTAACTGTGCCAACTCAGACGTTCCAGGTTAACAGCTGTTAGGCCAAGTTTGACCAACTATAACGCATGAAATTTCTATATGAGTTCCAAGTACGGGTAGCAGGAGAATCTGGTCAATAATGCAGTCAGAAATAATTGAACATAACGCATGAATTTCATGCATTATAGTTGGTCAAACTTGGCATAACGTCGGTTACATTTAGTTTTGGCACTCATTTTCGTTAAAAAAATAGTTCTGCCGTCATTTTGGTTCCGGGCTCCAACTTTTCAGTACTATACTATTTTTTGCCAAATGTTAGATCTTAAGTTATTTAGCATGTATTATGGCAGAGGAACACAACAGGGTCTACACTAAAAGAAGCTATCTTATATTAAGAGGAACTTTTTCCTCACTGATACTCCTTCCGTTTCAATTTGTTTGTCCTACTTTCCTTTTTAGTCCGTTTCAAAAAGAATGCATCTTTCCTTTTTTGGCAACTCTTTAATTCCAACTTTTCACATGGCATGTCTAAGACCACAAGATTGAAGGGCATTTTGGTACATTTGACATATCTTTAATTTTAGACCACAAGATTCAAAAGTCTTCTTTACTTTCTTAAACTATGTGCCAAGTCAAAACCAGACAAACAAATTGAAACACAGGGAGTATTCAAAAAAGTTGAGCCAATTCTTATTTTAATAAGATAGAGAAACTAATATATCATTTAGTGAAATACTCACAGCAAACTGACGTCTCCAGGAGCTGGCGAAGTAAGGATTTGAGCTGTTCATTGATCCTTCAACGATTACTTGGATATTCATCATCTCTCCAATTTCAGAAATTAGTTTCTTGCTCTGTATAAGACAATAGTTAATTACCCAGCCTAGTCTCATTGAAAATTAAGATGACAACACCATTAAGAGTACCTCTATGAAGGCAGGTTCGAAGCGATAATTTTCTGCAACCGCCCAAATTGATTGATGAGTCAATGTGGCGCTAAGAGAATTATAATGAGCCAATGCTTTCTCTGCCTCGTCGACAGCTGTATAATAGACCAATCTCAGATACACAAATATGAATATGCATTCGAATGTAGATCACAAAAAAGAAAACATGCTAGTTGCTTTCCTTGACTTAATTTCAGATCTTCCAATTTCCAATTAATCACAATCTCAGACATATAAAGGTGAAACACATCCAAATGGGGAACACGAGAAAAAAAAAACATATCTTTCTCCTTTGCTTTTCCTTAACTTAATTTATTCCAGATCTTTCAGTTTTTCTTTATTTTTTTCCCGAAAAATAAAACTTTCCATGATGCCTAACCATACGGTTTCTCATTAAGACAGCTGGGAGCCCTAAAAACACCACAGTTCAGTCACAGCTGCTCAGTTAATTGTCACTCAAAACTGTTGCATGTCTGTCTGATTTCGTAGCTGAAAACGACTCTCCCTTTGCTTTTTGTTGTATGTTTTCTTTTTAACAAACTTCAAAACCTAAGGAGGGTTAGTAATGACAGGTTCAGGCAAGCGACACACAGTAGAAGAAAACCGAAATTATCATTGGTATCTGGAGATGCCAAGATCGATTATTTGGAGACTATCTTAAATTCTCCGAGCTTATGTCAAGCTTTACTTCTTTAACAAGCGAAAATGGGACTGGACCGGATGAAGCTTCAACTCCAACAGCAAATAAAAGGAGTTAGGTACACTCCCTCCCTATTCAGTCTCCCAAGCTAGAGTTTTGAAAAATAAACACTTCCTTTTGGAGGAAATTGTAAACATATAGTGGACAAAGTCATCAAGTTTGAAGAAATAGATGCCCTAAGAATTACAGGAAAGTTCATTTACAATTCATGCAACGGAAGAGAAGTGGTGTGAAGGAAGCATGCACGAAATTGTACAATGTTACCATTTAGCTACAGATGATTCTGAATAGAATAAAGATGTCATGATTGCATTAGTTTTGAGATAATTACAAGATAAAACCAAATCCAACGAACATAGTAAACTAGATATACAACATATGCCCAGAAAAAGAGAAGATAATACAATATCTGCAGTGATTTGAATAATTCTATGTCTCCTGTCCAAGCAAGTTGATAAATCTAGCTGATAGGGATTCCTTAATGGCTTTACTACTCCTTACCAGAATGAAAATAAAGTGGTAGAGACACAAATTGGTCAGCAGTGATAGGCTGAGGACTGAGGAGTACTTTTGAAATGAACCAACCAAATCCTCTCTCACGTAATGCATTCTAATCTAGAAAACATACTAGCTTAAATACAGCAGGCAAGGCAATGACTAAAAGATAATTCACCACAGACTTCTCTATCAATTCTAGCGGCTTGTATACTTGTGGACTAACAAGAAAAGTAGCTACTTCTTAGTTGGTATCAAACGTAAGGATAGAGGAAAACAGTCCAGAATCTATTTGGCTTCACTGTATCTCGAGAACATGAGCACTCTCAATGTGCCTCTTTCACATGGATAGGCTACAGAAGGAGCATGCCTAACTCTGGTAATATACAGAGGAGAGTGATAAATATCTTCAGTAGATCTTTCCTGAGTGTAAATTCTGCCGAGTTTCCGGACCATTTGTTTGTTTGTTGCATCTTTAGCTGTTTGTGGATTGTGGTGTGATTTTGAATCTTCTAGGAGTAAAATAGCCGCCAAGAACAATGAAGGAAACTCAAGTTCTTTCGGCAATGACAGAGGATCAACACGAAACTCAAGACCCTACGGAAAAGATTCCTGCATGTATCTTCCGGAATGTTTGGGAAGGAATGCAATCTCAGATCTTTCAAAGGAAAAATGGAGCTGTACACAACAAGAAGATAGATTTTTACATTTTATGTTTTCGGGTGTAAGATGAACTACATAAATGACTTTGGCTCCTTAGAGTGTTAAGAGAGTACAGTCCTGCACTTCCTTGGTGCTTTTGTGAGTAAAATACAACCTTTACTTGAGAAAAAGGAGTTCCGTCGGTGTGTCAATCTCAAAACTTCTATAAAAAGGAGTTCCGTCGGTGTGTCAATCTCAAAACTTCTATACTAGGCTCAAGACCAAGACATGTTAAAACTCCTTATATCAGTCATGCCACTAGAGCTTTAGTCAGACAGTTGAAAAGTATTATTTTAAGGTTGAGCAAGTCGAATAGCACGACAGGAGAGATGCTAGAAGTTGGTTAGTAAAATGCACGTCAAACAGAAATAAATTGATTAGAGCAACATCGACATTCATAAATTCAGTGAAATAAAACTGCATCTTACTTACTTGCGGCGGCTGGTTTCTCTGGAGCATCCCAATTTCGCCAAGTAAAAGAACATATGCAAATACATAGTGGTTAGTTTTTTGCACGTCACACTGAAATGAACACAAGTTATTCCAACTATTCATAGACAGCAAATGTAAGAGATAAGGAGAAAAAAGAAAGATAAAAGCAATAAAAAAATGAATTTTTAGAAAATGAACTTCGAAAAAATGGCTGGCCATTATCCATGCCCCATCCAACCTACTCAAGGTAGCTTCATCCAAAAATATAAATAGAAAAGAAAAGCGTTAAAAAAATACACCATTTATTGCAACTTTTTATGCAATTACCTTGAAGGACATGTTTTCCTGCCTTGAGCAGCCTCAATGACATATCCACCTACATGAATTAATGAAAATATCAAACACAATATTTTGAAATAACTGCAATTCGTTAAGTGTAATGCTGATAGTGAAGACATTTCCCCTTCCATGTGATTGACACCGATAAAAAAAATTCTTTGTGATTTTGGGTCGTGAAAACCCCATGGAATTAGTTGAGGTCCGCGAAAGCTGATACGGACATCACAGGTATCAAAAAAAAACTTACTGACGAAAAAGTGATACTTTTTTTCCTACTCCATGATTACTATTTACCGCCTTGACATGAAATAAAATAGAGGGATATAAGATGCAAGTAGCCAAGTGCCAACATTAGTTACTTTGTGCATATGAAACTTTGATGATATATAAAAGCATACAGACAAGACAGATAGATATACCATGGTTTGTCCCGCAAGAACCACAGCAACACCAGTAATGGAACTGTCCTTAATGATCTCCTCGAGCCCAGCATCTCCCCACTTACATTCCACATTTGGGAAATGCTTTTGTGCTATTTCAACAGCACTTCTGGCAGATTCCTAACAAACATACACACATTATCAGACTCCTAAAAGTAACAATGACGACAAATAGTAATTTGATAGACAGAAAAGGTACACAAAGAGATTCAGTTTCTATTATCTAACTGAAATTTTTATTTCAAGAAAGCGCACACTACACAAAGTTTTCATTTTCAAATCCACAAACAAACACCAGCAAATAAGTATTCTACATTTCCCCGACAATCCAATTTTCGCTTTCAAGAACAAAGCTACACTAGACTACATAAAGTTTACGTCCTTATCAAATGTAGGCAGGTAAATCCACTAACAAATGCATGCAAATACCAGAAGTTTTATAGTTTATAACTTGTAGTTCCAAACAATTCAATTCTCATTGTCAAGGTCAATGCAACAACCAGACTAAAATCCTCAAATAGATGGATACGAATAGAGAAATATATCAGTTTCTCCAACAACCCAATGTTTTGCTGTGAAAAATGATCCAAGAAAATGGAAGAAAAGAACAATTCCAAAGCTAGACTACATAAAATTCCCATCTTTATCACACCCAGAAACTAAAATCCACAAACAAATACATACAAATAGAGAAAAATGTCAGTTTCCCCAACAGGCAACAACCCAATGTTTTGCTGTGATGAATGATCCAAGAAAATGGAAGAAAACTAGACAACATAATCCTATTTTTATCAAACCCAGAAACTAAAATCCACAAACAAATAGAGAAAAATGTCAGTTTCCCCAACAACCCAATGTTTTGCTGTGAAGAATGATCCAAGAAAATGGAAGAAGAACAATTATTTTTGATGACCGTTGGTGTCGGGGCCAGCTTTCGCGCACCTCGACTAATTCCACGAGATACATGTCACCTCCCACCAGCAACAACTACCGAGTAACTCTATCCACCACAGCTAGGACAGACGGAAAGAAATCACCTGTTGTTTTTTGGAAGAAAAAGAACAATTCTACAGCTAGGCTACATAAAGATCCCATTTTTATCAAATCCCAGAAACTAAAATCCACAAACAAATGCATACTAACTTCTCTTTCCACAAAAACCAAGTTCATAGCTTGAACAATAATTCAAGCAAAAGAACAATTCCACAGCTAGACTAATAATGATCCAATTTTTATCACACCCCAGAAACTAAAATCCACAAACAAATGCATACAAACTTTTTCTTCCCACAAAAAACCCAGTTCATAGCTTGAACAATAATTCAAGAAAATGGAAGAAAAAGAACAATTCCGCAGCTAGACTACGTAAAGATCCCATTTTTATCACACCCACAAACTAAAATCCCCAAACAAATGCATAAAAACTCTCCTTTCCACATGAAGTTTCCATTTTTATCACAACCCAAAAACTAAAATCCACAAACAAATGCATACAAACTTTTCTTTCCACAAAGAAACCCAGTTCATAGCTTTGAACAATAATTCAAGAAGTGGAGCAACATTATTACTAGTTACCTCACTACGACTCCAAATAGCTCTGAGAACAAAGAGATTAGGAATTTCAGCTAATCTGGGAATATATTGAGTTTTAACAAAAATGCCAGCTCCAAGAATGGAAGAAAAAGAACAATTCCATACCTAGACTACATAAAGATCCCATTCTTATCAAACCCCAGAAACTAAAATACCCAAACAAATGCATACAAATGCAGAAGTTCCAGTTCTTAGCTCTGAACAACTACAACGCATACCCAGTGTAATCTCACAAGTGGGGTCCGGGGAGAATAGTGTGTACTCAGACCTTAGCCCTAACTCGTAAAGATAGAGAGATTGTTTCCGATAGAACAATTCAAGAAAATGGAAGAGAAAGAACAATTCCACAGCTAGACTACATAAAGATCCCATTTTTATCAAACCCAGAAACTAAAATCCCCAAACAAATGCATAAAAACTCTCCTTTCCACAAAAAGTTTCCATCTTTATCACACCCAGAAACTAAAATCCCCAAACAAATGCATACAAACTTTCCATTCCACAAAAACCCAGTTCATAGCTTTGAACAATAATTCAAGAAAATGGAAGAAAATTCAAAAAGTGGGGTAAATTTATAAGTTACCTCACTACGACTCCAAATAGCTCTGAGAACAAAGAGATTAGGAATCTCAGCTAATCTGGGAATATATTGAGTTTTAACAAAAATGCCAGCTCCAAGAATGGAAGAAACAGAACAATTCCACACCTAGACTACATAAAGATCCCATTTTATCAAACCCCAGCAACTAAAATCCCCAAACAAATGCATACAAATGCAGAAGTTTCAGTTCTTAGCTCTGAACAACAACAACAACAGCATACCCCGTGTAATCTCACAAGTGGGGTCTGAGGAGGATAGAGTGTACGCAGACCTTAGCCCTAACTCGTAAAGATAGAGAGATTGTTTCCGATAGAACAATTCAAGTAAATGGAAGAGAAAGAACAATTCCACAGCTAGACTACATAAAGATCCCATTCTTATCAAACCCCAGCAACTAAAATCCCCAAACAAATGCATACAAATGCAGAAGTTCCAGTTCTTAGCTCTGAACAACAACAACAACAGCATACCCCGTGTAATCTCACAAGTGGGGTCCGAGGAGGATAGAGTGTACGCAGACCTTAGCCTTAACTCGTAAAGATAGAGAGATTGTTTCCGATAGAACAATTCAAGAAAATGGAAGAGAAAGAACAATTCCACAGCTAGACTACATAAAGATCCCATTTTTATCAAACCCAAAAACTAAAATCCCCAAACAAATGCATAAAAACTCTCCTTTCCACATAAAGTTTCCATCTTTATCACACCCAGAAACTAAAATCCCCAAACAAATGCATACAAACTTTTCATTCCACCAAAACCTAGTTCATAGCTTTGAACAATAATTCAAGAAAATGGAAGAAAATTCAAAAAGTGGGGCAAATTTATAAGTTACCTCACTACGACTCCAAATAGCTCTGAGAACAAAGAGATTAGGAATCTCAGCTAATCTGGGAATATATTGAGTTTTAACAAAAATGCCAGCTCCAAGAATGAAAGAAAAAGAACAATTCCACACCTAGACTACATAAAGATCCCATTTTATCAAACCCCAGCAACTAAAATCCCCAAACAAATGCATACAAATGCAGAAGTTCCAGTTCTTAGCTCTGAACAACAACAACAGCATACCCCGTGTAATCTCACAAGTGGGGTCCGGGGAGGAAAGAGTGTACGCAGACCTTAGCCCTAACTCGTAAAGATAGAGAGATTGTTTCCGATAGAACAATTCAAGAAAATGGAAGAGAAAGAACAATTCCACAGCTAGACTACATAAAGATCCCATTTTTATCAAACCCAGAAACTAAAATCCCCAAACAAATGCATAAAAACTCTCCTTTCCACATAAAGTTTCCATCTTTATCACACCCAGAAACTAAAATCCCCAAACAAATGCATACATACTTTTCTTTCCACAAAAAAACCCAGTTCATAGCTTTGAACAATAATTCAAGAAGTGGAGCAACATTATTACTAGTTACCTCACTACGACTCCAAATAGCTCTGAGAACAAAGAGATTAGGAATTTCAGCTAATCTGGGAATATATTGAGTTTTAACAAAAATGCCAGCTCCAAGAATGGAAGAAAAAGAACAATTCCATACCTAGACTACATAAAGATCCCATTCTTATCAAACCCCAGAAACTAAAATACCCAAACAAATGCATACAAATGCAGAAGTTCCAGTTCTTAGCTCTGAACAACTACAACGCATACCCAGTGTAATCTCACAAGTGGGGTCCGGGGAGAATAGTGTGTACTCAGACCTTAGCCCTAACTCGTAAAGATAGAGAGATTGTTTCCGATAGAACAATTCAAGAAAATGGAAGAGAAAGAACAATTCCACAGCTAGACTACATAAAGATCCCATTTTTATCAAACCCAGAAACTAAAATCCCCAAACAAATGCATAAAAACTCTCCTTTCCACAAAAAGTTTCCATCTTTATCACACCCAGAAACTAAAATCCCCAAACAAATGCATACAAACTTTCCATTCCACAAAAACCCAGTTCATAGCTTTGAACAATAATTCAAGAAAATGGAAGAAAATTCAAAAAGTGGGGTAAATTTATAAGTTACCTCACTACGACTCCAAATAGCTCTGAGAACAAAGAGATTAGGAATCTCAGCTAATCTGGGAATATATTGAGTTTTAACAAAAATGCCAGCTCCAAGAATGGAAGAAACAGAACAATTCCACACCTAGACTACATAAAGATCCCATTTTATCAAACCCCAGCAACTAAAATCCCCAAACAAATGCATACAAATGCAGAAGTTTCAGTTCTTAGCTCTGAACAACAACAACAACAGCATACCCCGTGTAATCTCACAAGTGGGGTCTGAGGAGGATAGAGTGTACGCAGACCTTAGCCCTAACTCGTAAAGATAGAGAGATTGTTTCCGATAGAACAATTCAAGTAAATGGAAGAGAAAGAACAATTCCACAGCTAGACTACATAAAGATCCCATTCTTATCAAACCCCAGCAACTAAAATCCCCAAACAAATGCATACAAATGCAGAAGTTCCAGTTCTTAGCTCTGAACAACAACAACAACAGCATACCCCGTGTAATCTCACAAGTGGGGTCCGAGGAGGATAGAGTGTACGCAGACCTTAGCCTTAACTCGTAAAGATAGAGAGATTGTTTCCGATAGAACAATTCAAGAAAATGGAAGAGAAAGAACAATTCCACAGCTAGACTACATAAAGATCCCATTTTTATCAAACCCAAAAACTAAAATCCCCAAACAAATGCATAAAAACTCTCCTTTCCACATAAAGTTTCCATCTTTATCACACCCAGAAACTAAAATCCCCAAACAAATGCATACAAACTTTTCATTCCACCAAAACCTAGTTCATAGCTTTGAACAATAATTCAAGAAAATGGAAGAAAATTCAAAAAGTGGGGCAAATTTATAAGTTACCTCACTACGACTCCAAATAGCTCTGAGAACAAAGAGATTAGGAATCTCAGCTAATCTGGGAATATATTGAGTTTTAACAAAAATGCCAGCTCCAAGAATGAAAGAAAAAGAACAATTCCACACCTAGACTACATAAAGATCCCATTTTATCAAACCCCAGCAACTAAAATCCCCAAACAAATGCATACAAATGCAGAAGTTCCAGTTCTTAGCTCTGAACAACAACAACAGCATACCCCGTGTAATCTCACAAGTGGGGTCCGGGGAGGAAAGAGTGTACGCAGACCTTAGCCCTAACTCGTAAAGATAGAGAGATTGTTTCCGATAGAACAATTCAAGAAAATGGAAGAGAAAGAACAATTCCACAGCTAGACTACATAAAGATCCCATTTTTATCAAACCCAGAAACTAAAATCCCCAAACAAATGCATAAAAACTCTCCTTTCCACATAAAGTTTCCATCTTTATCACACCCAGAAACTAAAATCCCCAAACAAATGCATACATACTTTTCTTTCCACAAAAAAACCCAGTTCATAGCTTTGAACAATAATTCAAGAAGTGGAGCAACATTATTACTAGTTACCTCACTACGACTCCAAATAGCTCTGAGAACAAAGAGATTAGAAATTTCAGCTAATCTGGGAATATATTGAGTTTTAACAAAAATGCCGGCTCCAAGAATGGAAGAAAATGAACAATTCCATACCTAGACTACATAGAGATCCCATTTTTATCAAACCCCAGAAACTAAAATCCCCAAACAAATGCATACAAATGCAGAAGTTCCAGTTCTTAGCTCTGAACAACAACAACGCATACCCAGTGTAATCTCACAAGTGGGGTCCGGGGAGGATCGAGTGTACACAGACCTTAGCTCTAAGTCGTAAAGATAGAGAGGTTGTTTCTCATAGAACAATTCAAGAAAATGGAAGAAAAAGAACAATTCCACAGCTAGACTACATAAAGATCCCATTTTTATCACACCCACAAACTAAAATCCGCAAACAAATGCATAAAAACTCTCCTTTCCACATAAAGTTTCCATTTTTATCAAACCCCAGAAACTAAAATCCCCAAACAAATGCATACAAACTTTTCTTTCCACAAAAAACCCAGTTAATAGCTTTGAACAATAATTCAAGAAAATTCAAAAAGTGGGGCAAAATTATAAGTTACCTCACTGCGACTCCAAATAGCTCTAAGAACAAGGAGATTAGGAATTTCAGCTAATCTAGGGATATATTGAGTTTTAACAAAAATACCAGCTCCAAGAATGGCTATATGAGGTGGCTGAGGCTGAGCCATTGCAGTTCATAGCATTGAACAATGACTCAAGAAAAAGAACAATTCTACAGCTAGACTACATAAAGATCCCATTTTTATCACACCCAGAAACTAAAATCCCCAAACAAATACAGAAGATCATTTCTTTCCACAAAAACAACCCAATTGTTAGCTCTGAACAACAACAACAACATACCACAAATGGGGTCTGGGGAGGGCCAAGTGTACGCAGACCTTAGTCCTAACTCGTAAAGATAGAGAGGTTATTTCCGATAGAACAATTCCACAGCTAGACTACATAAAGATCCCATTTTTATCACAACCCAAGAAACTAAAATCCCCAAACAAATGCATACAAACTTTTCTTTCCACAAAAACCCAGTTCATAGCTCTGAACAATGATTCAAGAAAATGGAAGAAAAAGAACAATTCCACAGCTAGACTACATAAAGATCCCATTTTTATCAAACCCCAGAAACTAAAATCCCCAAACAAATGCATACAAACTTTTCTTTCCACAAAAAACCCAGTTCATAGCTTTGAACAATGACTCAAGAAAATTCAAAAAGTAGGGCAAAACAATAAGTTACCTCACTACGACTCCAAATAGCTCTGAGAACAAAGAGATTAGGAATTTCAGCTAATCTGGGAATATATTGAGTTTTAACAAAAATACCAGCTCCAAGAATGGCTATATGAGGTGGCTGAGGCTGTGCCATTGCAGATCTTTAAACACTAATTGATCTTTGAATACCTGTTCTTCAATTTCACCAGTGCTAACCTGCTAATCCTTTGTTAAAGTTTGTTGTATTTTTATTTTTATTTTTATTTTTAGTCTATTTTAAAAAATGTGTTTTCTATTTAATTCTAATTTTTCATATGGCATGGCAGGGATGGCCCCAAAGCGGAATTGACACTTTGATCGAAGCTCCAATAGGTAGTCACTCCCTTCTCAGAGAATCGTATGTGAGACTTTAGCCTTATACGGCTCTGTCCCGAGCTTCCGTCGTCGATCTTGACATTAAACCACTATCTATGCGTGTATTTTCAATTTGAACTGACGAATCTTTTACCTCTTGGGTAGTGTCGAATAATGATGCTTGCGTTGCGGGAGATTCCCACCTATAGGGTCCGGCCTGCTTCCCGTCCGAAAAGACGCTCACTAAGATTACAAAACATTAAAAATCACAAGATTCGAAAAAAAAATTATTTTCTAAATTTCATATTAAATTAAAAACAGATAAACAAATTAAATCGATGAAGTATATAATTATAATTAGTTTTCTTTTTTCCATCATGGTCATAGTATTTTTGTTTATTACTTCTCTCTTCTTTTTTTTTTCCTTTTTTTTTATGTTTTTTTAATACTAACTATTCGAACTTAGGATTGTCAATGAAATGTGTTCTTGATACTATTCATGTCAAAATTGATATCTCTAAATAATCCTCACAACTTATGCACATAGCAATTTGGATTAATGCTAATGAGGCTTTCACAGTTTATAGTTTTTCTTTTTTAAAGAAAAATTAATGTTCCTAATATACATTTCAATATGATATTTGTACGAACAATTGGATGCCATGAGCTTTTACTGACACGCATTATATATAAGAAAATCAAATAATCTACTCACAATTAATAATAACGGTAGAAAGAAAATCGACGTCATTTGAAGAATAAGTTCAAAAAACTAATCTTCATCCTATGTTCTCTTAGATTGACCATTGATTTAAGGATGTAAGGATGTGATAAGCGATTCACTTTGTAACCCAAAGTCTTTTGTAGGCTTTGTTACGATACTTAAGTGAATCGTGGTGTTTTATCGAATATTGTGTATTATGATAATTTAAGTGCATTATCTCATCAATATATATTTAGGCTGACTTACCCATAGAATAACTTTTAACGAATCGGCAAGAGCTGAGCTAACTTAGTTTATGATTAATAGTCATCTAAATGGCGTCATGTTATCTCGCAAGTCTCCACAATTTAGGGACAAAGACCATAACTACCTTTATCCTATGTACTAGTCTTTGATGCTCAACTTTAATAAAACGATACATTAAATATTTTGCCACATATTAGTGATATCCCTCCTCAACCTTTTCTACTAATAGTGTGGGCGACTCAAACACTCAAGTACGTAAAAATTTTGTCAGTTGTTCATCTTCGGAACAGGTGTTATAAATAATTGCTTTTTCTCTCTGTTGCAATTTATGAACTTTTTAGATGATAGTCTAAAATTTCCTTATGAGCAAACTAATAATCTTATGAGTAAAACATTAGATTATGGTTTTTTCTATTTCTTAAAATACATATTTACCTATTTTAAACATTTTTTTTTCTAGTTAGCTTTTCAAAACATACTTTCTTTTATTAAATCAATATTCTTTTTTTTAACTTCCTTCCCCACAAACCCTTGTTGATTATTTGCTTGAACTAATAACTTAAAAATATAGTCATTGAAAGGAATAAAACCAGAAAAAAAAATGGAATATAGATTCTTGTTATTTTTGTTTTTTTCTTCTTGTTTTTATATTTTGGTGTGTTGAAAATTTTGATGACAATGCCGGCCTTTTTGTGACACAATTAAGTGTGGCTAGTTATGTCATCTACAATTAATTTTATAATAATTGTTCCCCAATCATAAGCCAAAAGATTGAACTTTAATAAAAATATAAAGAGTTAAAGAGTCAACAATACGTTTAAATTATTTATTTTTTTGAGTTTATATTTGAACTATTGAGAATGTGAGTTTCTTATTTGAACTATCATTTAATGATTAGCAAAACACACCTAGACATTGACTAGACCAAATATTTGTTTACAAACGCTTCTAGATGCGTTTGTCCATAAAATATTCGTCCATCTAACATATATAACAGCTCTATTAGCTTACACATTATTTTTATTTATTTTTTCATATTTTCCAATTGATTTCTTTATAACCCTTCCGAGCGAGAGATATCGATGTCACGGCTGAGATGAGACTACGGCTAAGAAGGTGGAGAAGAAGATGTTGAATATCGCGATGGAGAATACATTCATTTATCTGGTGATATTCTTAACCTTTAACTTTAACTTTTAACCTAATAATTTATTTAATTTTGCCACGGTGAAATTGCTTTTCACGTGGAGTGCCACATGACAGAATTTTTAAGCAAAAGAGAGTGTAGTACACACCCATCAGATATTAGTCGAGATGGCTTTTACTAACCATTGGGTGATAGTTCAGGTAGAAAACTCACACTCCCAATTATTCAAGTATGAAACTCAAAAAACTGCGATAATTTAAATGTGTTTTTGACCCTTAACTCAAATATAAATTAGTTAATTAAGTACTAGAGTTGAGTTTATTAGTCTTAATTTTTTTTAAAAATAAAAATAAAAATTCAAACGCATCCAACAAGAATATGGAATATCCATAATTTATTGATTTTAACGAAAATGTATATATCTGACTCTTGATTCTAAGTGGTCAAAGTTTTTCAATAGCAATTTTCATTTTTTTTTATTTTTTGAGTTATTTTTTAAATTAATATTTTCCTTTTTTACCTTTCCTTCTGCTCATTTTTTAAAGTGAAATCATGCAATTTCTATTTTGAGTAATTCACTTGTAATATTATATAATAAGTAATAATCTTGAAACGTTATTATAATTTTTTTAATCTTGAAATTCATATCTTAGAAGAAACATAAAACACAATGAACTTGGAATATCACTTGTGAAACTTGTTTTTTCTATTTTTATTAAAGAAGTCATTTTTATCATTTTAAAAAAACTTGTTTATCTAGAGAAAATATTTTCAAAGCATTTTGACTAACCGGACATGAAAAAGCTTAGAAAATATTTTAATATGTTCGGTATGAAGAAAAATGTTTACTTGAAATATATTTTATAGGAAACTAAGTCGATTCTTTTACTTTTATTTTTCTATGTTCGGTAAGAAAGGAAAAAAATTATCTTAAAAATATTTGTATATAATCTAAGATGTGTGTTAGTTGATGGTGATGGTGATGGTGTAGGTAGTAGCTAGTGGTGATGGTAGCTGAAAGTAATGGCAACACTAATTGTTGATGGTGATAGTTGGTCATGGCGACTAGTAAATGTTGTTGATGATAGTAAAAGCTAATAATGGTGGTGAAAATGATGATGGTGGTTGATGATATATAGTGAAGACTGATGGTGGTTGATGATATATAGTGAAGACTGATGGTGGTGATCGTCGATAGTGATTGGTGGTAATTGTGGTAATGATTGGTGGTGATGATAACTGACTATTGTGATTGACGATGATGATGGTGGTGACTGATGATAGTGCTTGTGGGTGGTGGGTGACGACAACATCGTCTAATCGATAGTGGTGGACGATGACAGTTAGCTATGAATATTAATGCATGGAGTAGTGGTGAACTGCCATTTTTGTAGAATTTTTTTAATAAACATCTTAATGATATTAAGATTGTTATAGATTTTAATTATTCAAACCTATTAAGTGTTTGTAAAATAAATAAATATACGGACTTAATGATTAAGATATGAATGATTAAGATTCAAAACTAAAAACAAAAAGCCAATAATGAATGAGATCTGAATGACTAAGATTAATATATTTATAAAGCGCATATTGGTGGAGCCTAAGGCCTCTTTTGTTTGCACTTAATGAAGGTTTTAATCAGCTTGATCATTTAGATCTCAGTCATTAAGTTCGTTTATTTTTTAGTCTGAATTTTAATCATTCAAATCAATATCATTAGTTTTTTTATGTTTCAATCACTTAATGGGTTTGAATAGATCTTGATTAACATATGTAATAAAGTCTCAACAACACTAAGATGTTTATTTAATTTTTTTTGTAAAATAGTAGTTCATGATCAATTTTATTCATTCACTGTTACAATCATCGTCCACCATTATCAACTATCACTATTGTCGTTCACCATTATCAACTACATGCCACCACCAACCATCATCCTCAACCACAACCGTCATCACCACCAATCACTATAATAGTTGTCACACCACTAGCCACCATTTACAACCATCACCACCAACCACCGATCACCACCATCATTCATCGCATAATATATCGTCAACCACACTCATTATTAACCACCACCATTAGCTATAACTATTATCCATCACAACTATCAACCGTCAGCACTAACTACATCATCAACCTTTACTGCCAACCACCATCACCATTAGCTACTATTCACACCCCACCATTAGCCAATATCATCTCCAATCAACACTCTCAACCACCACCGGCATCACCACCAATTTCCATATAATTTTTTTTTTAATTTTTTTTTGTTGATATATAGTATTAGATTAATTTAATATTTTATTAAATTTTATGCTTTTAGGTATTAAAAAAACAACCTTAATTATTTAATATTTCGACCTTAATATAATATCTTAACGATTTAAATGTGTATTTATATTCAAACATCTAAATCTTAATGCACATTTTAATATATTCAGACGTGTATTCAAATTCAGATATCTTAATCTTAATAAAAAAACGAGGCCTAAATAGATATAAATATTTTTCTTAAGAGTGTGAAAAAACCTTAAAAGACAGATAATATGGATCGAATATAATATTAATTTAACCATAATAACTTAACATTAATACTAAACGGAGTTCACAAAGTCATGAATGTAGCATAAGCTGGAATATCCCATAATATCAATGTTAAATTTTTTTTAAAAGAATATTAGTGAAAGATTAGTTATCGGAATTAACTAAGAAAAAATGATGACTATATATACACTTTGTCTTGTTACCATTGTGAAATTAAGAAGCATCTCTTTTGTGTTTCTAAATCCTACTATATACTCTCAAGTTGAATTAAAAGTTGTCAAAGGTTTGGTTCTTTTATTTTTTGCCATTTGTCATTTGAATTCTCAATTATGTCAATTTAGTTGTTTTAAATTTCTTTATATATTAAGACCATTGTTTTCATCAATTAAATATATTTTTTTTGATCAACAAGTTCTGTTCTATCCTTTTTGCCATATGTAGTTCTACTTATAGAAATATCCATCAAATTATTTATAGTTAAAAACTTAAAATAATAACAAAGCAGGCTTAGTCTATTCTGTTCACATTAACTTATTATTCTTTCTCACTTTGATCATCAAAATTCAAGATTTACATCTTCTTGAATTCCTTTAGTTAATTCTTAGTATATGTGTAGAGTTTATGATTTGTGCGCTGACAGTATAAAGAGCTATGTAGCCAGTTAAATCACAGTGCTAGTATGAAAATTCTTCAAAGCTACTGTCTCATTTCGAATAGTTCAAGGGCAAAACTGACCCTTTTTGAGCTATTTGGCTTGTGGGGAAGGCATTTTTGTGCCAAAAATGAAACGGAGGGGAGAGTTTTTCTATTACGAATAGTTCAGGGGTATTTTGGTCATTTTCCCTACTTAAAGTAGTAATAAGGCAGGATTGTATTATGTCTCACTTTGATCATCAAAATTCAAAATTTACATCTTCTTGAATTCCTTTAGTTTTCATTAGACACTTTGGACCATAATGGAAGTTAAAGTTGGAGGCTAGAATTCTTAGTATATGTAGAGTTTATGATTTGTGCGTGTGCGCTGACAGTATAAAGAGCTATATAGCCGGTTAAGTCGCAATGCTAGTATGAAAGTTCTTCAAAGCTATTGTTTCATTTTGAATAGTTCAAGGGCTAAATTGACCATTTCCCCCTTGCTCTGGAGGGACGGGAAGGGTATTTTTGAGCTACTTGGCTTGTTGGAAGGCATTTTTGTGCCAAAAACGAAACGGGAGGGAGTTTAGGGGTATTTTGATCATTTTCACTTTGATCATTAAACTTCAAGATTTACATCTTCTTGAATTCCTTTAGTTTTCATTAGAAACTTGGAGCAAATGGAAGTTGAAGTTGGAGGCTAAAATTCTTTAGTATTTTGTATCAGCAGAAGGTGTAAAGTGCAATGGATGCTCAAAAATCCATTGAAGATATATTCTCAAAGATACATCCATGTTTTCCAGTGAACACAAGAATAGCTATAGTTGGAGCAGGTCCAAGTGGAATATCAGCTGCTTATGCATTGTGTAATCTTGGCTACAACAATGTGATAGTTATCGAGAAACATCAATCGGTCGGTGGCATGTGTGAATCTGTTGATGTTGAAGGTACGCGGAAACGTCTTATATATGAGTTTATGTTATGTTCCTTGACAATGTAAAATTGAAAAATCTTCAAACTGTCACATTTTGAGTTTATATGTGAATCTGTTGACGTTGATAGTATGCAAAACGCCTTATATAGAGTTTATGTAAAATGAAAATTCTTCAAACTGTCACATATAGAGTTTATGTGAATCTGTTGATGTTGAAGGTACGCAAAAACGTCTTATACAATGTTTATGTTACGTGCACTGACAATGTAAAATGAAAATTCTTCAAACTGTCAATATATATAGAGTTTATGTTAATCTGTTGATGTTGAAGGTATGCAAAAAACAGTCTTATACAGAGTTTATCTTTTGTGCGCTGACAACGTAAAATGAACTGTCAATATACATGAAGTTTATGTGAATTTGTTGATGTTGAAGGTATGCAAAAACGTCTTATATAGAGTTTATGTTATGTGATCAAAATTCTTCAAACTGGTAAAGTTGTTGTCATGTGACCAGGAGGTCACGGGTTAAAGCCTGGAAATAGCCTCTTGCATAAATGCAGGGTAAGGCTGCGTTCAATAGACCCTTGTGGTCTGGTCTTTTCCTGAACCCCACGCATGGCGGAAGCTTTAGTGCACCGAACTGCCCCTTGTTGATGTCGAAGGTATGCGAAAACGTCTTATCAGTGTTTATATATGTGCCCTGGCAATGTAAAATGAAAATTCTTCAAACAAGCACATTTTGATGTTGAAGGTATGCAAAAACGTCTTATACAGTGTTTATGTACTGTGCATTGACAATGTAAAATGAAAATTTTTCAAACTGTCAGTATATATTACTTAAACTTGTCTTGGGTAGAGTTTATGTAAATCTGTTGATGTTCAAAGTATGCAAAGATATCTTATATAGAGTTTATGTTCCGTGTGCTGACAATGTAAAATGAAAATTCTTCAAACTGTCGGTATATATAACTTTAACTCGTCTTATATATAGGTAGTTTTATTTTGATGTTGATATTTTTTGTGTTTAACAGGAAAAATTTATGATCTTGGAGGTCAAGTTCTTGCAGCAAATAGTGCTCCAACAATTTTCCATTTGGCAAAGGAAACAGGAAGTGAGCTTGTAGAATTAGATTCTCACAAACTTGCATTAATAGACAGCCAAACAGGGAATTATCAGGACAATAAAGTTGCAGATGATTATGTATCTGTTATATCACTGACATTAGAACTCCAGGTCAGTTTCATGTCATGTACAATAATCAGCTTGTTTAAACTACAGTCAAACGTCGTTTGTCTGGACATCTTTTGGCTGCTATAGCGAAATGTTACAAAGAACATAGGCATAATTCATAAATAGACACTCAAACTTGACCTCAGCTAGCAAGTAAACGCTCCAACTTTGAGTATGCACATCTAGACACCTCAACTCATCTCCATTGTGTCAGTTGAACACTCCAACTTACAAAATGATCATCCATAGACCTCCAAAATTTATGTTCCACGTGAGCTTCGGGTGTCCAGGAGTCACAATGAGGACGAGTTGGAGTGTTTAGTTGCCATTTGAGATCAAGTTGAGGTGTCTAAATGTGCACTCTCAAAGTTAGAGTGTTTATTTGCCGCCTGAGGCTAAGTTTGAGTAGTTGTTTATGTATTATGCCAAGGACATATAATATAATATAGCATGAAAAATTTGTTCCAAAAAAATCTTGGCCGTTATAGTGAAATGTGTTGGAAATCTTACGGAAAATACTTGAACACGAACACGTAGGGAATTCATCATAGCTTGAGGCATGCCTATTGACACTGTCCTTAAGGATATTTCACCCGGTATAGGTGTATCCCCCAGGATTCAACAAGCTCATCTAGTATTAAACTAGGAGCCATAATCTAACAAAGATTAACCAAAGAAAACCCAGCACACTTATAGAAATTTCGAAGTAAGATTTTGTCTTTTCCTTTTCTTCTCTAGTAAGAAAGACTTACTTCACTTTATATAGATGATGAAAGAAGTCATCTATTGCCAAGTTGAAAATCACCAATAGCTATGAGGTAATTATGAGGCTAATGAAGAGCAAAGATTGATGGCCAATAAAGAGAGGTAAATGTCAATGAATGACAAAGAATTGGTTTCATATTTGACTTTTCAAATTGACTATTAAGAAGAATAAAGATGATATAAATAATATATTAAAAGATAATAATTCTTTTTGAAATATAAGATTATTTTCCAACAAAATGTTGTTATAGAGAGGTCTTACTTAACATTTTATTTACAGGACAAAGCAAAAGATTCAGGTAGAATTGGAATTCATGCTGTGAGTGATATTGCTTCTGATATAACACCTGCATTTCTTGAAAGCCGCGGATTCAAGTCTGTTCCAAAATCTGTTGCACATGGTTACACTGCTTCTGGATATGGATTTGTTCAAGACATGCCTTATGCATATATTCACGAGTTCACTCGAACGTCTATGGCTGGGAAAATTCGACGTTTCAAAGATGGATACACGAGCCTGTGGAAGAAAGTCAGTGAATCTTTGCCAATAACAGTCATGTGCCAAACAGAAGTTCTTTCAGTCAGACGCGACAGTACAGGCGTTGAAATTGATGTCAAAAACAGCAGTGGTGATTTTGAAAGTATGGAGTTTGATAAAGTTATATTATCCGGGGCATTTCCTTTTAGGAGTGGGAGGACTTACAGATCACCATCTTCTATTTCAGAAGGTATGACAAGCTATGTTGCTCGGACTCTTCAAAAATGTCAGCGGGTGCATGTCTGATCCTCCAAAAGTAGTGCATTTTTGGAGGATCCGATATAGGTGCTGCAACATTTTTGATGAGTTCGAGCAACATAGATGACAAGCTATATATCAAGATTATTCAGCCTTGTTCGTGTTTGAGTTTCCGCTACCTTTGATGCTAATGTTAGTTTAATCCAACAGATCCTGAAAATGAAGTGCTGGAATTGAGTAAACTTGAAAAGGAGTTGTTCAGTAAAGTACAGACCATCGACTATTACACGACGGTTCTGAAGATTAAAGGATTAGAACACATGCCAGTTGGATTTTATTACTTTGAGGAATTTATGGATGATCCTGCAACAATAGGAAATCCAGTTGCCATGCAGAGATTCTATTCCGATACGAACATCTTCTTGTTCTGGTCTTATGGAAACTCAGCCAACGTCGAGGGTTCAACAGTTTTACAGCTTGTGGTTGATGCTGTCAAAAGGATTGGAGGTGAAGTTGAAATGGTCGTCCTGCAACGACGATTCAAGTATTTTCCTCATGTAAATAGCCAAGGTATATATATAAAGCTTATTACTAAAAACTTATGTTGCTCGGACACTCCAATAATGCTCCTACACCCGTGTTAGATCCTCCAAAAATGCACTACTCTTGGAGGATCCAACACGCACCTGATGGAAGTTTTGAGGAGTCCGAGTAACATAGCTAAAAACACGTCCTTCCTGTCGAAAATTAACTCTAGAAATTGGGTGTAACTAACTTTCTTTTTGAACGCAAACACAGATATGAAGGACGGTTTCTACGACAAAATAGAAAACCAGCTACAAGGTCAGAAAAACACTTACTATGTAGGTGGATTAATGGCATTTGAGCTTACTGAAAGAAATTCATCCTATTCCATGGCCTTAATTTCCAAGCACTTTGCAAATACTGATCCACAACCGGGATTTCCTTACGTTAAGGTACTCAAAACAGAAAATGACTTAAATACTGCAGATTGAGTTGCATTTTAAGAAGAGCTGAAGTGTGACATGTGAAATAATTCAATTCAAAAATCATTGATTTTGCAGAGATTACTTCCGCTCTTATCTGATTGCTTGGATAAGAATCCGAAAGCTCTGAAAGAATCTCAGCAAGTGGAATTCCCGGAATTGTCTAGCCTTGATGGTTATTTGAAGCATTGGGCTACTCATAACATGACCTGCAAGAAGACATTGTACAAATGGATTAGTGAAGAAGGACAAGTAGTTAACGGGAGGACGTATGAAGAACTTAATGCTAATGCTTCTTGTATTGCTCAGAAGCTGTTGTCTAGTCGAAAACCAGTAATGAAGCAAGGTGACAGAGTTCTCCTAGTTTATGTCCCGGGGCTTGATTTTATCGATGCCTTCTTTGGGTGCATAAGAACTGGAGTATTGCCTGTCCCGGTACTTCCATCAGATCCAATGCAAAGAGGAGGACAGGCACTACTCAAGATTGAAAACATTGCTAAATCGTGCAACGCGGTGGCTATTTTGTCGACTGCTGGTTATCATGCAGCTGTTCGAGCAGGCTCCGTGAAGAACCTGATATCTCTGAACCGTAGAAATGGAACAAGCTCCGCTCGCTGGCCTAATCTTCCATGGATACACACAGACTCTTGGGTTAAGAATGCCAAAGAAATGCATTCTAATAGCAATGACAAGTTTGAGCCCCAAACTGACAATGTATGCTTTCTACAGTTTACATCAGGGTCGACGGGAGATGCTAAAGGAGTTATAATAACTCATGGTGGCTTAATCCACAATGTGAAGTTAATGCGTAGAGTGTACAAGAGCACATCGAATACAGTACTAATAAGCTGGCTTCCTCAGTATCATGATATGGGACTTATCGGTGGCCTTTTCACAGCTCTAGTAACTGGAGGATCAGCAATATTGTTTTCTCCAATGGCATTCATCAGGAACCCTCTCATGTGGCTCGAGACGATGAGCAAGTACAAAGCAACTCACAGTGCTGGACCAAACTTTGCATTTGAGCTCGTTGTCCGGAGGTTGGAGACTAGCAAAGATAAGAAATTGAAGTATGATCTTTCATCACTCAAATTTCTAATGATTGCTGCTGAACCAGTAAGGCAGAAAACTCTCAAGAATTTTATTGAGCTCACGAGACCTTTCGGTCTTTCTCAAAGAGTGATGGCTCCTGGCTATGGATTGGCAGAAAACTGTGTGTTTGTAAGCTGTGCTTATGGAGAAGGAAAACCAATCTTAGTGGATTGGCAAGGAAGAGTCAGTTGTGGCTACGCGAATCAAAATGAGGCGGATGTTGATATCAAAATAGTTGATCCGGAAAGAGGTGAGGAACAGCAGTTTGGAAGGGAAGGAGAAATATGGATCGGCAGTTCTAGTGCAGCCATTGGATACTGGGGCAGGGAGGAACTGACTGAGAAAACTTTCAGAAACAAGCTCGGTTCGCGGTCTGAAAAGTTATACACAAGAACTGGAGACCTTGGAAGGATAATTGATGGGAATTTGTTTATAACTGGAAGAATCAAGGATCTCATTATAGTTGCTGGAAGAAATATTTACCCGTCAGACATAGAAAAGACTGTCGAAAGCTCATCTGAAATCCTCCGCCCCGGTTGTTGTGCTGTTATTGGAGTTCCAGAAGAGACCTTATCCAGCAAAGGAGTGCCAGTACCTGATCACTCTGACCAGGTTGGTTTAGTTGTCATTGCAGAAGTAAGAGATGGTAAACCTGTCAGCAAAGACGTCACCGAGGAAATTAAGGCAAGAGTTGCTGAAGAACATGGTGTCACTTTGGCTTCTGTTAAGCTGATCAAGCCAAGAACTATCAGCAAAACAACATCTGGAAAGATAAAGAGATTTGAGTGCTTGAAACAATTCATTGATGGAACACTAGATGTGGTTCCGGATCAAATTTCGTCCAAGCGGAAACTTCTTAGATCTTTCACCACAGGTTCTTGCAGAGAGGGAAATACACCAAGGCCACATTTGAATACAACATCCCTTTCACCAACTCCAAGACTGAATAAAAAGGAAATTATCGAGTTCCTGAAGAGACTCGTATCGGAGCAGACAGGAATCTCTATCAGCAAGATTACTACTACTGAAAGCTTAGTATCTTATGGTATTGATTCTATTGGTGTAGTCAGGGCAGCTCAAAAACTTTCAGATTTTCTTGGAGTGCAAGTTGGTGCAATCGATATCTTCACAGCAACTTGCATCGAGGACTTGGCGCACTTCACGGAGGATTTGGTTATAAAATCTCGACCTCACCATGCAGCAAATCCTTCTTATCTTCCATACTACTCAGAGGATGATTCTTGTAATTTGGTGGCTGAAGAAGTTTCCCCATCTCATCGATTCGGTATCATGCTATTGCAACTTCTTGCTCTTGTCTATGCCATTTTCATGCTGGTCCTTCCTGCATACTCATCAATATCTGTCTTTAAGAAGCTGATTTTGACAAGTCCTACTCTAATGACTTCATTTCCTTGGGCTTGTTATGCAATTTCCTTGGTGTTTGCACCATTTGTTTGGCTTCTATGCATATCTACCACCTGCATATGCATCGGTACTCTTGGAAATTTAGTCCTTCAACCAAATTATTCCCTGACCCCGGAGGTGTCCATCTGGTCATTGGATTTCGTTAAGTGGTGGGCGCTATATAAGGCACAAGAAATTTCATCAAAAGTTATGGCAGTGCATTTGAGAGGAACAGTATTTCTGAAATACTGGTTTCAAGTATTTGGAGCAAGGATAGGATCATCGGTCATATTGGATACTGTCGATATCAGTGATCCAGCACTCGTTTCAATAGGAGATGGAGCTGTTATTGCAGAAGGAGCTTTAATTCAAGGCCATGAAGTGAAGAATGGAATCCTGAGTTTTCTCCCAGTTAGAATTGGCAAAAACTGTTCCGTTGGTCCTTACGCTGTACTCCAGAAAGGAAGCGTTTTGACAGAAGGAACCGAGATAGCATCATTAAAGAAGACAGCAGCATCAAAATCAAACAGTAGTAAGAAGGTGAGGACTTTGATTTCAAATGTCAAATTTATCTGATTGAGCTTCTTATAACCTTATATATTAGTAGTTCTTTTTCACCACTTTTAAAAGTTGTGCAAACATAACTCTTTGAATACTACCATTCGGGACAACGTTAGACTCAAGCTAATGTTTTCTTACATATTTCTCAACCTTACAAACAATATTAGACTGCCGTCTAAAGTTTGCAATAAGTTACAGAATTTTAGACTGTGGTCTGACCGTTTTCTCATAAGATTTTCAGTTTTTCTCAAAAGACATATTTAGATCGTGGTCTAAAAGGTCGATAAGTTCCAAGAGACATAAAAAGAGGGTCATTTACTAAACAGTTGTAGCAAAGAGGGACAACTGGTGAAAATTTCTCTAAATAGTATCACTATGTCCCTTTCTCCTTATCTACAACAAGAGTTCATCATTCAATTGTTTTAGTGGTTTATAACAATATCCTGTGAACTTTATTTTGAATAGAGTGAAATTCATTTCTATTGTGATTTCAGGTCATTGAACCGGCAAACGAAACAGAAGGTGGTCTCAGTAAAGCTCTGTATCACTTGATGGGAATCTACATTGTCGGATTCATAAGCGCTCTCTCAGGAGCTATCCTTTATTTCTTGTACATACTGTTAACTCAAAAATCTCCATCTCTTGAACACTTCTCCTTGATCTGCTTGTGCGGAACATTCCACTGGTTTCCGTTCACTATCATTGCTTACATTACTATTATTTCCAGTACCTCTTCAAGTCCGATAATCTTCGCTATCTCAATTGCAACTTCTTACTTGGCTCATGGCTTGATTTTGAGCATCCTTACCATATTTGTAAACAATTTTCTCTTACAAAACACAGATGATTCACTGAGAATATGGCTGAAACATAGAATTAACATTGCCTGTCATCTCAGATTTGCTAAACTCCTTTCCGGAACTGAAGCTTTCTGCATGTACTTGAGGCTCTTGGGTGCAAAAGTTGGAAAACATTGTTCTATCCGAGCCATCAATGCGGTTTCTGATCCGAAATTGATTTCACTAGGTGACGGTGTCCATCTAGGTGACTTCAGCAGGATTATAACCGGTTTCTATTCCTCGAGTGGATTCACGAGTGGGGTAGTTGAGGTACAAGACAATTCAGTTGTTGGGAGCCAAAGTGTTGTCCTTCCAAGATCACTTATCCAAGAAAATGTTATTCTTGGTGCACTTTCAGTTGCTCCGATGAATTCTGTTCTTTATAGTGGTGGTATTTACGTTGGATCTCAATCCCTCGTCATGATAAAGAACACACACCATGCCACGGATGAAAGGATAGAAGAGATGGATACGAAATACAAGAACATAGTTGGCAATCTAGCTGCAAATTTAGCTGCAACTACTCTCAAGGTCAAAACAAGATACTTTCATAGAATTGGTGTTAGCGGAAAGGGAATGCTCAAAATATATGACAACATCAAAGGATTTCCAGATCATAAAATCTTTCGATCTGGTAAACAGTATCCTGTCATAGTCCGGCACAGCAACAGCTTAAGTGCCGATGATGATGCAAGGCTCGATGCTCGTGGTGCTTCATTGAGAATCCTCTCTGATATAAATTCAGATGATGAAAAACCAATTCTTGATTTGACATTGAAGACAGGGGAAGCATTCTATGCTCGGACTATCTCTGACTTCGCGACATGGCTTGTTTGTGGCTTAGCAGCAAGGGAGGAGCATGTGAAACGTGTTCCACATGTTCGCGATGCAGTATGGAAATCACTACGTGATTCGAACTCATACACAGAGATGCATTATTACTCAAATATATGCAGGCTTTTCAGGTTCACAGATGGACAAGAAATGTATGTGAAGTTCAAGTTGAGGCCTTATGATGAAAACATTAGTGAAGATTCTGGTAAAGTTGAGCCTATCGGAATACTTCCTCCAGAAACAGGTGCAATTCCTAGGAAAGATAACGACACACGCCCGTTACTTTTCCTTGTTGATGATTTCAAGAAAAGGGTAAGTTCACAAGGTGGCGTTCGCTACATTTTCCAACTACAATTCAGGCCAGTGCCGAAGGATGAAGCAACAAAAGACATTGCACTTGACTGCACTAAGCCATGGGATGAAGCTGAATTCCCACGTGTTGATGTTGGAGAAATTTTCATTGATCAGAACCTCACCAAAGAACAATCAGAGCAGCTTGCATTCAACCCCTTTCGTCGATGCCACGAGATTGATGTTGTGAAGGCAACATCAGCATCTCAAAGTGCATCCATCGATCACGGTCGTTCATTGATCTATGAAATTTGCCAACATTTGAGAAATGGTGAACCACTTCCAGAAGCCTGGAAGAACTTCATAGAACAATCAGATGTGAAAGTTGATCTCTCTGGTTGTCCAATTGCACCAGTACTACAAGTAAAACAAGAAACTAGTCATCAAGAAGTAGCTCTATCAAGAACTTGGCAACAAACTTCTTGGTCCACTTTTGCACAGCCACTACTCCAAACATTCTTGCCATACTTTCTCTTAACATATTCAATTCATAGTCCTCTAAATTGGCTCCTTTTTTTAACAGCAAACCATCCACTATACTGGTTTTTTCCATTCTTTTGGATATCCTCAGGGGTGATAGCAGCATTGGCTTGTGTTTTAACAAAACTTTTTTTCACAACAAGAAAGAAAGATGGAGGAAGCACACTCATATGGAGCAAAGGACTACTAATGGAAACATTATGGCAAGCATATAGGACACTTGTTAGTGACTATTTCATGGATATGACAACAGGATCATTCTTGTTTGTCATTTGGATGAAACTCATGGGATCAGAAGTTGAATTACTAAGTCATCAAGGGGTTTATGTAGATAGCAATGGAGTTCTGTTGAATCCTGAAATGATAGAGATTGAAAGAGGTGGATGTATAGGCAAAGAAGCATTGTTATTTGGACATATATATGAAGGTGAAGGGGTAGTGAAATTTGGGAAAGTTAGAATAGGTGAAGGAAGTTTTGTGGGGAGTAGAGCTGTGGCAATGCCTGGTGTAGTAGTAGAAAGTGGTTGTTGTTTACATGCACTTTCACTTGCCATGAAAGAAGAAATTGTTAAGTCAAGGTGAAATGGTGGTTGTCTATGTTGCTCGGACTCTTCAAAAATGTCAACGGGCGCGTGTCGGATTCGCCAAAAGTAGTGTACTGTTGAAGAATCCGACACGGGTGCAGCATCAAAAGCAAAGAGTCCACGCAAGTTAGGTTGTTGTTGTTGTTGGCTTTGTCATTGAATAAATTTACCATCCCTATAGGTTTTTTTTGTATGATTTTGAAAGAAAAAAGAGGTGGAAATGAAGGAAAATTGTTATGTTTTCCTTTTTTCTAAAAGTTCTCTCACATTGAATTTTAGTATATGTGGAAATATGCAATATAACAATTACGCTTCAGTTTCAAACAAGTTAGGATCGGTTATATGAATCTTCATTGTTCATGTTGTTTCATTTAAAATTTGTCTTGTCTCCAATATATACTGTATGTAGATCCAATGGCGGAGCTAGGGGAGCAAGGGGTTCATCTGCATTGCCAAAAAATTATACTGTACATATAAGATAAAGTTAGACATTGAATCCCATTAGTTTTTTCGCACGCTTACTTCTTTGTAAATCAAACAACCTTGAAGAGTCTATTGTGTTATGTTCATGGATGTTTTTTTTAGTGAATAAATTACCAGCTTTATAGCTTTTGTATAAAATCTTGTTGAATAAATTTTATAAAACATTTATTAAAATAAATTTAATATCTCTTTTAAAATTTTGATTTTAGATCACTTATTGCATTGATCCATTCTGACTCTCATGTTATGGAAACAAGACATTTTCTTGGGAAAGAGAAAATAAATAAATTCTCAAATAAAATAATGACTTCAAATAAATAAATTAATTTAAAAAATCCAAATCCATTGAATCTGGATGCATTCATAAATTCATTGAATCTAGACATTTTCACATGTTTCTAAAGCTTCCTTTTTTGTTCTTATCTGAGAATAAGACAAAAGACAGAATTAAGAAAATTTCAAGAAAACCAACATCCATTGTAATCTAAAAGATAGTGAAAGTTTGACTCCTCCTTTGCCACATCATATTTTCTTGCTCTTAGGTCACGGGCTCAAAACGTGAAATCAAAAATTAATTATCGCATGATAAATAGTTGCTTACATTATATTCAGTAATTGAAGTATGATTTTTTAATCACATTTTACATGAATGTGATATGTTTCGTACATCAAATAATTCTTCTACCATTATTTTTGTACCTATTCAAGATTAAGAATTTTAAAAGTTTTATAGACATATAAGTGTTACGGTTATAAACAAATTTTCTTTCTTTTTCAAACTATTTACTCAATCAAACTAAGTCATATGGAAGTAATAAATTAAATAATGTAATACGTTACAAAACACTAAGGATACTTATTTTCTCATAATTGACTAAAGTATTCACCATTATTTTTCTCTATCGTTAAAAAATTATATCGTGCAAAGCAATTAAGTTATTAAACCATTTTATAATATATATAAGTTATTGAATTTCTTTAACAAAGGAAAAATCTAATGAAATGACAAAAAAAGTTAAAAGTTTTGTTTTTTAACAATAATTTTATATTAATTATATCACTTAATTAAGATAAGTACTACTCCCTCCGTCTTATATTAGTTATTCATTTTTTTATATGCTTTTTAAGAAATTATAAAAAAAGATAATTTTACTAATTTACCCCTTAAAAGATTTTCTTAAAATTTTACAAACTTATTTATACTTTAAAAAAAATTAACTATAAGGATAAAATGAAAAAAATATAATTAAATTTCTCTTAATTCGATAAATGGATAAGTAATTTAGGATATCATTTCACTTATAGTAATGTGACCAACCAACGTGAAACGGTATATAATATTTCATGTAAGCGCTGATGATTTTCCGCCTCTTCTTTTTTGTCCCTTTAAGAAAAAACATCTTTGTCTTTATACTTTTTTTTGTTTCTTTTTCAATCTCTTTTGGAGTATTTTTCAGCCATTTTTAATCTCTACCTGTCTCTGTTTTTTTTTTTTATGATTTTTTCAGAATAATAATAATAATACATTTAAAAGATTCTTGATTTTGAAACCCCATTTTTTTTATTGTACCTTTTTGCTGTGTGACCATTTTTTTTTGGGAGAGAAAAAGGAATAAAATCTGATATACCCTTTTGAGGGTTGAATCTATTTTTGCTGCAAACTGTTGTATAGACAATGGCTGTGATGGATGAGATTGGAATTGATGTCAGGTATAAACCCTTTGAATTTATTTGTGTTTATCTCTTTGGGTTGTGTTGTGTTGTTGTTTCATCAAAATGTCTAAGCTTTATTTTTTATCAATCTTGAAGGGTTTTATCATTTATGTGTTTTGATCATTTGTGTATGTTTTCGGAAATAACCTTTCTACCTCCCCGAGGTAGTAAGTTTTGCATACACTTTACCCTCCCCAGACCTCTCTTGTGGGATTTCACTGGGTATGTTGTTGTTGTTGTTGATCATTTGTGTATGTTGATTAAATTGTTTTTATAGTATTTGAGAATTTGGGTATGTGAGAACTAACTTGAAAGTGGAGTTTTTGCTCAATTGCTGGAAATTGAGCAAAGGTTCCTGCATTAGCAATCGTAAAAATTGAATCTTGGATTTATTTTATTTGCCCTTTCTCTCTCTCATTATTTGTGTTTATTCTGTGTTGTCTTTTTGAGCTTTGTGTAAATGTAAACCCAGTGTAAAATCTTTTTTCATCGACTAATTCCACGGGATACCTGCCCAATGTAGTATCTTGGATGGTTGTGACCAATTGTTTTCATCAATTTACCAGAATTGTGATTTGGGTAAGTTGTAATTTTTATCAATCTTGAAGGGTTTTATGAGTTTTGATCGTTTTGTGTATGTTGATTAAATTGTTTTATAGTATTTGTGAATTTGGGTATGTTAGAATTAGCTTGAAAGTGGAGATTTTGAGCAAGGTTCCTGCATTGGCAATCTTAAAAATTGAATCTTGGATTTGTTTTTATAATCTTGAAGGGTTCTATTGTACGCAGCCTCACCTTATAGCCCCTTGCAGAAATGTAAGTTGAGGCTGCGTACAATAGACCCTTGTGGTCCAGCCCTTCCCAGGGCCCGCACATAGCAGGAGCTTTAGTGCATCGGTCTGCCTTTTTTTTTTGAAGGGTTCTATGAGTTGTGATCATTTTTTTATGTCAATTCAATTTTTTGTAGTATTTGAGAATTTGGGTATGAGAGAACTAGCTTGAAAGTAGAGTTTTTTGAGTAAGGTTCCTGCATTGGCAATCTTAAAAATTGAATCTTGGATTTATTTTTATAATCTGAAGGGATTTATGAGTTGTGATCATTTGTGTATGTTGATTAAATTGTTTTTATAGTATTTGAGAATTTGAGTATGTGATAACTAACTTGAAAGTGGAGCTTTTGAGCAAGGTTCCTGCAGTGGCAATCTTAAAAATTGAATCTTGGATTTATTTTTATAATCTTGAAGGGTTTTATGAGTTGCGGTCATTTGTGAATGTTGATTAAATTTTGTTTTTGTAGTATTTGAGTATTTGGGTATGTGAGAACTAACTTGAAAGTGGAGTTTTTGAGGAAGGTTCCTGCATTGGCAATCTTAAAAATTGAATCTTAGATTTATTTTATTTGCTCTCTCTCTCATTATTGTGTTATCTTTTTGGGTTGTGATGTTTTTTGAGCTTTGTGTAAACCCAATGTAGCATCTTCTTTTTTTGGTAATCGTGGTGTCCGGGTCAGCTTGCGGGCACCTCGACTAATTCCACGGGATGCCTGCCCAATGTAAAACCTTGGATGGTTGTGACCGATTGTTACTTTTATCAATTTTGAAGGGTTTTATGAGTTTTGATCATTTTGTGTGTTACTTAATTTTTGTAGTATTTGAGAATTTGGGTATGTGAGAACTATAACTTGAAAGTGGAGATTTTGGTCGTGATTTTTGTTCAATTGCTGGAAATTGAATAAGGTTCCTGTATTAGCAGCTTAAAAATTGAATCTTGGATTTGAAGGAATGAGTCTTTTGTGTTTTGCCAGTGTGAGTTTGTTACTTTCTGTGGCTAGCTTGGTGGATAGATTTACCCGGTACCTGTGTTGGTGGGAGGTAACAGGTATCCGTGGAATTAGTGGAGGTGCATGCAAGCTGGCTCGGACGCCACGGTTATAAAAAAAAAATTGTTGCTTTTTTAATCTCTGTCAGTCTGTTGGATATATATATAGTAAAACTGGCATTTTGCTTTTGTATTGAGTAATGTATGATTGATGCTGATGAGTTTGGGAACAGCTCGGACATTGAAATCAATGACATAAGGTGCGACAACCTAGATGAAAAGGATGTCAGCGATGAGGAGATTGAGCCAGACGATTTGGAGATACGGATGTGGAAGGACCGTATCAAGCTCAAGCGGCTCAAGGAAAAACAGAAGCTTGCAGCCCGGCTAGCTGCAGAGAAGCAGGACAATAAACAAGTTACTGATCAGGCTAGGCGGAAAAAGATGTCAAGAGCTCAAGATGGGATTTTGAAGTACATGTTGAAGCTGATGGAGGTCTGCAATGCTCGAGGATTTGTTTATGGCATCATTCCTGAAAAGGGTAAACCTGTGAGCGGTTCATCAGATAACATAAGAGCTTGGTGGAAGGAGAAGGTGAAGTTTGATATGAACGGTCCTGCTGCAATAGCCAAGTATGAAGCAGAATGTCTTGCAAGAGGAGAGGGAATAGACTGCCAAAATGGGAATCCACAAAGCGTTCTGCAAGACTTGCAAGATGCTACCTTGGGGTCCCTGTTGTCTTCTTTAATGCAACACTGTGATCCACCTCAACGGAAGTACCCGTTGGAGAAAGGTGTCTCGCCACCGTGGTGGCCAACAGGGGATGAGGGATGGTGGGCTAAAATGGGACTACCTAAAGGTCAGAAACCGCCATACAAAAAGCCGCATGATTTGAAGAAGATGTGGAAAGTTGGTATTCTAACTTCTGTCATAAAGCATATGTCACCTGATATTGCAAAGATCAGGAGATTAATCCGCAAATCGAAGAGTCTGCAGGACAAGATGACTGCTAAGGAGAGCTCAATTTGGTTGGCTGTTTTAAGCAGAGAGGAAGCAATCCTCCGACAACCAGGCAGTGAGAATGGATCATCTAGCATAGAGGCACCAGCTGGAAGCCGTGGTGAAAAGAAGAAATCTTCCATTAGCGGTGACAGTGACTATGATGTTGATGGCACTGATGATGGTATCGGCTCTGTATCGTCTAGAGATGAGAGGAGAAATCAACCGTTGGATGTTCATCCTCTAAATGCCATTCCTCAATCTCACCGAAGTACGGAGCAAGGAGATGGACATCATCGAAGGAGAAAACGTGCTAGGTCAAACCCTACTGAGCAACAGACTCAACCATCTCTGGTACATGATGACGGGCATAGTAACACATTACCTGATATAAACAGTTCAGAGACGCTATTGGCTGGACGCATAACGAGTGACAGCCTACAGGGAAATGACAAGAGGGAAGCACCAAAGCCTGTAGAGAACAACACAGATAGTCAATCAGAGTTACCGTTCCAAGACTCAAACCTATCATTGGTTCCATCAGCGAATGCAGTCTCTACAGGGGATACATATATGGGTGCTGGGTCATCACTTTATCCGATGTCTCGAAATTCTGCAGTTGTCCCTTATGAATCAGAGGTGCATCTTGAAAATCAAGATTCTATTGTTCAGCATCAATTTCAAGACGCTCAGTTCCATGGTCGCCAGAAGATTTCTGGAATGAATGATGGACCACAAATTTCCCTATCGCATTATGGACCTCCAAACAATGGGTTGCATTATGGACCTCACAGTTCTGTCATACACACTGAACTGCAGGTTTCTGAATTTGCTCATGGATCTCAATTTTCCAACTTCAGTCAACCTCCTTTACATCACTCTTATTCTTCAGCTGAATTTGGGTCCACACATGAAGAAACACAGTCCCTCTTGGCATGCGATGAACTTCAGATTACTCCAAACACAGGTTCTTTGCTTCATGGAAGTGGGAATGATATCTCTAGAGACAATCACCATTATGGAAAAGACATGTTTCAGAATAACCATGATAGGCCTATTGAGATGCCTTTTGCATCTCCACTTGCTATTGGCTTGCCTTATACTACACTCGGCAGCCCATTTGACTTGGGACTTGATGTCGAAAGTCATTTTGATAATACTGATTATGATTTAGATTTTGACAAAGAACTGATGTCATTCTTTGCCTCATAGACAAGTACAAGTGGAAGGACAACATTTAGAATGTGAGTGTTACTGAACTGAACTACTTCTCCCTCTTTCATTTGTTCGAAATGTAGTTTCCTTCTTATTTTCTCATTACAAGAGCTTCTCTGCAGGAGCATGATAAAGGTGGAACCCTTTTCAAGGTGGAACAGATCTTTCTGTCATAAAATCTGAAGTTCGACTGTAAGTTATCAACCTAGTTTTCTTGTCGAGAAGTCAAATGTAAATCCAGTGACAACAAACTCAATTTTTTCCCATGTTGGCCGACCCTTTACATTTTTAGGAAAAGTGCCCCATGTAAATGAGTTAGTTTGATTAGTTACTGTGCTGCACAAGCAATGTAAGTGAAGCATTTCATTGTTACAGTAGCATGTTTCTTGGTTCTTTTTCCCTATAGAAAGTGAAGGCCTAACTGATGGCCCAATTTATGACATATCAACAATTCTTGCCACCTACTATATTGTTGTCGTCCATTCTCATTTATCATTTGATTTTCTTTTACCATAACACATTGTAATTTCACATTACTTTGAGCTAATTTGTTCACATTTGTTGAAATGTAACCTTTACAATTCGTAGGTAACTGCGAGTTATGGTGTTCGTATATTCACCTTCACTCTCCCGTTTCATCAATTAACTATACATGATATTGGAATACGAGTTATGAGGCGTGGGCTTTAATGAAACAAAGCGCAAAGGAAGAAAAAAATACAAATATATATATGTTTAATCCAAGATTAATAAGTATAAGCATGAATGACAAATATATGATTTCTTAAGATTGAATTTTTTTTAAGATAAAGTGAAAATCAATTGTTTAGTGTCGCCTCTTCAGAAGAGGCTCATTGACAAGGAAAGTATGCCTTAGAACCTTGACGCTGACACTGAAGCGCACATTAAGCGAGGTCGAGCGCTCAACACGTTTTGAGCTTCGCTTCAGGGCTTAAGCGTGCCTTTGACAACACTGCGTACACTCTACCCTTCCCAGACCCCACTTGTGGGATTACACAGGGTATGTTGTTGTTTTATAAGCAATGCTGCTTCATTTAACACCTTTAAGTTTACCTACTATGGTACCAGAGTGAATATGATCTCCACTTAACATTAGATGACATATGATGGAGGTTTACACATTAATTTAAACTGAAAATTTGAGATAGAAAAATGAGATTTCCCCAAGAAAACACCACCACCAACATACCCAGTATATTCCCCCAGAGTGGGGTCTTGGGAGGGTAGAGTGTGCGCAGTCCGTACCACTACCTCAAACTTGAGATTTCCCCAAGAAAAACTAGTCTTATTTTTAGTCTAGGCAGTAAAAAAAGTAGGTTCTAACTTTTAGGCACTTTCTCAAAGCATATTTTCTCCAGAAAATAATCAAATTAACTTATGTGAAGAGGAGAACAAGAAGCTCCTTTTTCAGACAGGGGAATAAAAAGATTGCTAACTGCCTTGTATTGGCAAATAGATAAATATTACCATTCTCATAAAAGGATCTGATCAGAAAATATATTTTGTGAATAGGAAATCGATGATCCATGATAGAAATAAAGGTTTCGGAGAGATACTAATATGCGGCGGTGTTTGACTAGGTACGAAGTTAAAAAGGAAGACTGAAACTTATGGTCTGAAACAAATCATAGAAATTTGTGTAGCTATAAATCATTAAGGGTAAAATGAAAAATTTAAAGTTGAATTGTTTCTGAATAAGGAAGTATAACATTTTTTGTGGGACAGACTAAAAAGGAGTGGAACATGTGAAGATGACACAAAATCTTTAAGGGTTCTGCCAACCCGTAATCGGCATGCTAGCTCTGCCTCCGCCCCTAGTTAATTTAACGCACAACACGTGTCTATACTTTGAACAACTGTACACCACTCATGTACATATCCTTTCTTTTCAATACATAATACTCCCTCCGTTTCAATTTGTTTGTCTTAGTTTGACTTGGTACCAAAAAGGCCTTTGAATCTTGTGCTCTTAAATATGCCAAATAGGATGTTAAGGGTAAAGAATTACTAAATATAGAAAGTGACATTCTTTTTTAAACAGGCTAAAAAGGAAACCAAGACAAACAAATTGAAATGGAGGGAGTATATGCTATGGTGTTTTTTGTGCTTTGAGACTGAAAGAAATGTGTGCACTTAGTTGGAAGTCAATAGCTCTACTGCACTATGATTGTTTTCACGCTATGGCGAATTCAGAATTTAGAGGTTACGGGTGTCATAGTATTTCTAAACATAGATATTACCAGTAACATCTTGTAAATGTTTAACTAATCCGGGTGCCATCGTTTAGTATATATGCAATTTCTTCAATATATACATAGAATATATGGGTTTTTTCCGAGGTTTGTGAGTGCTGTGGCACCCCTACTCCCTTAGTAGATGGCTGCACGCGTTATATGTATCATGAAAATAAATACTTATAAAACAAGAATATCAAGAGATAAATACAGTTTCTCTATTGAGAACCTTTTATTCAGGTTCATATGAGTGCATTGCTTACACCCTTTTTTTAGACTGGTTAAGTAGCAGATTGATGAAAATGTTACCAAAAGGAGGCAACAAATGGACTTCGAACCTTGTACTTACCATTGGTCCATGTAATTGATCCAAAAAATTCTCTCTCTCTAGACATTGCTTTGAAAGTCACATGATAGCTCAGTTTCTTCGTGTCACTTGTAAATTTCAATTTATGTGGACTCACTTCGACTCTCAATGCATCTGGTGCTGTTATGGTTGCCGTATATTCTGATTCTTCGTCACCAATTCTAGTTAGCGTTCTGGTAACTTCCTTGGTTTCTCTTACCTTGGACAGAGAAACGGCTATTGATGGGTAATTCATGTTAGACACCGAGTCATCACTCGAGCCTGTGGAGCATGAAAAGTTTTTTGGAAGTGTCTTTAAGATGAGTTTTATTGTTGATGTGTTATAGCCTGTAGAGCAGAGGAATTTCAAGTAGTCTGTGATCTCGGTTTCATAAACCAAACCTGGTTTCAATGGCCCAGATATAGTTGCCACTCCTGCACCGAAGTTATATGGCGTAGAAAGGTATTCTGCGTATAAACTATTGAGCATGGGACTCTTCAAATTGCTTTGCTGAAAAGCTATTAAAAAGAAATGAGGGGGGATAAAAAAAATGAGACTTATTTTTGTAAGAGCCATAGATTGGTAGACGGATATACTTAAACTATTATCAGGTTCCTACCGGTGGTCATTATAGCTGATCTGATTGCTGACGGACTCCAGGTGGGATTCCGAGCCTTCAGTGTTGCAACAATTCCAGAAACATGAGCACAAGCCATGGAAGTACCCGAGGCGATATTAAATAATGGTGGTTCTTGGCCAGACCGAGTCAATTCTGTGTCATTCGCGGACCAAGCTGCTAGTAATGCAGTCCCTGGTGCTGCAATGTCCGGCTGCAAGCACATGTCAGAAACCATCGGTATGTGATCTACTGGTAATCTTGCATGAAGTGTATGTTCTGTTTTATAACATAAGTATGCAAGTAATCGCAAGTCCTTACTGTCCCTTCGGAGATATCCAATAAAATTTGAAGTTAGAAAGAAGACTAGCATGGTATTGCGCAAGGGGCACAATCGAGCAATGGTCCAAAATTTGAAAAAAAAAATTAGAATAAGGAGTGCTTACTTTTAGGAGGTTTCGAGTGTTATATGTAGGGCCTCTTGATGAGAAGAAAGCCACAACAGGAGCCGGTTTGAAATTATCTACACTAACAGTTGGTAGAATTGTTGCCACCGGGTTCCTTTAGAAAATATAAAGGTGCAATTAGTAATTTGCTATGTTACCCCACAAGTGCTTATGGAGAAGTAAAGTGAGTACCTTGTTGAGTTGATGTAAGAAAGAATTTTTATGCCGTCTTCTTGAGTGATTACTGCCCCCGGAAATGATCCAATTTTGGGTGCCATTATGAGCTCATCATCAGGAAGAATTAATATAAACCCAATGCCACCCTTTTTCTTCACTTCATCTAGCCTCTCTTTGAGTGAATAGTCATCGTCGAGATGTTCACAAACAATAATTTTTCCCTTGACTTTGTGTTCGTCTAGTGTATCTGGTTCACAGTCTCTGAAACATTGCTCAAGTTAGTTGCAAGTATGTAAAAATTTTATTTCCTAATGAAGCACCAGAAATGGAAACTGATACATATTTCAATTTCCAATTTCCAATTACCTTGTGTCACCGTCATGATTAAATTCCGAGTCTAATTTGACAGATAAGCTGTCCACCAATGGATAAAATGGAGATTTCTTGAGATCAGAAAAGCTAATTCCTCCACCCTGAAAATCACAAGGGTATTAAAAGATTTTCTTGAAAAGATAGATAGCTAGTGGCTATATCGAATAACCTTGTTTTTCTTTTAAGTACCTTAATTAGCTTGTTCCCGCCCAAGAGAATATGTGTCTCAATGTTTCTGTCAATAGTTGTTGCAGCAACTGTGAAAATCCAAGGAGCAACATTAACAACAGTTTCTTCTAAAGGGCCATCATTTCCACCAGAACCAACAACAAGAATGCCCTTCTCTACAGCATGGAAGGCTCCAATGGCGATAGGATTTCTTGAAAACTCGTACTCTGCTCCACCTGGTTGACCAGCTGAGAAGTTGATGATATCGACCCCGTCTGCGATGGCATCATTAAATGCTTTCATAATAGCCGATCCACTGCATCCATAAAGAGGCTTACATATACGGTACACTGCAATTCTGGACCCTGGAGACCCGCCCTTGGCTGTTCCTCCTGCTAAGCCATAATAGGATGCACCTGCCACTGTACTCCCTGCTGCTATGGCTGCAACATGAGTACCATGCCCTTCGTGGTCCCTAGGTGTCCCTGTAGCAGGTGTTTCAGGTTCGCCAGGTTCGTCATAAAACCTTGCTCCGATCAGTTTCCTGATACAGGTCCATGAAATGTATACAGTAAAATTTCTTTCATGAACTTATTTTTCCAAGACCACTAACAAAAACTTCGCATAGCCCAATGGATCCAAAATTTAATGTTTATGGGTTCCTACAACGACCTCAAGCTCTGAGTTCCTGTGAACTCATGGACACATATAAAGATGTTACCTGTTGCAGCTGGAAGTATTGAAATCATAACCTCTGGTGCAAGTTCCTTTCCATCGCGATGGGATTGGACCGATACCCTTGTCATTGAAACTCTCTGATTCAGGCCATATTCCTAAAACATAATATAGGATGTTATTTGGTTCACTAGTGTTGGTAGTAAAGAATAAACAAAGTGCAATGAGATTTTCTGCAGTTTGTTTCTTAGCTACCAGAGTCAAAAATGCCAATTATGGTATCTGCTCCATTTGAGGTTGAATTCGAAGGGGAACTATAAGGGAAATCGTGCAGTAGATCGTATTGATCCCTCAGAAAATCCCATGATCGCGTCGTGTGGAGTTGAAATACTGGATCGGGAAAAACAGAGACAACTCCGGGTTGTTGTGCAATCGACTGAGCTTCGACATCTGATAATCGTGCTGCAAATCCTGTGAAGCTTTTGTTGTAGCTGTGCACCACTGCATTCTTTCTCCTAATGCAGGTTATACATGGTTATACCACTTATAATCAAAAGTTAAACAGGCCTTTGAGAACCATAGATGTAGTCAAAGCACCCACAACGTGTCGACACGGGTGCGGCAGGGATTTGATAGTCGGAGCAACTTAGATAACAAGTGAACGACATGAAGTACTTTGGTTAGTAGGGCCATTGGCGGAGTTAGGATTTTCATTAAAGGACTTAAAATATTAGAACCAATTACAGTTAGACCTCTGTAACATGTCACTGTAACGGTCAAGTTCACTTTGGAATCAATCTTCAGATTATGTTATATTAGATGTTATCTATAACAGTATTTCGCTATAGCAGCTAAACAATATTCGGACAAATGATGTCATTATAAAGAAGTGTGATTGTACCTTGTTGTGAGAGAGCTCATAAGCTGAAGATGATCATCAGATGAACCCTTGGCACCCATGTAAACAATGTAAACTCCATGGTCTTCTTCTTGAGAAGTTGCTTTGGATTCTCTTAGAATAGAAATTAAGAAGAGACAAAACCACAAAACTAAAGAAACCCTTTTCATGTTTGTGCCCTCAACTTGATGAAAGTGTGGCTTATTAAATAGGGGAAAGGCTGGATCTGTTTTTGCTATCTTCTTATCTCTTTCCTAATCTTTATTTGTTTAAAGCGTTCTGAATTTGAATACACATTTTGAATATTAAAATGTGTATTAAGATTTATGTCTTAATCTAGTTATTATAATATTGTAATAGGATCTGAATCTAATATTGTTTATTTTCTCAACATTTGGACATATAAAAGTGGTCATTATTTAAAATTTGAAAGTATTGAATTAATCTAACAGTATATTAATAAAATATCTTTAAAATATCATATGACGATTGGTGGTGATGATGGCTAGTGGTGCTAGGTGTGAGTGTCGATTGGGTTGGTGTTGGCTGATGGTGGAAGTTGTGGTTAGTAGCTAGCTAGTGATGATGGTGCATGACAACAGTGGTCAATGGTGGCTGGAAATATGGTCAATGCTGGTGGTTGATGTGGCTGTTGTTTGGCGGTGATCGATAATTATAGTGGATGATAGTGATAGGTAATGGCGATGGTGAATGATGACGGTAGCTGATAGTGGTTATTGTCGATGAGTAATGATTAGTGTCTATTGTTATAATGGTAGTTGATGGTGATGATTGTAAATGGTAGCTAGTTATGTTGTCGACTAACTGTTGTTATTGACAACAATGGTGGTTATAATTGAGGATAGTGGTTGTGGGTTGTGGATAGTGGTAGTTGATAATGGAGTGAGAGGGTGGTAGCATTTAGCGGTGGAAGCGGATAGAGTAGTGATGAACTTTCATCTTTGTAAAAATTCTTTGAGATCTAAATGATTAAGATTAAGACCTTCATTAAGTGCAAACAAATAATCTGAATGATAAAGATTCAAACACACTAAATAACTAAAATTTAAATCTAAAAAAATGAATAAATTTAATGATTGAGATTTAAATAATTAAAACTAGATAGCGGTTGAGCACCTCCAAACAAATAAGCGATGTGTGTCAATTAGCTGTACAATTCTAAATTTCTAATGTGGTGTGCTATTTTTAATGATCACATGATTAGTTATATTAATACTCTAAGAGAGAAAGATAATAATAAAAATAAAAGTGTTGTTTGTGTAATCCATTTGAGAAAAAGAAGAAGACCTTTATCAGTTGTGTGCGCTTCTTTTTAAACTAGATATGATTGTCCATCCAATACCAGAAATTATTTTTAAGGAAGAATTCTATTATGCTATGTCCACTTCAAATTGCAAGAAGTAAAATGTAGAATTGTAAAGTGACACACTGTGTTTTTATACTAGTTGGGATCCAATGTGAATCTTAATATGTGGATAAGTTCACATAAACATGAACTAATCAATATTGAGATTTACTTTCTGCATTTTCGTCCAATCGTCCTTCATCAGTTTCTTCATCTCAGAATTTTGGTTGATAGAGCTTTAATTTAATAAAACAAGAATATCATGAAATACATACGATTTCTTTATTGAGAACCTTTTATTCAGGATTCATAAGAGTTACTACAAATGATAAATTGGTGATACAATGTTCATGGATGCATTGCGTTGCATACACCTTTTCCTTTTAGACTGGTTAAGTAGCAGATTCATGAAAATGTTACCAAAAGGAGGCAACAAATGGACTTCGAACCTTGTACTTACCATTGGACCATGTAATTGATCCAAAAAATTCTCTTTCTCTGGACATTGCTTTGAAAGTCACTTGATAGCTCAGTTTCTTCGTGTTACTCCTGAATTTCAATTTGTTTGGACTCACTCGGACTCTCAATGCATCTGGTGTTGTTATGGTTGCCGTATATTCTGATTCTTCGTCACCAATTCTAGTTAGTGTTCTGGTAACTTTCTTGGTTTCTCTTACCTTGGAAAGAGAAACGGCTATTGATGGGTAGTTCATGTTAGACATTGACTCATCACTCGAGTTGGCGGGGCATGAAAAGTTGTTTGGAACTGTTTTTGAGATGAGTTTTATAGTTGATGTGTTATAGCCTGTAGAGCAGAGGAATTGCAGGTAGTCTGTGATCTCGGTCTCGTAAACCAAACCAGGTTTCAATGGTCCAGACATAGTTGCTACTCCTGCACCAAAGTCATATGGCGTGGCAAGGTATTCTCCGTATGGACTATCGACTATCACTGGACTCTTCAAATTGCTTTGCTGAAAAGCTATTAAAAAGAAACAAGGGCGATCGAAAAAATGAGACTTGTTTTCGTAAGAGCCATAAATTGGTGGCACTGATATACTTAAAACTATTATTAGGTTCCTACCTGTGGTCATTATAGCTGATCTGATTGCTGACGGACTCCAGGTGGGATTCCGAGACTTCAGTGTTGCAACAATTCCAGAAACATGTGCACAAGACATGGAAGTACCTGACTCGATGTTAAATAGCGGTGGTTCTTGGCCAGACCGAGTCACTTCTGTGTCGTTTGCGGTCCAAGCTGCAAGTATTGCAGTCCCTGGTGCTGCTATGTCCGGCTGCAAGTACATGTCAAAAACCAATCGGTATGTGATCTACTGTTAATCTTGCATGAAGCATATGTTCTATTTTATAACATAAGTATGTAAGTAATCACGTTTCCTTACTGTCCCTTCAGAGATATCCAATAAAACTGGAAGTTAGAAAGAATACTACCATGGCACTGCACAAGGGGAACAGATCGAGCAATGGTCCAAAACTTTTTTTAAAAAATATTGTAGAATAAGGAGTGCTTACTTTTAGGAGGTTTCGAGTGTAATGTGTAGGGCCTCTTGATGAGAAGAAAGCCACAACAGGAGCCGGTTTGAAATTAACTACACTAACAGTTGGTAGAATCGTTGCCACCGGGTTCCTTTAGATCATATGAAGGTGCAATTAGTAATTTGCTATGTTACCCCACAAGTGTTTATTGAGAAGTAAAGTGAGTACCCTGTTGAGTTGATGTAAGAACGAATCTTTATGCCGTCTCCTTGAGTGATTACTGCCCCCGGAAACGATCCTATTTTGGGTGCCGTTATGAGCTGATCTTGGGGAAGAATTAATATAAATCCGATGGCACCCTTTTTCTTCACTTCATTTAGCCTAACTTCGAGTGAGAAGTCATCGGTGAGATGGTCACATACAATAATTTTTCCCTTGACTTTGTGTTCGTCTAGTGTATCTGGTTCACAGTCACTTAAACATTGCTCAAGTTAGTTGCAAGTATGCAAAAGTATTATTTCCTAGTGAAGCCCGAGAAATAAAAACTGATACATTTCAATTTCCAATTACCTTGCTGGACCATCAAAAACAAATTCCGAGTCTAATTTGACAGATACGCTGTCCGCCAACGGATAAACTGGAGATTTCTTGAGATTGGAAAAGCTAATACCTCCACCCTGAAAATCAACAAGTGTATTAAAAGATGTTCTTGAAACAATCTCTCTACCTTCACAAGGTAGGGGCAAGGCTACGTACACACCACCCCCTCCCCAGACCCCTCTTGTGGGATTTCACTGGGAATGATGTTGTTGTATTAAAAGACGTTCTTGAAAATATAGATAGCTAGTGACTATATCGACTAACTTTGTTTTTTCTTTTAAATACCTTAATTAGTTTGTTCCCCCCCAGGGGAATATGTGTCTCAATGTTTCTGTCAATAGTTGTTGCAGCAACTGTGAAAATCCAAGGAGCAACATTGACCGCAGATTCTGGTGAAGGGCCATCATTTCCAGCAGAGCCGACAACAAAAATGCCCTTCTCTACAGCATGGAAGGCTCCGATGGCGATGGGATTTCTTGAAAACTCGAACTCTGCTCCAGCTGGTTGACCCATAGATAAGTTGATGATATCGACCCCGTCTGCAATGGCATCATCAAATGCTCTCATAATAGCTGATCCACTGCATCCATAAGGTGTGCATACACGGTACACTGCAATCCTGGACCCTGGAGACCCGCCCTTGGCTGTTCCTCCTGTTAAGCCATAATAGGATGCACCTGACACTGGACTTCCTGCTGCTATGGCTGCAACATGAGTACCATGCCCGTCATGGTCCCTAGGTGTCCCAATTTCAGGTGTTTCAATGTTGCCAGGTTCGTCATAAAACCTTGCTCCGATCAGTTTCCTGATACATGTCCATGAATGTATATAGTAAATTTCTATCATAAACTTACTTTTCCAAGACCACTTACCAAAAACTTCACATAGTCCATATTGGACACAGTGACGGATCCAATATTTAAAGTTTACGGGTTCCTACAGCGACCTCAATCTACTGAGTTCTCGTGAACTCATAGCTAACACACTGAATCCGCCACCGTGGACACATATAAAGATTGTTACCTGTTGCAGCTGGAAGAATTAAAATCATGACCTCTGGTGCAAGTTCCTTTCCATCGCGATGGGATTGGACCGATACCCTTGTCATTGAAACTCTCTGATTCAGGCCATATTCCTAAAACATAATACAGGATGTTATTTCGTTCACTAGTGTTGGTAGTAAAGAATAAACAAAGTGCTATGAGATTTTTTGCAGTTTGTTTCCTAGGTACCAGAGTCAAAAATGCCAATTATGGTATCTGCTCCATTTGAGGTTGAATTCAAATGGGAACTGTTAGGAAAATCGTGTACTAGATCGTATTGATCCCTCAGAAAATCCCATGATCGCGTCGTGTGGAGTTGAAATACTGGATCAGGAAAAACAGAGACAACTCCGGGTTGTTGAGCAATCGACTGAGCTTCGACATCCGATAAACGTGCTGCAAATCCTGAGAAACTATTCTTGTAGCTGTGCACCACTGCATTCTTTCTCCTAATGCAATATATACATATACACAATGTTATATAATCCGCTCAATTCGTCCAAGTTTGGGCGGGTTAATGACCCACATAACTCAGCTCATTTTGACCCGTCTAATTCAACTATTTAAAAGTTAAGACTAATATGTTGCCCAAATTGACCCATAAGAAACCTTGTTACAATCTGCCCATTTGACATCCTTAATCATAATCCAAAATATTACAACCAATACAGCAAGACTTCTCCATAACAATCATCATTTCACTATAATGGTCAAGTTTTCTTTGAAATCGTTTTTCATCTTATGTTATGTTATTTTATATGTTATCTATAACAATATTTCTCTATAGCAACTAAAAAATATCCGGACAAACGATGTCATACCTTGTTGTGAGGGAGCTCATGAGCTGAAGGTGATGATCAGATGAACCCTTGGCACCCATGTAAACAATGTAAACTCCATGGCTTTCTTCTTGGGAAGCTGCTTTGGATTCTCTTAGAAAAGAAGAAACTAAGAAGAGACAAAACCACAAGACTAAAGTAACACTTTTCATGTTTTTGCCACAACTTGATGAAAGTGTGTGGCTTATTATATGGGGGGGGGGGGGGGGGATTTGATTTGTTTTGCTATCTTCCTATCTGTTTCCCAATCTTCATTTATATGCCTTATTTTATTTTGTTAAAATTAAGACAGTTTGAATTTGAATGCACATCTGAAAAGATTGCATAAAAATTTAGATGTCTAAGTTTGAATATTAAAATTATGATTGTCTGTTTTCTCAACATTTGAATCTATATAAATGAATTTATTTAAAAATTAATAAATATAAAGTTCTATTAGAGTAATAAATTAATCTAATACTATAACAATAAAATATTTTTCAAAAGTTATATAGCAGTTGGTGATGGTGATGACTAGCGGTGATAGTTTTGAGTGTTGGCTGATGGTGATGTGATTGTCGGTATATTGGTGGTTATTGTGGTAATGATGATTGCGAATGATGACTTATTGTAGTGATTAGCGATAGTGATATTTGTGGCTGTGATGGGGGTTGGCGATAGTGGTTATGTGTGGTGGTAATTGATAATGATGTACGGAGCCAGTGTTAGTTAGCGTGAACGATAGAACAGTAGTGAACTGTCATCTTTATAGAAATTTTTAAATAAACAGTTTAATTATATTAAAACTTTATTATAGATTGTAATCATTAAAATCTATTCACACTTATGAAGTGATTGTGAAATAAAAAAATATATTTAATAAAGAATTCCTAATGTGGTGTGCTATTTTTAGTGATCACATGAAAAGAGAATATTTTTATAAATAAATAAAAGAAAAGTGTGACAGATCTTGAAAAGAGGAGAATTTTTAAAAAAAATAAAAATAAAGTGGGGTAGATCTTGAAAAGAGAATATTAAAAAAGAAAAAGTAAGTGGGGCAAATTTTGAAAAGATAATACAGAAAAAAAAAAGAAAAAAAAAAGTAAAGGTGCTTATTGACTCAATATAAATATAATATGCAAATAATTTTTTTTATCTTATTTCTCGAGGCTTACACCTGTGCTAAATTAAATAAAATGTCTCGCCTCACGGCTCTGTCATCATACCTTTCCGGGAACTTGCGAACCAACACTTGTTATCTCGTAAGGGTGCTCATTGACTTAATATAAATATAAGATGCGAGTAACTATTTTTTTGTCTTATTTCTCAAGGCTTATGCTTGTGCTGAATTAAATAAAACGTCTCGCCTCACGCCTCTGTCATCCTACATTTCTGGGAACTTGCGAACCAACACTTGTTATCTCCTTTACTTATTGTGCACATGTTTAATATCTATAATTTAAAACTAGATGAGGGACTGCACATGCTGAGCATGGGCTCAACATTTGATTATATATATAAAAAAAAAACATGTGTATGAATTTAATCTTGTTTATTTAATTACTTACCTTTAAGATGGATTTTTCACATTCAGAGTTGACTATTTGATTTTAAATAAACATAATTTCTTGGAATTTAGAATCTAATATTCAATTTAGTTTACTATCTAACAATATTTTTTTTTTTTAAAAATCTACAACACAGTGGAGACACACAGATGCCTTAGTGAGGAGGTATGAGAGATTAGCTTTGGTGGGTTTTAGGAGAGGTAGATAGGCCGAAGAAGTATTGAGGAGAAGTGATTAGTCAAAGATATAACGCAACTTCAACTCATCATGATCTTAAATAGGAGGGTTATGGAGATTGGAGAGCACGGATTAGGGTAGAGCCTAGAGGGTTAATTGGTTGTTGTGTACTGTTGCCTAGTAGTAGTAGTAGTATTACTCTTGTAGTTCTTGTCCTTTGATTTCTATTACTATCTGTTGTTTCTTGTAATTCGATTAGTTTACTATATTTTGTTGTAGTTGCCTTCAATTTTTATTTTTTCAGCATACTGTCATATTTTTTTTGCCATCTTTCCTTGAGCCGAGGGTCTATAGGGAAACAACCTCTCTATCTCCCTAGGTAGAGGTAAGGTTTGCGTGCACTCTACCCTCTCCACACCCCACTTGTGGAATTACACTGGGTACATCGTTGTTGTGGTAATAAGTAGGTTAAAAGAATTGTTACATAAAACTTAGCTAAATAGCTTGTAGCTAACAATTTTTTTGATAATACATTGCTAATCCGTCACTGAATAGAATTAGTGATGGACTTTGTTGTTTAGCTACAAAAATTATTTGTCGCTAATTCTCATTTTCTTAGGAGTGATATATACACCTTCTACGGTCAAATTTCATTTTTACCTAAGTTATGCATTTTTGAAGAATTTGTCTGTTGGAATTTGAGTTTATACCATGTAAAGAAATGGATCTGGGGCTTAACTCAACCACAAAAACTGGTTCAAGGATGAGGATTCCTCAAACAACCTCTGGTGCGTGGACAATTTTAATATGGGGTCTCAACATCGAGAAACAAGAATTGGGAAAATTGGTTACAACAGTTGTTAGGAATTCTCATTTACATTGTAGACTATGAAAAGCATTACTGGATTCTCAATATAATTCTCCTCTTCTTCTATTTTCATTTCTTCCTTTTCATTACAATTGGTTTCATACTCGAATTCCTCCGTTAGAATTCCTGTTTTGGCTACTGAATTCTCGTGTTCTCTTGAGCTCCTGCGATTCTGCTAACATTTGTATCAGAGTTGTAAAATCCTTGGCGAGATGGTGAAGGGTACTGGGGCAAATGATGAGTCTATCAGTGATGATTCTTCCACAGAAATGCGAGAACCGACGGAGATGATGCAAAAGATGATATTTGAGATTGGGTATCTCAATGGATGATAAGAGTCCTACTGACTGCAGCAATCATAGTGATGATATGTCTTGATATTCTAGGCTTGAATTTCCAAATCTGGGGAAGATTTGGGATCTTGGTTGTTCAAGGTAGATCAGTTATTCTCTATGGATAAAGTTCCTATGGATCAAAGAGTGGGAATAGCTTCAATGCATTTAGAAGGTGAAGCAATTCAGTGGGATTTGTCATTCATAAGGTATCGGCAGTATCTTCAGCCACCTTCTTGGAATGAATATTTGATGGCTTTGATGGAGAGGTTTGGAGCTGATTATGATGACGATATGGTCAGACAAACTGGTAGAGTGAAGCTATCTCACGAAAATGCTGTAAGTAGGGTTGAAGCCTGAGTTAAACCTTGCAGTAAGGATCACTAATCATGTATCTTTGTCTCAAGCATATAAGACAACTAGGATGCAAGAAGCCTATCTAGCTGCTCAAGCTAATGCTTTCAGGCAAGGTCCAAAATTCCCTGACGAGAAATTTCACAACAGACCTATATTGCCAACTCCTAATGTTGGTATGTACTTCTGGTTATAGAGGTCTAAAGGCTTGTGTTACTTCTGTAATGAAAAATATACTCCAGGACACAAATGCAAGAACCTCCAGCAGCTGTATCTTTTGGAATTTGAGGAATCAGAAGAGATTCAAGATTCAGAAGAAGAGGAAAGAGGTACTGAACAGGAGTTGGAGTTAGCCGAGCCACGGGATTGAACTGAAATATATGTTCATGCCTTAAATGGATCTCTTGGTTTCAGAACCTTGAGGGTGACAGGTTACCACTCAAAGAAACCATTTCATAGGCCTTGTGTTAGTACAACATTTGGGATGCATAACCAAACCAACTACCCTCAATAAGTGACTGCAATCACTAATTATTTACGACAAGGAGCTGGATTTCTCTTACCGCTACTAGGATCTTGTGGAGGGGTGTTGGGGGTAAAATGGTTGCTCACACTGGGAGACATAAAACAGACTTTCCCGATAAGGGGTCTTAAACAACATAAGAAAAAGCTTCACCGACTGCTTTATCCACAAGAATGTCATAAAGGTTCTCCCCGGTCTTCCTCAAAAAGACAGCTTTAGAGCGCAAGTCAAACTCATGATAGGCGAGCAATCACGTGCACATGATTTAGCGGTTTGCTGTGCTCTGTGATCTTATTCTTCTCCAAGACCCGATGCTTCATCTGCTTCATTAGCTTAGTAGGACTTCAAATACGCTATTGCGTGAAAGATTTTCCAATTGAATTGCAAGGGTGACTCCTCTAAAGGATTCGCTAATGGCACAAGAGAGAAATTGCCAATTAACGATACTGATTCCGGATGCCCAATACCAGAGGACATAAGATCTATTCCCGATAACAGATAGATGACGACATAGTCAAAGTCTCTAATCTATGAAATTTTGGTACAAGGGCAGGATGCATCTCCTCAGAGGACCAGGCAAACAGATTACCACCTCTGGAGCTAGAAAGCTAGAGAAAATGTTAGGTAATCAATCTCAACTATGTATGGTTCAAGTGAATCCTTCTATATGTCCAATGAACTACAAGGGCATGAATTAGAGACTAACGAGAAGTCTGAGAAAGATCCTAAGCTGTTTGAATTACTAAAAGAATTCAGTGGTCTTTTTCCTGAACCTACACGACTGCCACCTTCTAGAGGGATATTTCGATGTATTCCTCGTCTCAAAGAACAGACTACAAGCCTCAATATCCAGAATTTCTCAATCTTGAAGGCCACATCTCTTTGTCAATGCATTACTTTCCATATCGTGCCCATCATGGCAATTCAACCTCTCATTTATGTAATAATGCACGAAACAGCCCAAACACAATATACGAAACAATTCTTCCGAATCTCAAGCCATACATTGGCAAAAACCCCAATTTGGGCATCACAAAATTGAACCATCAGAATAAGTACTTCAACCCAATATTTCACCCAACCCATAACATGCTTTACACGATAATTTCTCACACAAGCTAAGTCTGAAGAAGAGTAAGTCATAACCCACCTCGAAGCCAAACCGCAAGCCCACACGATTACACAACGGCCTTCCCCTTTAGAATGGCCTGGGAACGCTCCCAATCTATCCAAAAAACACTCTACACATGAATACGAGTCCATTGGTACTCATATCTTAGTATTAAAAGTTCTGGTCAAACTTGGGTAAAAAAGTTGGCCCTCGAAATCCAGCGACAAAGCGGGAAAATTCTTTCGAAATCATTCTACCCATACAATAAGGAACTCAAATATGAAACTCGCTGAAAACGGAGCTCAAAACGGACCTAAAATCATCAATTTTCATTCTCTTAAGTTTTAGGGAAGAAGACCCAAAATATCCAATTCTTATATGCAATAATTCAATGAAATTAACAGGGAATCATTGGGGATTTACCAAAGGAAGGTTAGAAACTTACCCCGCAAAGAATATTTGAAAACCCCACAAAAATCTCTTTAGTCCGAGCTCTAAAACTCCCAAAAATGGAAAATGAAGCTTAAGTTCGAAATGGGGAATAAAAATCTGACTCAGGCGTCCTCTTCTTCACGAAGGAGGATTCTCGTCGCGATAGCAAAGGTGCCTCGGCCCGAATGGTTCCTCTCCGCGAACGCGATCGGGGTCCCGCGACGCGAGGGACCACCTGGTCCTCCTTCGCAAACGCGGTCGATCCCTCGCGAACACGAAGAAGGCTGCACCAGCAACTGCAGGCAGCAAACACAACATGATCTAAATCCTCGGAACGGACCCTTGGAACTCGTTCGAAACCCCCCAAGCACAAACCAATAGTGCTAATCAGTCATAAAACACATTTCGGACCTGTTGGAATCGTCAAAAAACCATTCCGGGATCGTTTAGACCAAATGTTCACCGAGGTCAACTCAAAACTTGAAGAAACTTCAAAATCCAACCAAAAGACCAAAACCCCAAAAAAGCCTTGCGAACCGAACCCAACCTCCACCTCGGCCGAAAATCACTCTCCGGACCCATGATAACTCGGATCCGACCTCGCCAACACCAAATGCTGACTCCAAACTTCCAAAACTCATCCGATCACCTCGGGAGTCGAACTACTCATCCCCGCAAGTCATAAATACCAATCCAAAGCTAAGGGAAGGGCGAAAAGGGGGAAAACGAGCGAAAATTACAAAACGACCTTGAGGGTCGTTGCAGATAATCTGCCCCAAACCTTTCTACTAAGGCCATGACATACTCATTCCAAGTAGGAGGAGATAGGTACTACCTATACTTCCAAGTGAGTTGCAGCAATTCCAACCCTCTGATCAGAAGGGATATCATCAAAGACAAAAAACTGATCTACTTTGACCAACCAAGATCTCAAATCCTCACCTGAGAATCTGGGAAAATCTACCTTAGAATCGCGAGAAATTCCAGACTGGTTGTGTGTCCCTTCTCAGCTGCTGTTGCTCAGCTTGCCTTTCACCTGAAGCCCCAATTTCCCTCTCCTGAGAGTTCTCTTCCCTTCTGGCAGTTACAACTAATCTAACAACTCGCTGACATGGCACTTCTATGCTAACTACTTTTACTAACTTCCTGAACTCCAATCCATTCTCAATTTCCTGTATCACACTAGTAAATACTTCCTCCGTCCTAATTTCTATGGCGGTGTTTGACGAAGTTAAGGAAAAAAGGAAGGCGTTTTCCTTTCTTTAATCCTTGTCTTCAGCTGGCCGTCGCTCTCTGGCAATTTCTAAAGCTTTCAGATCTGCTGTGGATAGTTCCAGTTCAAAATTGATGCCTTATCTAGAATACAAGGAGCGAATTTCTTACTCTTTATTTACGCAATTTTGGAAAAAGTATGTGGATAGGTTCACATAAACATGAATTCAATCAATATCAGGATTTACATTCTGCGACCTCTGCAATTTATAAACATCAGAAGCTTTAATTTAATTTACTTTGAACAACTTTGCACCACTCATTTCTGTTCATTACATACCATATATTAACCGAAAGAAAATCAGGTATGTGCACCTCGTTGGAATTCAATAGCTCTACTGCACTATGATAGTTTTTGCGCTATGGCTGCACACATTAACTATATATATCATGAAAATAAATACTTAACAAAACAAGAACATCATGAAATAAATACGATTTCTTTATTGAGAACCTTGTATTCAGGATTCATATGAGTTGCAACAAATGATAAACTGGTGATACAATGTTCATGGGTGCAATACATTTTTTTTAGACTGGCTAAGCAGCAGATTCATGAAAATATTACCAAGAGGCAACAAATGGACTTCGAACCTTGTATTTACCATTGGTCCATGTAATTGATCCAAAATATACTCTTTCTAGAGATATTGCTTAGAAAGTCACTTGATAGCTCAGTTTCTTCGTGTTACTTGTAAATTTCAATTTCTTTGGACTCACTTGGACTCTCAATGTATCTGGTGTAGTTATGGTTGCCATATATACTGATTCTTCGTCACCAATTCTAGTTACTGTTATGGTAACTTTCTTGGTTACTCTTAACTCGGACAGAGAAACGGCTATCGCTGGGTAGTTCATATTAGACACCAACTCAGCACTCGAGTTGGCGAGGCATGAAAAGTTGTTTGGAAGTGTCTTTAAGATGAGTTTTATCGTTGATGTGTTATAGCCTGTGGAGCAGAGGAATTGCAGGTAGTCTGTGATCTCAGTCTCGTAAACCAAACCTGGCTTCAATGCCCCAGACACAGTTGCTACTCCTGCACCAAAGTCATATGGCGTGGCAAGGTCTTCTCCGTATAAACTATAGGCTATTGGGCTCTTCAAATTGCTTTGCTGAAAAGCTATTAAAAAGGAAACGAGGGGGATCGAAAAAATGAGACTTGTTTTGAGAAGAGCCATAAATTGGTGACACTGATATATTTAAACTATTATCACGTTACAACCTGTGGTCATTATAGCTGATCTGATTGCTGACGGACTCCAGGTGGGATTCTGAGACTTCAGTGTTGCAGCAATTCCAGAAACATGAGCACAAGATATGGAAGTACCTGTGTCGATGTTAAATAGCGGTGGTTCTTGGCCAGACCGAGTCAATTCTGGGTCGTTTGCGGACCAAGCTGCAAGTATATCAGTCCCTGGTGCTGCAATGTCAGGCTGCAAGTACATGTCAGAAACCATTCAGAATGTGATCTTCTGGTAATCTTGCATGAAACATATGTTCTGTTTTATAACATAAGTAATCGCGAGTCCTTACTGTCCCTTCGGAAGAATACTATCATGGCACTGTGCAGGGCACCAGATCGAGCAACAACAACAACATACCCAGTGTAGTCCCACAAGTGGAGTTTGGGGAGGGTAGGATATACGCACACCTTACCCCTAAATTTGAAAGAAAAAGAATTAAAATAAGGAGTGCTTACTTTTAGGAGGTTTCGAGTGTTATACGTAGGGCCTCTTGATGAGAATAAAGCCACAACAGGAGCCGGTTTGAAATTATTTACACTAACAGTTGGTAGAATTGTTGCCACCGGGTTCCTTTAGAAAATGTGAAGGTGCAATTAGCAATTTGCTATGTTAAACCACACGTGCTTATTGAGAAGTAAGGTGAATACCTTGTTGAGTTGTTGTACGAACGAATCATTATGCCGTCTCCTTGACTGATTAATGTCCCCGGAAATGATCCCATTTTGGGTGCATTTATGAGCTCATCATCGGGAAGACTTAATATAAATCCGATGCCACCCTTTTTCTTCACTTCATTTAGCCTCCGTTCTATTGAAAAGTCATCGACGAGATGGTCACAAACAATAATTTTTCCCTTGACTTTGCGTTCGTCTAGTGTATCTGGTTCACAGTCACTTAAACATTGCTCAAGTTAGTTGCAAGTATGCAAAAACATTATTCTTTAGTGAAGCCCCAGAAATGTAAACTGATACATTTCAATTTCCAATTACCTTGCTGGACCATCAGATTCCGAGTCTAGTTTGACAGATAAGCTGTCCGCCAACGGATAAACTGGGGATTTCTTGAGATTGGGAAAGCTAATACCTCCACCCTGGAACTCAACAAGGGTATTAAAAGATGTTCTTGAAAAGATAGATAGCTAGTGGCTAATTCGAATAACTGTGTTGTTTCTTTTAAATACCTTAATTAGCTTGTTCCCGCCCAAGAGAATATGTGTCTCAATGTTTCTGTCAATAGTTGTTGCAGCAACTGTGAAAATCCAAGGAGCAACATTGACAACACTTTCTTCTGCAGGCCCATCGTTTCCAGCTGAGGCGACAACAAAAATTCCCTTCTCTACAGCATGGAAGGCTCCGATGGCGATAGGATTTTTTGAAAACTCGTACTCTGCTCCAGCTGGTTGACCAAATGATAAGTTGATGATATCGACCCCATTTGCAATAGCATCATCAAATGCTTTCATTATATCCGATCCACTGCATCCAGCAAAACGCTTGCATGTATGGTACACTGCAATCCTGGACCCTGGAGACCCTCCCTTGGCTGTTCCTCCTGCTATGCCATAATAGGATGCACCGGCCACTGGACTCCCTGCTGCTATGGCTGCAATATGAGTACCATGCCCCTCGTGGTCCCTAGGTGTCCCCACGGAAGGTGGATTTGTTTCGCCAGGAGTGTCATAGAACCTTGCTCCGATCAGTTTCCTGATACAGGTCAATGAATGTATACAGTAAAATTTCCATCATAAACTTACTTCTCCAATGCCACTTACACAAACTTCACATAGTCCATATTGGACCCACTGAGACGGATCCAAGATTTGAAGTTTATGAGTTCCCTACAACGACCTCAAGCTACTGGTTTCGTGGACACAAATAGAGATTGTTACCTGTTGCAGCTGGAAGGCTTGAAATCATGACCTCTGGTGCAAGTTCCTTTCCATCGCGATGGGACTGGACCGATACCCTTGTCATTGAAACTCTCTGATTCAGGCCATATTCCTAAAACACAATACAGGATGTCATTTTGTTCACTAGTGTTAGTAGTATGAACAAAGTGCAATGAGATTTTTTGCAGTTTGGTTCCTAGCTACCAGAGTCAAAAATGCCGATTATGGTATCTGCTCCATTTGAGGTTGAATTCGAATGGGAACTGTGAGGGAATTCGTGTACAAGATTGTATTGATCCCTCAGAAAATCCCATGATCATGTCGTGTGGAGTTGAAATACTGGATCAGGAAAAACTGAGACAACACCGGGATGTTGAGCAATCGACTGAGCTTCGTCATCCGTTAAACGTGCTGCGAATCCTGAGAAACTATTTTTGTAGGTGTGCACCACTGCATTCTTTCTCCTAATGCAATATATACAATGTTATACTACTTATAGTAAAAAGTTAAACAGGCCTTTGAGAATCAGAAATGAAATGTAAAATGTAAATTGCTGAGGAAACATATGACACTTGGTATAACTTGATCACAAAAGTTAGCTCATGAGAGAGGATTGTCACTAGAGTATGGACCAGGAGCCCAAACAGGGATGGAGCTGGCTCCGATACCATGTAAAGTTATGACACTTTGGTCTAACTCAGCCCCAAAAGCTAGCTCAAAGAGGAGGATTGTCCAAGTTCATATAAGCAGATCACCAGTAATTCCTCAACCAATATGAGACTCTAACACTCAAAAGTATCATAAGAAACTCTTCTTTGTCCAATACAAAAGAAAGATGCAATAACAAGCTATGTTGCTCAGACTTGGGTGTGGTTATCCTAATACAAGTGTTGATCTAGAGGTCGGAATCTTCAACACATAAATTTTAAGATTCGTGAGTATGAGTCCGAGAGCTAATACAGGTGCTAAGATACAGCCAATAAATGTATATTACAACATATCAAATATATAACCTGATTAATCAAAGTTATTGAACTAAATCTAATCACTATAACGGCCAAGTTTCTTTGAAATCGATTTTCATACGATGTTATATTATATGTTACCTATAACAGTATTTCACTAGCTATAGCAGCTATAAAATATTCAAACAAACGATGTCGTACCTTGTTGTCAAGGAGCTCATAAGCTGAATGTGATCATCAGATGAACCCTTGGCACCCATGTAAACAATGTAAACTCCATGGTCTTCTTCTTGAGAAGCTGCTTTGGATTCTCTTAGGAAAGAAGAAACTAAGAAGAAACAAAACCACACGACTAGAGAAACCTTTTTCATGTTTGTGCCAAAAACTTGATGGGTGTGGTTTATTACATAGGGGTGGGAGTGGGGGTGGCTATCTGTTTCCCAATTTTCATTTATAGGCCTTATTTTATTTTATTAAAATTAAATATGTTTTATCTAAATTCACATCTGAATATTAAGATTGTATTAAGATTTTGATGTCAGAATCTGAATATTAAGATCTGTATATTATAATTAAGATTGTATGTTTTTTCAATGTCTGAACGTGTGAAAATGATATTTATTTAATAATAAGTAGAAATAGAATTCATATAAGGAACTAGATTAATTTAATAATATAACAATAAATATTTTTCAAAAAATTATATAGCGGTGATGGTTGTGAGTGTTGATTGTGGATAGTGTTGGTTGATGGTGATGGTTGTGAGTAGTAAATTGTGGCTGACAGTAGTAGTCAATGGTGATAGTTGATGTGGTAGTTGGTGGCCGATAATGTGGTGGATGATAGTGATAGCTAATGGAACGATGAATGATGAAAGTAGTTTGCAATATATAGTGATGATTGATGGTGGTAATTATTAGTTGTGTGGTAAATAGTGGTTGGTGGGGATGATTGTAAATGATGGCCAACGGTGCTGACGGTTGATTGTATTGATTGGCGATTTATGACGGAGGAGGATAGTGATTATGGGCGGTCATAGTTAATAATGATGGACGAAAGTAGTGCCCGTTAGAGTGAATGGATGGAATAGCAGTGAACTAATATCCTTATAACTTTTTTTTAATATACATCTTAATTATATTAAGATTTAATTTATAATAAATGAATAAATTTCTAATCTGGTGTGCTATTTTTATTGATCACGTGACAGATCATGAAGATAATGTCTATAAATAAACAAAAAAAGTGGCAGATCTCGAGAAGAGAATTATTTTGAAATGAGAATATTATAAATAAATAATAAGTGTGGCAGATAATAATAAAAAATAAAGTGTTGTCCATGTGTAGTCCATTTTGAGAAAAAGATGACTTTTTATCTATTGGGCATGCTACTTTTTAAACTAGTAATAATCAACCTTTATCATGAGGCTTAAAAATGTACTCGCACTCGATATTTATATCAAACTAAATTACTTTACTATGAACATGGATAATTTTGGGTTTTTCTTAGTCGAATAAGCATTTATCATTTGATCTTTTTCACATGTCTGAACCATTTCAGTCTCACTTCGGCATCTTGTTCTCCATCGAGGTCACTCCTACCTTGTTCATGATAACTTCATTTCTAATCTTATTTCTCCTAGTATGCCCATACATCCATCTTAACATCTTTATTCCTGCCACTTTCATCTTCTGGACATGAGAGTTTTTGACTCGCCAACATTCCGCTTCATACGACATAGCCGATCTAACCACCATATTGTAGAACTTGCCTTTAAGTTTTGGTGGCACATTCTTATCACGCAAGACTCCGGATGCAAGCCTCCATTTCATCTACCCTGCACCGATACGATGTGTGACATCCTCATCAACTTCCTAATTATTTTCAATCACCTCCTGAAAAGTAGGCCAAGTAGTCACTAGATGCTTGGTAGCCAAATGGAGAGGAGTAATCAACCCCTTGACGAACCTCTTAATCCGCTCCTCCTCCCTAGGCAAACTCATTAATGCTTGCCTAGCCAAGGCATGGAACCTGGTCTCGCACTCAGTAACAGTCATGGTACCTTGTTCAAGATCATCAAACTGATCCCTTAGATTCTCTCTCATGCTACAAGACACACTTCCACAGAAAGGCCTCAGAATACTGTGTCTAAGTCTTAGGAGGCGACCCAGCTAGCCTGCATTCCTGATAAGACCACCACTGCAATATGAAAAGTAGCGTAGTCCACACCATATGACTCAACCAAACCGAGGTTATGCAACCTCTCTGAACTCATAAGCATCTTTCTCAGTGCACCAGTGAATCGGGGAGGACCCAACCTAACAAAGCGATCAAACATCTTCTGCTCCTCTACTGTCATCACCGGTCTAGCCACAACCGGTGGAGCAACAAGTGGTACTGGTAAAGCATCCATGCGAGGATCCACAACACCTGGTTGTGCCCTAGGTGTCTGAAACTCCTCAACCGGTATCTGCTCTGTAGGCTGAACCCAACTCTAGTTTGTGAACCATCAGAAGTGACAAGTAGAACTCTTGTCTGAGTCATGCCCTCCAAGAAGCTCAATATGCGAACCATAGTATCATGTAGCATTGGAGTAGCTACGAAACACTGTGGCGCCTAGGCTGGCCCCAAAACCCTCCGGCTGAAAAGCCACATTCTCAATCTCAATCTCAGGCTCCAGGTGATGCCGCTCTAGAACGACCAAGCTGGTGCAGCAGCCCATCCCCTACCTTTTCCACGGCCTCGACCCTCGCCTCGACCTTGAGCTGGAGCCCCAGCAGCGGGTACGGGTGCATCATCTCATGTCGCATCTGATCTTGTTCTCACCATCTGTGAGAGAATGAAACATGAAGTTGAGAATTTCAAGAGATAACTGATTTCACACGATAAGGAATCAAAGAATAGAATTTCCTAAGAATGTCCCATAGCCTTTTGAAGATAGATATGGAAGTCATCGTATCGATCTGCGAGACTCTACTACGAGACTCTACTAGACATTTGCTCTTGTACTCGTGAGACGGGTGAACCTAGCTCTCTGATACCAAATTGTCACGACCCAAAAACTGGGGTAGGTGCGGGGTTGTGATAGCACCTACCCAACTCAACCTTGGTAGGTAAGCCAACTCTCATACACAATAAGAATATAAATAAAAGTGGAAAGAAAAGTAAAAGAGACATCGAATAACTACAAATCAACCTTCACTCTCTTAATATATGAAAACAAGCATACACTCTACAAATCCCCAAAACTCAGTGTCACGTGCACAAGAGCGTCTAATAGAAGGAACGAGAACTAACAAAATCCGATACATCACTGTCTGCAACATAAAGAACTATAAATGAAGAAAGAGAGGGAAACGAGTAAATCTACGGAGGCTGGAGCTCACCATGTATTCGAACAGTGTCGACCACGAACGAGGAATCAAAGACCGTGTTGGAGCCTCGTAGAAGCTTTAATTTAATACACAACATGTGTCTGTACTTTGAACAACTTTGCACCACTCATTTCTGTCAATTACATACCATATGTTAACTGAAAGAAAATCAGGTGTGTGCACCTAGTTGGAATTCAATAGCTCTACTGCAATATGATAGTTTTCGCGCTATGGCTGCACACGTTAACTATATATATCATGAAAATAAATACTTAACAAAACAAAAACATCATGAAAATAAATACTTAACAAAACAAAAGCATCAAGAAATAAATACGATTTCTTTATTGAGAACATTGTATTCAGGATTCATATGAGTTACAACAAATGATAAACTGGTGATACAATGTTCATGGGTGTATTGCATTGGATACACCCTTTTTTTAGACTGATTAAGCAGCAGATTCACGAAAATATTACCAAGAGGCAACAAATGGACTTCGAACCTTGTATTTACCATTGGTCCATGTAATTGATCCAAAATATACTCTCTCTTGAGACATTGCTTTGAAAGTCACTTGATAGCTCAGTTTCCTCGTGTTACTTGTAAATTTCAATTTCTTTGGACTCACTTGGACTCTCAATGTATCTGGTGTAGTTATGGTTGCCGTATATACTGATTCTTCGTCACCAATTCTAGTTACTGTTCTGGTAACTTTCTTGGTTACTCTTAACTCGGACAGAGAAACGGCTATCGATGGGTAGTTCATATTAGACACCAACTCAGCACTCGAGTTGGCGAGGCATGAAAAGTTGTTTGGAAGCGTCTTTAAGATGAGTTTTATCATTGATGTGTTATAGCCTGTGGAGCAGAGGAATTGCAGGTAGTCTGTGATCTCGGTCTCGTAAACCAAACCTGGTTTTAGTGGTCCAGACATAGTTGCTACTCCTGCACCGATGTCATATGGCGTGGCAAGGTCTTCTCCAGATATATGTTTGAGCATTGGACTCTTCGAATTGCTTTGCTGAAAAGCTATTAAAAAGAAATGTGGGGGATCAAAAAAATAAGACTTGTTTTCGTAAGAGCCATAAATTGGTGGCACTGATATACTTCAACTATTACAGGTTCCTACCTGTTGTCATTATAGCTGATCTGATTGCTGACAGACTCCAGGTGGGATTCTGAGACTTCAGTGTTGCAACAATTGCAGAAACATGCGGACAAGCCAAGGAAGTACCCGAGTCGATGTTAAATAGCGGTGGCTTTTGGCCAGACCGTGTCACTTCTGCGTCGTTTGCGGGCCAAGCTGCAAGTATTGCAGTCCCTGGTGCTGCAATGTCTGGCTGCAAGCACGTGACAGAAACCATTCAGTATGTGATCTACTGGTAATCTTGCATGAAACATATGTTCTGTTTTATGACATATGTATGTAATCGCGAGTGCTTACTGTCCCTTCGGAATAATACTATCATGGCATTGCGCAAGGGGCACAGATCGAGCAACAACAACAACATACCCAGTGTAGTCCCATAAGTAGGGTCTAGGGAGGGTAGTAGCAAACCTTACCCCTAAATTTGAAAGAAAAAAAATTAGAATACGGAGTGCTTACTTTTAGGAGGTTTCCAGTGTTATAGTTAGGGCCTCTTGATGAGAAGAAAGCCACAACAGGAGCCGGTTTGAAATTATCTACACTAACAGTTGGTAGAATTGTTGCCACCGGGTTCCTTTTGGAAAACATGAAGGTGCAATTATCAATTTGCTTTGTTACCCCAAAGTGCTTATTGAGAAGTAAAGTGAGTACCTCGTGGAGTTGATGTAAGAACGAATCTTTGTGCCATCTCCTTGAGTTATTACTGCCCCCGGAAATGATCCCATTTTGGGTGCCATTATGAGCTCATCATCGGGAAGACTTAATATAAATCCGATGCCACCCTTTTTTTTCACTTCATTTAGCCTCCGTTCTATTGAAAAGTCATCGTCGAGATGGTCACAAACGATAATTTTTCCCTTGACTTTGCGTGCGTCTAGTGTATCTGGTTCACAGTCACTGACACATTGGCTCAAGTGAGTTGCAAGTATGCAAAAAATTCATTTCCTAGTGAAGCCCCAGAAATGGAAACTGATACATTTCTATTTCCAATTACCTTGCTGGGCCATCAAATGCCGAGTTTAGTTTGACAGATAAGCTGTCCGCCAACGGATAAACTGGGGATCTGTTGAGATTGGAAAAGCTAATACCTCCACCCTGAAAATCAACAAGGGTATTAAAAGATGTTCTTGAAAAGATTGATCTTAAGTGGCTGTATCGAATAACTTTTTTTTTTTCTTTTAAATACCTTAATCAGCTGGTTTCCCCCCAAGGGAATATGCGTCTCAATGTTTCTGTCAATAGTTGTTGCAGCAACTGTGAAAATCCAAGGAGCAACATTGACAACACTTTCTTCTGCAGGCCCATCGTTTCCAGCTGAGGCGACAACAAAAATGCCCTTCTCTACAGCATGGAAGGCTCCGATGGCGATAGGATTTTTTGAAAACTCGTACTCTGCTCCAGCTGGTTGACCAAATGATAAGTTGATGATATTGACCCCGTCTGCAATAGCATCATCAAATGCTTTCATAATATCCGATCCACTGCATCCAGCAAAACGCTTGCATGTACGGTACACTGCAATCCTGGACCCTGGAGACCCGCCCTTGGCTGTTCCTCCTGCTAAGCCGTAATAGGATGCACCGGCCACTGGACTCCCTGCTGCTATGGCTGCAATATGAGTACCATGCCCCTCGTGGTCCCTAGGTGTCCCCACGGAAGGTGGATTCGTTTCGCCAGGACTGTCGTAGAACCTTGCTCCGATCAGTTTCCTGATACAGGTCCATGAATGTATATAGTAAAATTTCTATCATAAACTTACTTCTTCAAGGCCACTTACAAAAACTTCACATAGCCCATATTGGACACACTGAGACGGATCCAAGATTTAAAGATTATGAGTTCCGTACAACGACCTCAAGCTACTGGTACCGCGGACACAAATAAAGATTGTTACCTGTTGCAGCTGGAAGGCTTGAAATCATGACCTCTGGTGCAAGTTCCTTTCCATCGCGATGGGACTGGACCGATACCCTTGTCATTGAAACTCTCTGATTCAGGCCATATTCCTAAAACATAATACAGGATGTTATTTTGTTTACTAGTTTTAATAGTAAAGAATTAACAGATTTTTTGCAGTTTGGTACCAGTGTCAAAAATGCCAATTATGGTATCTGCTCCATTTGAGGTTGAATTCGAATGAGAACTGTAAGGTAAATCGTGTACAAGATTGTATTGATCCCTCAGAAAATCCCATGATCGTGTCGTGTGGAGTTGAAATACTGGATCGGGAAAAACTGAGACAACTCCGGGATGTTGAGCAATCGACTGAGCTTCGTCATCTGTTAAACGTGCTGCGAATCCTGAGAAACTATTTTTGTAGGTGTGCACCACTGCATTCTTTCTCCTAATGCAATATATACAATGTTATACTACTTACAACAAAAAGGTAAACAGGCCTTTGAGAATCAGAAATGAAGTGTAAAATGTAAATTGCTCTCGAATCACAAAAGTTAGCTCAAGAAGGAGGATTGCCCGAGTTTATATAAGCAGACTATCAGATACATGGATGGACCTGCCGACCTGGCTCTGATACCATGAAAAGATACGACACTTGGGTCTAACTCAACCCCAAAAGCTAGCTCAAGAGGAGGATTGCCAAGTCCATATAAGCAGATCACCAGTTCATTCCCCAACCAATGTGAGACTCTAACCAGCTCTAACACTCAAAAATATCATAAGAAGCTCTTCTTTGTCCAATACAAATACAAAAGAGAGATGCGATATCAAGCTATGTTGCTCAAACTCGGGTGTGGGTATCCTAACACAGCTGTTGATCTAGAGGTCGGAATCTTCAACACATAAATTTTAAGATTCATGAGTTTGAGAGCGGATACAGGTGCTAAGATACAACCAATAAATGTATATTACAACATATCTACCCGATTAATTAAAGTTATTGAACTAAAACTAATCACTATAATGGCCAAGTTTTTTTTTTTTGAAATTGAGTTCCATGTTATGTTATATTATGTGTTATCTATAACAGTATTTCGCTAGCTATAGCAACATAAAGATATCCGGACAAACGATGGCGTACCTTGTTGTGATGGAGCTCAAAAGCTGAATGTGATCATCAGGTGAACCCTTGGCACCCATGTAAACAATGTAAACTCCATGGTCTTCTCCTTGAGAAGCTGCTTTGGATTCTCTTAGAAAAGTAGAAACTAAGAAGAGGCAAAACCACAAGACTAAAGAAACTCTTTTCATGTTTGTGCCAAAAACTTGATGGAAGTGTGGCTTATTATATAGGGGGGAAATTTGATCTGTTTTGCTATCTTCCTATCTCTTTCCTAATCTTCATTTAAGCCTCACTTTATTGTATTAAATTAATTTAATACATTAGTGAAATATTTTTAAAAATTTATATGGTTGTTGATGGTGATGATGGCTATTAGTGATGGTTGTGACTGCTCATTATGGATAGTCTTGGCTGATGGTGATGGTTGTGGGTAGTAGATAGTGACTCACAGTAGTGGTCAATGGTAGTACTTGATGTGGTAGTTGGTGGTGGTGGTGGTCGATAATTGCGGTGAACGACAGTGATAACTAATGGAACGATGAATGATGAGAGTAGTTGGTATTATATAGTGACGATTGATGATGGTGATTGTTAGTTGTGTCGTAAATGATGGTTGGTGGAAATGATTGTAAATGATGGCCAAAGATGCTGACGGTTGATTGTATTGATTGACGATTTATGACGGAGGACGATAGCTGAGGATAGTGACTATGAATAGTTGTAGTTGACAACGGCGGGCGGAAGTAGTGCCCGCTAGAGTGAATGGATGGAATAGCATTGAACTGATATCCTTATAATTTGATTATAGATTTTCATTCACACCTATTAAGTGATTGCGAAATAAAAAAATACGCGTAATAATTAAAATTCAGATTCAAAAAATAAAGAGATCCAATAAGCTTCACAATTCTAAATTTCCAATCTGGTGTGCTATTTTTATTGATCACGTGACAGATTATGAAGATGATATTTATAAATAAATAAAAATAAAAAGTGTGACAGATAGAATTACTTTGAAATAAGAATATTAATAAGTAAACAAATAAATAAGTGTGACAGATCTTGAAAAGTGAATTATTTTGAAATAAGAATATTAATAAATAAATAAACAAACAAGTGTGACAGATCTTGAAAAGAGAATTATTTTGAAATAAGAATATTAATAAATAAATAAGTAAGTAAGTGTGATAGCTCTTGAAAAGATAATAATAAAATAAAAAAAGTAAAGTATGGCAGATAATAATAAAAAATAAAGTGGTCCATGTGAGAAAAAAAGAAAACTTTTATCAATTGTGCGTGCTTCTTTTTAAAATTAAACTAGTAATAATCAACCATTATCATGAGGCTTAAAAATGTAGCTAGCACTCGATATTTATATCAAATTAAATTACGTTACCAAGAACATGAAGGATTTTGGGTTGTTTTTAGTTGAATAAGTGTTTTTTTAAGTCTAAGTCATCAATATCTGGGTGATGACTGAAAAAAAGAGAAATTGAGTTTTTTTAGTTGGATCAGATCGGGAGGGGTAAAAAAATGGGCGAGATAATATTTTTAAAGCCAAGTGACTTTTTTGAAATAAAAAATCAAGTTTAGATTTTTTTATAATTTAATAAATATAAATTTGTTAACAAAAAGGGTAAACAAGCATATTTACTAGACGGCGATGGTATATATGCATAACTTTTTTAACAAGGGGTATATCGCTTTAAATCACAAAGTTGAGAAATATATTGTAGGACTACATTGGATATGTTATTATTGTTGTAAATTAAAACATATATCATATATTTATTGATTCAATATAAATATCGATATGGATTTACCCTATTTCTCAAAGCTTACGCGTATTAAATAAAACATATCATCTCAAGCCTTTGCCTTTTAAAACTAAGAATAAATCTGTTCAATTTAGACGTGATAAAATTAGCCCATAAAATATGATCTGCTCAATTATTCAAGTTTGCCTCGCTCAATGGATCAATATATTTTGACTCACTCAATTCAGATCGTTTAAAAATTGAACTGATATGTAGCCTAAACTGATCCATGAGAAATTTTATCAAAAAAATTTCAAAATTTTTAATATTTTATTCTATATGTTATATATAGTTACATCAAAGAAAAATAAGGGTAATATTAGGTACTTAAAAATTAATAAAAGAACAAATAAAGGTATTAAAATTTAGTAAGATTTGAACGAGTTAAACTGTGGCTTACTCTTTAATTTATTTTAGCTCAAATAACTTTTAAGCAAATCATGCATTGTCCACTTATTTATTAACTCATTTATTTTGACTCGTTCAAATTCAACCAAATCCGACCATTTGACACCAACACTTAATTATCTCATTTACTCAAATGTGCACATGTTTGATATCCAATTAATTAATCTATGAATATCTACATTAATTGGGGGAGAGGGTAACTATTAAAATATATAGTGTGCATGTGGACTAGCTAGTTAGAACTATATTTTATTGCAATTTCATAAAAATGAATTTAGCTATGAAGGTAATCACAAATTTATCGATAAATAGTTCGTATCTAACAAAATATTTTAATAATTTATCATTAATTTATTATTAAATAAAATTAGCGATAAATTTTATTATTTAATTATATAATTTGTCCATCACTAATTCTTATTTTCTTCGGAGTGATATAAGACCTTCTAGAGTTAAATTTTATTTTTACCTAAGTTAACGCATTTTTGAAGAATTTATCCATTGCTATTATTATTGTCATCATTTGATTTTTTTCACATGTTTAAATCATCTTAGCTCGCTTTTCGCGTCGTGTCCTTTGTCGAGACCACTCTTACCTTGTCTTTGATATCTTCATTTCTAATCCTATCTCTCTGATTTAAGCAGACCAATTTGAAGTTAGTGTTATAAAAAATATATTTAAATTATTTTAATTTATCAAAGTTAAATTTCTTTATACCTTTTAAATGTGGGAGCGGATTTACAGAGTAAAGTACGAGTTTGAAAAAATTCCATAATTTTCATCTAGCTGTATTTAAAGGGTCTTTTGGCCAAGAAATTTTTTTAAATATCTTTTTTCACTTTAAAAAAAAAATAAAAAAAATCTTCTATTTTCACAATGAAACATGATCAAACATCTACTTATGTTGGAGAGGATCTACAGTGTAAAGTATCAGTTCAAAAAATCCAACAATTTTCGTCAAAGTTATATTTGTATTAGAAAATTCATTAAATTAGGTCGTATATTGGTTATATCCACAATAACCAAAAAGTGAATTTTTTTCCCACTTTTCTCCGAAGTTGAACTCCAAAAACATGTTTGACTCTAAAATTCTGAAAAATTCTGTTTTTACTTTTTCAAGAATTTTCAAAAATAACAAAAATTATTTTGCACTCCAACTTACCCGCAAAAAATAAAAAACAACTCTAATTTATTTCATGTTCAAACACAACTCCAATTTTCAGATATCATTTTTCACTTTAAAATAAAAAATTATTTCTTTTCTATTTTCACAATGAAACATGGTCAAACGCCTACTTATGTAGGAGAGGATCTACATTGTAAAGTACGAGTTCGATAAAATCCCATAATTTTCAAAATTCTAAAAACAACAAAAAAATATTTTCACTCCAAATTACCCGTAAAAATAAATAAAAGCATAATTCATAAACATGCTCTTTAACTTGGCCTCATCTCACATCTATGACCTCTAACTTTAGATGTGCATAAGTAGGCACTTAAATTTGTATAAAGTTAAATAAGTAGACACGCACGTCCTATGTGGCATAATACATGTAGGACACCATGTAGGACACGAATTGTCCATATAGAATGTCACATAGGACAAATGTGTCTACTTGTTCAACTTTATACAAGTTTAAGTGTCTACTTGTGCACATCCAAAGTTGAAAGACATAGATGCAAGTTGAAGCCAAGTTAAAAGGCACATGTTTGTATTATGCCATTAAAAAACAACTCTAATTTATTTCATGGCCAAACGTAACTCTAATTTACATATAATTCCTCTGTCCTACTTTATATGACTCACTTTCCTATTTAGTCAGTACCAAAAAGAATGACACATTTCTATATTTAGTAACAAATTAACTTTAAAATATCCATTTTACCCTTAATGAAATGATTTGTAGCCACACAAACATCTCTCACTTATTTTAGACCACAAGTTTCAAAAGTCTTTTTTTTTAAAAGGCCGTGTCAAGTCAAACTAGGTCATATAAATTGAAACGGAGGGAGTATCAATTTTCACTCTGAAAATAAAAACTACTCCCTCCGTTTCAACTTGTTTGACCTATTTTGACTTGGCATGAAGTTTAAGAAAGTAGAGAAGACTTTTGAATCTTGTGATCTTAAACTAAAGATATGTCAAATATACCAAAATGCCCTTTAATCTTGTGGTGTTAAACATGTCATGTGAAAAGTTAAAATCAAAGAGTTGCTAAAAAGGGAAAGAGACATTCTTTTTAAAACAGACTAAAAAAAAAAGTAAGCCAAACAAATTGAAACGGAAAGACTATATTTTTTTTTAATATTTTCACAATGAAACATAGTCAAACGCCTACTTATGTGGGAGAGGATCTACAATATCAAATACGAGTTCGAAAAATCCAATAATTTTCATTTATGTATGTATATATATATATATATATATATATTAGAAAATTCATTGAATTAGGTATTATATTTTTTTCTAAACACAATAACAAATATAAAGTCTAGCTTAATTGGTTCATAGTAGGTAAACATTTTGTTAATATATTATATATTTCTACTTAACGAGGGTTCGAATCTCACTAAGAGAAAGAGAAAAAAATTAGGTTTTTTTTTAGCATCTTGCTCTTTTTTCCGATCGCCGGCGCCGGCGAAACTAACTGGTCGGTACACTTTCTCTCTCTTCTTCTCTCTCTCTCTCTCTCTCTCTCTCTCTCTCTCTTTTTAATTTTTTTTTTTTCATATGTTTGATACTTGTATTTGTGTTGTAGCAATTTGTTTTTCAAAATATGATTTTTTTGATATTTGATTGCTGGAGAGAACAAAAAGATGAGATTTTAAGTTTTTTTTCTTTTGGTGTTTATTATTATTATCTGTTGCTTTATTTGATTTGTATAATGTTATTTTGTTGTCTTATTTTTTTTGCAATCCTGTTTCGAATGTCTATTGAAAACAACCTCCCTTTCGTGAAAAGATAGATTGAGAATAACGAGGTCTCGGGTTCAAATCTCAGCGAGACAAAAACTCGATATATTCTAGTTTTGATGGATAGAATTATATGGTAGCTATTGTTGTTGAGAGATGGTAGGTATGTCGTGGAATTAGTTAAGGTGCGTGCACACTAACCCGTATACCACAATTATTGAAAAATTAAACAAAAAATAGGATAAAATTTGCGTACATTCTACCCTTTTCAGACCCCTTATTACTGATGGGAGGTGATATGTATCTCATGAAATTTAGTCAAGGTATATGCAAATTAACCGAGACACCACGATTATTAAAAAAAATAAACAAAAACTAAGATAGAGTCCGAGTATATTCTACCATTTCTATACTCCACTAGTTTTTTATTTTTCATATGTTTGATACTTGTATTTGTCTTGTAGCAATTTATTGTTCAAAATATGATTTTTTTAATCTTTGATTGCTGGAGAAAAAAAAAAGAACAGATTTTTAAGCTTTTTTTTTTGTTTCTCCGGTGTTTATTATTATCTGTTGCTTTATTTATTTTGTATAATGTTATTTTGTTGTTTTATTTACATGCAACTCTGCTTTGAATTCTTTTGAGCCGAAGGTCTATCGGTAAATAATCTCCGGATGAGGTCAATGAAGTGGGTTGAGAATTATAACGTCTAATGGATTTTTATATGGTCTAGTTTCGATAGACAAAGTTAATTGATGGAAGGTGATAAATATCTGGTGAAATTAATACATATGCGTGCAGACTAACCGGGACACCAAAATAAACAACAAAGTAAGATAGAGTCTCGATAAACAATCTTTGATTGCTGGAGAAAAAAAAAGGGATTTTTAAGCTTTTTTTCTTCTTCAATGTTTATTATTATCTGTTGCTTTATTTGTTTTGTATATTGTTATTTTGTTTTATCTTATTTTCTTGCAATCTTGCTTTAAATGTCTATTGAAAACAATCCCTACCGTAAAAAGATAGAGTTAATGAAGTTAGTTGAGAATTACGAGGTCACAGGTTCAAATTACAGCAGAGATAAAAATACTAGGTGATTTATTTTCATTTGTTTTAATTGTTAGACAGAGTTACCCAGTACCTATTGCTATTGCTGGTGGAAGGTGGTAGGTATCTCGTGAAATTAGTTTAGGTACGCATAAATTGATCCGGATACCATGGTTATCAAAATTAAAAAAACAACAAAAAATAGAATAAGGTCTCTGTACATCCTACTTTCCCCAGACTCGACTTGTTTATACTGGTATATTGTTGTTGTTGATTCTAGGTTAGAATTTTCCTTCTGTTTGTACTGCTGTTGTGCATCCCCAGAAGCAGTGTTTTGAGTGGTCCTACTTACTTTGTTTTCAGTTTCTCATGTTTATACCACCTTCCAATTGATGATTTAATTGTATTTTTAAATTGATTAAAGATAAAGCAGAAAGTGCCAAATGACATTGATTTTTTAATTGATTCAATGAGACAATTTTTTTAAAAATAGATTCACAGACATAGATATTTGGTAGTGTGAAACAATGAAGTAATTTTTCTTTAAATTTACTGATCTCATATTGTATCATATTATACTGCTGTGCATTGTTTCGATGAGTACAATATTTAGATAGATGATATCGTTTTCCATCGTATCATAATGTTACACACCAACAATATGTAGAATAGGCTTACAATACAACAACAACAACATAACTAGTTCACAAGTGGAGTCTAGAGAGGATGGTGTGTACGCAGACCTTACCTTGTAAAGGTAGAAGTCTTTTTCTGATAGCCCTCGGCTCAAGTAAAGCATTACAAAGCAGGTTTGATGAAAGAGAAATAAGCTTATAATATTACAAAGAAAAAAAAAGGATACGAGGTAGAGTTATTATTAAAAAAGGTAGGAAGGGTTGCGGTTCTTTCTATTCCTAGAAAACAATCGAAACAACCTGATACAAAACTACTGAGCCAAGGTAAAAATACGATAAGTAGATAGATAATAGAATTACTAAATAATAAGTAAGGTTACGATAAGTAAATACATAATAGTATTATTAAATAATACTAAGTAAGAGCAAGATGAGAAAAAAACTCACACCAATTCGATCATTACATAAAATTGTACTTTCCATTGTAACATACGACAGATTTGACAATATGATACAATAAAATTTTAAGTAACAATCAAAATATTGTATTAAAGTAACAATACAATAGGTAAAAAAGTGTCTTCTTCAACTAGATCAGAAAATATATGGAAAAGAATAAAAAGAAGTAGTTTATATATATGAAGAATATAATAAAAAGAAGTAGTTTATATATATGAAGAATATAATAAAAAGAAGTAGTTTATATATATGAAGAATATAACTTAGCTAGCATTTGGACATGTGAAATCATGAGATGAATTGAATGTTTGGACATTCGATATCATCTCCTGATTTTAAATCATAAGATGAAATCTCAAATTCTCATAAAACCATGATTTGGAATTTCCAAATTATATAAAATTTGACCCGTAAGTTTATATTTTGTCAAAAAAAATCCGTCATTTTAAATTTTGCAAAAAAAAAAAGGACTCATGCTCGGGCTGAAGAGATTGTTCGTACCATGTGAAAAGATTATATTAAAGAATAACTAGTTACTATTATTGTTGACTAGTGGATCTTTATAAATTATGTGTACTTGAAGTTGAATGTTTGTAATCGCAAACATTTATTTATAAAAGGAACATGGAGATTTGGAATTTATCAATGCAGTGTCTTAGGATATTACGATATCCTATTTATGAACTATGATTTGCTCATTTGATAACATTTTATAAGAATTAGAGAAAATTTAATAGTTTTTACAACTTGTGGAGTTTTCATGTTCATGAGAAAAATTACAACGTAAAAAATTCAATTGCATATCCAAACAAAACTTCAACTTCATATCAAATGATTTCATATCATGATTCACATCACATGTACAAACAGGCCCTTAGTAAAAGAAAAGGAAAACCCCTTATGCTTCTAGTAGCTATATTGACATCTATTCTCATTTTAACCACTTCTAATTGGATGGTTATTGATTATGTAGTGGATGAAGTAATAATTAGCTCCTTGACATGCTGTTGTTGATCTCATTCTTCTTAGTTGATGTATTACTCTTATAGTTTCTTGTCCTTCGATTTGTGTTACTATTTGTTGTTTCATGTACTTTGACTATCGTATTATTTTGTTGTAGTACTGGGGTATACTTCTTTTAATGACCAATTCCTTGACCCCACTTGTTTTTTTTTTAATAAGGTAAAGGTTTATTGACTAAGAAGGTACCAAAACCAAAAGTTACAAAAGACCGCTGGGAATATCCATACAGTCAATTATGACATCTCCCTAGCAACTCCAGAAAGTCCATTATTGATCTATATTATCAATGAAACTCTACTTTTACACCAACAAAACAAATTATGTAAACACTTGTTTTTAACTCTAGAAATACGGTCTTTTTGCCCATCAAAACAAGCGTTATTTCTTTCTAGCCAAATAGTCCAGAATGTGCACATAGGTATAGTTCTCCAGTTTTGCTAGACCCCACTTTTCGGACTACACTAGGTATGTTGTTGTTGTATATGTGGAATTATTTGCAAAAAATGCATACTGCAGACGATTAAAGTTAGAATTGTATGGCAACTTTCAACAAATTTTCACAAGATGGGATATTCTCTTAGTTGATTCAGGTTACTTCAAAGCATGGTATATTGCGTTTGTTGTCAACGAAGCATCAGTCAACCCGACAATGTGGATGGCAAAATGTGAGATCTTCATCTTCCAATGTTGTTCTTTCTTCTACATTATAATACTCCTCTCATTCATTTTAGTTTATATATGTTGTTCATTCGTCTAAGATGCTTCATTTTATATATATTTCTCATTCTAAGATGCTTCATTTTGTTACATTATAGGTGTTGTCCCATATGTGGAAGAGTTCTAGATGACGATAATCTTTTAAGTGACCCAATTTTTGTTAAGGATGCTGCTGGACAGGTTAGTTCGTGATTTCATATTCCTTTCAGTGCATATGAGATTAATATATCTTAGAGAGTTTGTTTTTCTCCAAATTCAATCCTATCTAGTTTGAATGGATTGAGATCCTGTCCAGTCTGGACGGTGTGTTTAATCAGGCTTAGTGTCATTTTTATTATTTGTTAAAGGAGTTTTTAAGGTCCAAAGCAAGAAGTGGTTAGGAAGTTAATAGAATTTCATAAAAAGGTGTGGTGTAGTGGTCAATGAAGTGGATGAAATCCATGGTAGACCAGGGTTCGAATCCCAGGGGAGACCAAGAAACACTGGGTGATTTGTTCCCATCATCCTAAGCGTTGGTGGGTGGAGTTTCCAGTAGCTGTGCTGCCGGTGAGAGGTAATGGGTACACGGTAAATTAGAGAAGATCGCACAAGCTTTCCAGACATCACTGTTACATAAACAAAATGTTATCATCAAACACCTAAGAGATCTTATGAGCTGAGAGTTCGTCTAAGATTCTAGAAATTAGACAATACAAGAAACTGATTTTCCTCACTGCCTTTCTTATACATCAGGCAATTTAAATGCTTACTCAAGTTGTTTAAAAATGTTAACTTCAGTTGTTGAAAATTTGTGAATCATCATGTGATTGGTGGAACTCGAAGAAAATACACATGGTGGAAATAAGTTTTATACTTGATGTAGAGTTCTTTAATTATATTACTGTGATGTGACAAGGGAGTTATAGCCTAGTAAACGGCAAATCACCTCCAACCATGAGGTTGGGTTTGAGTTACCAAGAGACCAAATTGGAAAAAACCACTGTGGCTCCTGGGTAGGATGTTTTGTGGCGGGGTGTACATATCAAAAAGAAAAGAAAAATTACGTCGAAGACACTTCGTGACACTTTAGTTGAGAGGCAAATGGACCATCATCCCAAACATACGTCTAAGACACTTTGTACATGTGTGCATGTTTTAGTGTGAAGAATGACTTTGGTTTTAATACTAATGTACTTACTTTTATTTTTAATATTGATGTGCTTTTATCAATAATTTTATTCTTTCAAATATATGCTCAAATGAGGAGATAAATAATACTAAAATAAAACTGAGGAACAGGACACACTTAGGTTTAAGGTGTAGTTATTGAACAAGTTATATATGTGGTGTCTCATAAGTTGTAAAGTATGGTATTCAATTTGTCTTCTATCAAGACTAACTTAAATCATTTGCAGAGCCAATTGGCAGGACAGTTTGTTCCGAGTGTCCCAAGTACCTATTCAGCTTCTCGGGAAAGAACACTAGCTGAAGGTATGATGTAGCTTTGCTTGTTGTTTTTGATGAAGATGTACCTTTGATTGTTGTTTTCTCAGAATGACTTCATGATCACTGATGTAGGATTCAAATCTCGTAGCACCCCTTCCCTGATGTAATAAAAGACTTTATGCTCCTTGTACCTATTTATTTATATAAATCTATATTATTCTTTTCCTTAATAGAAAACGTTCTATCAGTCTTTTTTCAGCTGAATGATGACTAGATGTTTGTTTCTATTTGGGAAAACAAAAAAATTGTTGATCGAGTTCTCGATTTTCAATAGAAGTTGTTATGTCTTTCTAGAGTACAGTTGCATTTGCTTTGCTTCAAATTTGGTCCGAATCACTAACATCATAAATATACCCATGATTTAGTTGGTATCTTTGTCTAATGTGAGCTTTTGAATTTAGTTTCCTGAAAAAAAGGTGCTTGTGCTGTTCATTGTCCATATAGGCATTCAAGTAGAACTATTTTTGAAAGTCTTGCAGTGGAGGAACACTCTATTTTGTGTCAAAATCAACTAAATGCTTATCAACCTTTTGTATAATTATCAGGTTAACCTTTCATCTACAAGATAACTTCCAGCTTCCAGGAAATATACCTATCCAAACATTTATGTGAAGGATATAGGAATGTTTTTCCTCAGTCTTCGTTTCTTTTCATGTTTATGGTTAAAAAAATGAGCCCCAAATGATGATAGTGATAGAATATGTAAATTGTTAGATTTTTCTCGCATTGGTTGAGAAAACGAGTTATTGTCTTATATGGTCTTGAACAATCCTCACCTCATGAACTAGTTTTTAGGGTTGAGTTAGGCGCAAAGCCCATTTCTTACATGGTATCAAAGGAAAAACCATTCCTCTTCTTGGTTTACCCAACAATGGACCCCATGTTATGTTGTCCATTCTCTGGCTAACTAGGCATGGGCGTGCAGAGGTTGTTAGATGTTGAGAGAATGGACTTGTCTTCTTATATGGTTTTGGGCAATTCTCACTCTTGATCTAGCTTTTGGAGTTGAACAAGGTCGTAGTTACATTTTCTTAGCATAAATAAAGTAACCGATTGAAAAAAAAAAGAATATGCAAATGAAGTAAAAATTTTGTTCTTGTTGATTACTGGCCACTTTATCCTGATATGTTTGTCAAGGAAGAGGTTTTGTTGAAGGACTGAGTACAACACTGCAGTTAGAGTTGCATAATTCATGAAACTATTATAGCAATATACTGACAAGGCTTGTTAACAGGATAGATTAATCTTGTTAATATGACGAGCATAACACTATACTTAAGGTGCACAAGCTATGTGCCTATGTAGCACCAATTTGGTTTTAGAATATATTAAATCGCTCTTTGATATCAATATAATTTTTAAGTATGCGGTTCTTTCTGATACATTTATTTACTCCCCTTCCTGCAGCAAAAAGGGGTATAAAGAGTATGATGAATGCATTAGGAATTGATGGTGGTGATTCAGTAGCTAATCCAGCTTCGGCCTTCTATGAGGTATGATTCTTTATGGCTTATGCGTATATCTACTAGCATGATATCATTTTATGGCTGAATATATTACTTTCAGATAGCAGTTGAGAGGAGTTTCACAAGGGGGCGTAGGAAAGAGCAAGTTCAGGCTGCTTGTCTTTACATTATTTGTAGGTGAGAGATTGTGTTTTATGATGTTTTTTTCCAGCATATTTCTGTTCTCTAAGAGAAAAAAGTAGTGAGGTAACGTGTAATGACGCTTAAGATGTTGACAAGTTGACGTAAATTATGTCAGCCATGCATCAGTGGTTTGAGAGTAAAACAAAACATATACCTAGGTTTTCTGAAACACAAAAGCAAAACCTCCTGCGCCCCTTCTAGCTCTCTACACAGTTGTTTGTACATTTGTTTTAACCCGAGTTTATCTATCAGATGCAATAATATCATGGTTCTTGGACTTGTGATCTTCAATCCTTGACCTACAAACCACAATTCTATGGAAGCGACCAAGAAGCATAATTGCCATTACCATCTAACTTTCCGTAGTAATCATAGGTGATGATGGTGTAGAAGAAAAAGTTGACTTTGCAAAAATCTGATTTTCAGGTTTATTGTTATCACCCTTTATTTTTAACTCACCTTTATAGAAAGAAAGGAGAGAGCAAAAAAGCAAAGATGTTCAGAAACAGACAGCAACAGGGAAGAAACTGAGAAGAGGCCAGAGACCTTAAGAAACAAATTGAAATTTAGAGAAAGAAGAGAAGGGACTAAAACCATAGCTCTGACACCATCTGAAAAATAAGAAGAGGAGAAGAGAATTCAGGAATACGTTGCTTGATTATTCCCTCAAGCTGTGGGGTTTAAATAACGTTTACAAGCAATACAAATAAGGGAAATAGAAACAATAATTACATAGCCACAAATCTTTTAATTTCCTAATTAAGGGGATTTGAGAATCTTTACATACATAGTATAGGTTTTGCCGTATTTAACAGGGGTAAACTGATACATTATAAATTTTGCTAGCTTTTTGGTGCAACCTGGTTATTGTACAGGATGTTGACGCAATCTTTAGATACAATAGGGCATCTGCACAATCTGTAGTTATGTTTTCTCGCACTGGCTTAGTGCAAGCATTTATAAAATCTTTGATTACTTATCATACAAATTGTGGATGAAACTACCAACTATATTATGCAGCACAGAAGGATACAAAAGCAACAAAGTTTTGTCATTAATACGTATATCGAAAGAGTAATTTGGACAATTATAGTTTTGATTCAATCTTTTAATGTAATTTTTATTGGTCCAAGCTACTTTACTAGTGACTAATTAGGGTATCTTTATGTTTATTTTTCTTGCAGGGAAGACAAAAAGCCATTCCTACTCATTGACTTTTCTGAGTACTTGAGGATAAATGTGTACGTGAGCCTATTTCTACAAAAATCTTAGAAGTCATTCTCTTTCATTCTTCTTTTGATATTACACTTTGGATCAATAATCTTGAGCAAGAACTTGATGAATGCCCTTTAGGTCAGGACTCAGGAGTTCTTGTCTTCCTGTTCAGTATTATGATATTCTATTTACCCCTTTGATCCTTCTTGTAGTTATGTCGTGAACCAGATCTTACGTGTGAATCTTGTGTGGTTAGAGTAAATTAGACTAATCTTGCTTCACGTTTTAACTAGCAATGAAGAAGCCTTATGTGGAGTAGTATTTGATGTTGGATTTGAGAAAGATAAAGGAGTTATAATATCTTCTTTTGTGTGGGAAGAAAATTTAGGACAGAAGAAGAGCTGACCTTTGAGAAAGTTACTGGGTAATATGCTTTACTATCCTTCCCAAGACATACTCTCGACTAATCTTCAGTGTGACTGAAGAGCATATCTTTTTTAGTATATAAAGGTGTTTGTATTTGCGATTTTTTTTCCTTTGCTGCTATACCTCTTCTCTGTACATCGATGAGTTCCTTTTTCCTATCAGAAAATTCTAGGTGATCCTTTGTACATTATTGACTTCACAAATTATTTATCTTTATTGGCAGAGTCTGGAGGTTTCTTAGTATGTTGCCTCCTTAAAAATCTAGAACAATATCCTAATCTATGAGATATTATTGTATTTTTGTCATACATGAAGGGTTATACCTAAAGTTGGGCAGTTTGGGAAAATATTTACCTAATGATTATCTTTATTATGGTAAGTGAAGCTTGTTCAACCTTTTTCTCTTATGAAATGCAGGTATATTTTAGGTGCTGTGTTCTTACAGCTTTGCAAACTTCTAAGCATTGTAAAACAGTCATTTATTCAAAATCCTGTGGATCCTAGCCTTTTCATTCATCGATTCACTGATCGTAAGTATTTATCTTGATTTGATTTGCTGGTTATTTTTAATCTTTGCTTCTTTGTTGACCACCTTGCCCCAGTACCAACATCGTGATGAAGGTTCATACTATATTTTTTACTCTCCACTTCCTTTCTTGATTACTTTTTGGATTTCCATTGTGAGAAGTTCAAAGATCTTGATTCATAAGGATTTTAGTCTGCAAACGTGATTTTTCTGACTGTTCTGGCAGGTTATTTTAATGTGGATGCATATTAGATGGTATCTGGTTGCATCCCCACCCCCTTCCCCCTTATTTTGAGCCAATGATATTTCATAATGTAAGTAGCAGAATATCTAAATTAAAGAGCAAAAATATTTTAGATTAGCACTAATGAAGTTCACGTTATGGAAAACACATCACTAGTTGATACGTAGGTGAGAAATGCACTTCAAAGCAGTTGAGGTTCATCGCTTTGCCATGGAAAACCCTGCTGTTCTTTCTGCAAACCATCATAGAAGCAGACAGGAAGACGTCCTCTACTATGTTTGGTGGGAAATGGGTTCTGTTTAGGTCACTGTCTGGCAAATCTTAGTCCTTTCTATCAGATAACCCATTTATATCTAAACTCCTTTGTAGACTAGAGCTGTTAGTGTTGTGGTTTGGGCAGATTTAGCATCATTAGTTCAATCAAAGAATTAGTGGCTTGTTGGAACTTGGAAGCGACGAGCCAAATTCATACTATTAAAGATTAGACCACTAGAGTATCCCTTACTATGCTGCGTTTAATTCTACTCTTTCCTTTCCTTTCTGTATCTATTTTTAGCTTTTTCAGTCAATATAATGTTGCTGTTAGCTTGTTGGAGTCCATCAGTGAAGACTATCAATTTATAATGTAGGTTTATTTGGGGGAGGGAAGCCAAATGTTTCTAGAACTGCACTTCACATTGTGGCCAGCATGAAGCGTGATTGGATGCAGGTTATACATGATTTTTCTTTCAGTATAATTTATATGGAAGTTACTGGAGCTATTCTATGGAACTAGATAAAAATCACTTACACTTTTGCACAAATCCATAATTGTCTATAGACAGGGAGAAAGCCAAGTGGGGTATGTGGAGCTGCACTGTACGTTGCTGCTCTTTCACATGGACTGAGTCGTTCTAAATCAGAAATTGTAAGTGGTCTTTCTAGATTTCCTTTATATTGATGGTCAGAATTTGGATTTCCTTTCTAGATTTCCTTTATATTGGTGGTCAGAATTCAGACTTCTTTATAGACAGGCTTCATGATGTAAGTTTTATTCTGCTTACAATTTATGTGCATCTGAAAGTAAGATAATGCGTGCGAAAGTAAGGTTTCCTAGTCTTCACTCTTTTGTGTATCTGGGCAGACCTAATCGCTCTTTTGTAAGCTTTGAATCTGCTTGATGCCTTCTCATGAAACATCTTACTCCATATAAAAAAAGTTTTATTCTGCTTTGTGAAACTCTTACGCGTTTTAGCTAGTTTTCAAGGACTACTTCTTTCTTGGTCACAAAGTTTGGACTTTTTCTTGTCATTGGACTTGACAACTGTTCTCGTTCTACTTTCTTGACTTAATTTTATGTTCAAGCCTATGTAGCACAAACACTTTCGCGACTCTCACATTTATTTTTTATGGTCAAATAGCACAAGTAACATGATATTTCCTTTTCCTATTTTCTTTATTCTTTTGGTCAACAGATCAAAGTTGTACATATTTGTGAAGCAACATTGACCAAGCGTTTGATTGAATTTGAAAACACAGAATCTGGGAGCTTAACGGTATGTACCAAAAGCTGGTAGGATGACCACTGCTGATACTTTGATATTCTCTGTTTGAAAAGCTTCACGTGCATGTATCTAAGCATGTCTGCAGGTCCTTTTATTTTGTTGGTAGGGGGACCAGCTATTAAATTAGTCTTTTAGAAAGCAATGTAGTATTGTGAGGTGCTTAGTCCTGTTCATGGACAAGGTATATAACGTAATTTGTTACCCATGCTGGAACCTATATCATAAAATTATTGGAGTGCATACACATCAAGTACAGGGAGATGCGTGCTGATGTCAATGAGAAAGAGACTGACAATTTTGCCTCTACTAATGGGTTTAACGTTTCTTAATGCTCTTCATAGAGAAAATCTCCTCTTAACAAAAGACCCAAAAAAGGGAGCATTTTAACTCTACTGATGTCTTTATGCTCATGTCCAGGAGAAATCATCACCTAGTGATGTGCTATTTTTTATGAGCCTGATATGCTTGGTGACATATATATTATTGTTAACAGTCGAAACAAATTTGCCTGGGAATCTAAAATTTTAACTCCCTCCTTTTTTCTTGACATATTAATGTTGGAGTTTGATGCAAGTTGCCTCTGTGGTGATGGCTTGTTAGCCAAAATTTCCTTTCCGAGTTTCATACTATTACTTCTAACTTGCATCTAGATTGAGGAGTTCGATACAAGAGCTAAGGAGCTTGAGAAAGAAGAGAGGCTGGCCCCACAATTTTGTTCGGGGTCAAAAGGATCTGGGATCACAGAAGTGCTATGTGAACACAAAAAAAGTGTGAAGCTGCCCTTTGCTCATGGTCTTTGTGAAAGTTGTTACAGTGATGTAATTACTTGGTACCCTGACCTTTTAAGTTTTCAGTAGTATTGCTAAATCATATGTAATGCTCATGAATGTGTTTGCAGTTTGTAAAACTTTCGGGTGGGCTTGATGGAGGATCTGAACCTCCAGCCTTCCAACATGCTGAGAGGGAAAGATTAGTGGCAAAAAAAGCTATTGAGGATCCAAAATTTTCCATGTCCAATCAGGTGGAGAACAATGGCACTGAGGTACTCATTGGATCTGCTACTTATTTAAAGCATTATTACCTTGTAGTTGTAAAGTAGAATTTTATGCTTTCAAGAATGCTTTTGGCTGTTGGAAAGGACGCAAGTCAGGTTAAAGTTTCGACATGGAAGGATACATTTGGAAGAAAAGAATTAGCATCTATAAGAAAATAGAGCAAGTGTAAGGAGAAGACGATTTCTGCTTAGACGCTAGATTTTCTTTGGATTAAATTCCTAAATATGAGGTTGCATCAAGCTAAACAGAGCTTAACCTGCAGAAAGATAAATTATGTGTTTCTTACAGCATTCTCTTACAAAAGTTAAGATGAGCCCTAATAGTTTCCTAATGTATCCTTTCCACCTCTTCAATGAACGGTGAATGTTCATTTACCTGCCACTTAAATGTATAATCAGAATAGGCCAAAAAGAAGATAATGATGAGCTAAATTATTTCCTGTTTGGAAATGTGAGATCGATTTCAAAATCCCCTAAGTAAAAGTTGGACATCAGAAATTCGAAAGAGGCACATTAGGGTAAAAGGGGAAAAAGGATCTTGGTATGCTTTTTCAGTCTGTTAATTTTCATATTATGCTTTTGTATAAGCTTATTTTAGTAGAAAGTGCAAATTAGTTGCACAAATGGGGAATGCCTGCTAGAAAAGTCTCCTTATATTTCACTTGTCTCAGTCCTGTCTCTGGTTGAGCAAATAAACTATTCTGCAAGATCAATTTGAATTATTAACTATGACATAAATCTTTGTTATGCAGACTTTCCCTATGACTGTCTGTTTTCTTGGATCTGCTACATTTGCTCATTGATATGAAGTTCTTGGTTTTAGATGGTATTTTAAGGAAATATCCTGCCTTTCATGTGATTTCTTTTTTAGAAGTCATGCAGTTTAAGACTGCGTACAATAAACTCTTGTGGTTCAGCCCTTCCCCGGACCCCGCGCACAGCGGGAGCCTTAGTGCACCGGGCTGCCCCCCCTTTTTTTACCTTAGGCAATGCCATACTGCCACTAGTGCCAAATTCTTGGATCTAATTGGTGTTTGCTGGAAATATGCAGGAATTTTTTTGCTTTCTGAATAGTGCCTTATGTATTCTCTTTTTGTTTTCTATTTGTTGATGATCAGCCTGAAAAGGGAGGGAACACTCAGAGTGTGACCGGGAGTAAAAATGTGCAGATATCAGGGTCTGAGCAAATAGGTAAAATGTTTATTTTCTTCTGGAGTTAGAATGTTGGGAGAGAGTTCTGGATCAAAACCATAGAGTGAGTTACTTTTCTCTCAATTGCAGGGGCATTCTCAGTGTCTAAAACTGAGCATGATGTGACTCGTGATACAGTACATGACATGGATTATATGGGTCCTGATGATAATGATGAATCAGGGAGCTTTCCTGATATCGATGATGTAGAGGTGTGCTACTTCTTCTATGTTGGTTTACATTTAGTAGGGGGTAACTCCATTGGTCATGATCCTTAAAAGTTTTATTTAAAGATCTATGGCAGCCTAGTGCAAAAGCTGTGATTTTTAACGGATTCATCCTGCCATACCTCATCGCATGATACTTAGCAAAAGATAGTATGATACTAGCTGACCCTACTTTTCATCCCTTGCTTGGAAAGAAGCATCATCCATAATAAGTAAACTTTGTATATGTGAAGAGTCCCACATCGGCCATGAAAGGGCTTGGTGGTCTCTTTAATATGGCTTGGGCAATCCTCACCTATGTTGCTGGACTCTTCAAAACTGTTGACAAGTGTATGTTGGATCCTTCAAAAGTAGTGCATTTTGAAGGATCTGACATGGGTGCGGCATCATTTTTGGAGAGTCCGAGCTACATAGATTCTCTTCTCTTGAGCTAGCTTTTGTGATTGATTTAGGGTGGTCTCTTTAATATGGCTTGGACAATCCTCACGTCTTGAGTTAGGCCCGTGGTCCATTCTTTACAGTATTATAACAATTTGTTAGCAAATATATGGAAAACTATTCTGCTTCAATAGAATGTTTACCTGTGGCAACTGGATTTAGTTGCACAGTATTTAGACATGTATTTACTGGTTCACTAACCTGCCGTGGTTGTTACTCTGTGCTGGCATTTTTATCAGATTGACTTTTATCTTCTCGACGAGGAGGCGAAGCGCTGTAAGAAGATCATTTGGGAAAAAATGAACCCGGAATATGAGGTGATTCAGTTAATTTTCTTTGCAAATCACCATGTAAAGTTGGAATGTAGATCGCAAGGTCCTATAGTGGTCTTAGGATTTATTAATATATTAACAAGTACTTGAGTGAATATACTGTTGGTTCATGAGATTACTATTAGCAGTTATAATAGAGGTCTTGTTATGTTGAGTCAATTTGGTTTTGTTTTTCTTAATTATGGATTTTTGGTGAGTCTTTGGTCTCTTCTACTAAGTTGACTGGTGGTTAAGCAACGAGTGTTTTGCTACACTTTGCTCCCTTTGTTCCATCTTCACGATGACTTTTTTCATCACAAAAACAGTAGTCCGCACACTTCTTCACCTGCCTTTCCCTTCCTTCTTCTGATTGAGCTTGCTCTGATCAATATTTATAGGAAAAAGCAGCTAAGGAAGCTGCTGCAAAGAAGGCTGACGAGTTCACTTTAGCTAACTGTTCGGAGGAGGAGAAACATGCACGGAGGCTTTCTGCTGCTGCTCATAATAAAGTTGCAGAAGAAAGAAAGGTTGTACTCTGAACTTATCTTGAGTTTGTTACCAGGTGAAAATTGATATTCAATGCGTCATATTGAGGAACCAAGAAACCTTAGAGAAGGGTAATGTTGTTGATGTCAATGGCTGTTAAGAAGTTGATGTTTGTTAATATATTTAAACAAAACAAGTATTTGAAAAATGAGTGCGGTTTTCTCTTATATTTCTAAGGGCTCGAGGCTCGGTTACAATGATCGAAAGTGAGACAAAAACATTCAATCTCTTTTAGTGGTCAAACTTTTGAGGTTGTTTTCGAGTTTCAATCAGGAGGAAAATAAGGGATCATCTTAGTTTCTTAGTGTTGTATAAGCTAGTTTCTTCCTATAAAATATTGTTATCATCTTAGTTTCTTAGTGTTGTATAAGCTAGTTTCTTCCTATAAAATATTGTTAAGTACAAAGAGGATGGAAAAGGGTGATAAACATGAAGTACACCCCAAGTATTATGATAAACTTCTTGTATAACAACATTACGAGGAGCTCTTGAGGTTGTTTCCGAGTTTTGAGGGTCAAACTTTTGAGGTTGTTTCCGAATTTCACTCTTGATGATTCTAGCTTCTTTTCTTTTGAGAATGGTAACATTGATGATTCTAGCTTCATTTTCAACATTCTCCTTCCGATACGCCTTATGCCTATGCATATTGTTTATGTCATCCAAATTTGGGTTCAAAGGTAATATATCTTTGCCTGAAGACTTAGGTTGGTAATTTCAAACTCGATAGATCAATTTCTTCAAAATTTGGGAACTAAACAATCACAACTGTAAGGCAATGTGTAGTTTCCCACTAGCACTCATGTGGGTCTTGTGGAAGGAAATAAACAGGAGAGCATTCGAGGGGGTCGGGAATGAGTATGTACATTTGAGGAATAGCCTTTATTTTTTAGTTTCTTTTTGGTGCACCCATGAGGATAGATATCTTTCATGGAGAATCATATTATGTTGTAGATTATCTACCTTTTGGTGTACTTCTTGTATGGGAGATTTTCCCATTATTAAAAGATTGACTTACCTTATAAAAAATTAGGGAATGTAGTATCCGTCTTCTAACCAATGGGCTATTGCAAACAAAAACTCAAGGAGAACTTGTGTCATCTTCTTTGTTAACTAACTTGTGAAGTCCTTCAAAAGTTAAACCTTCTCGGCGGGATGCTCTTTTCTCCGTGTTAGAGTGGCTGAAAGTCCCACATTGGTTGGAGAATGGACTAGCGGTCTGCTTATATGGACTCGGGCAATCCTCCCCTCATGAGTTAGCTTTTGGGGTTGAGTTAGGCCCAGGTGCCATATCTTTACATGGTATCGTCCATTCCCGTTTGGGCTCCCGGTCCACGCTCCAGGCCCTGGGTGTGAAGGGGGGTGTTAGAGTGGGTGAAAGTCCCACATTAGTTGGGGAATGGACTGGCGATCCGCTTATATGGACTTGGGCAATCCTCCTCTCATGAGCTAGCTTTTGGGGTTGAGTTAGACCCATGTGCCATATCTTTACACTCCACAAGCTCGGAGGATCACACTTCTCTTTGCAAATAGCCCTCTCAAAAAGTCCTCAAACCTGGAGAAGCACCTTCAATGGAGATTGTCAGTTTCTTTGCCTTTGTACTATCTAATATCAAACCAACGCTCTTCATAAACAAACAGGATGGAAGAGGGAGATAAAACATATAGTAGAATATTATAAAAAGCTCCACTATTTCAAAACGACATTGCCAAGAGACACTTCTAGACTACTATTAAATTATAAATACTCTCACACATACTATGAACTTAGTTTACATGATAACATAAAAGTCATCTTGATGATAGAAAGGATCATGAACATAAGATAGCATGATGGTTATGCACCACTGCACCTAATCACATATAATATCCTAAAATTCACATGATAAACCAAAATGCATTTGTACTTGTATAATATTCAGAATTGTTTTCCCAACACTTAGTAAGTCCATATATGTTAATTGCCTACCTTGTCTGTTTTGATCTTTTCTAAGTGATGCATCATTTCTGTGATATAAAAGGAAGGGCAACAATGAACGGTCTATGCTTATGATTCCTTATTCGTCTGGATAAATCAAAGGGAATCATTTATTGCGGCACTTAGATGGTGCCAAAAAATTTAAAATTCCATCTGCAGGACTGGCCTTCCAAAATTTCTACCAGACTGTCTTCAACATCTTCTTTACACCTAAAGTATAAAAAATTTATCAAAGCACTCCTAGTCGTCAACTTTTCAACTACTTCAAATAATCTCGTCCCTCTCTTTACAAACAATCTTAATTATGCACAATGGCGTGCGTGATCTACCAGATGCCTTTTCCTGTCGTAATAGTGATCCTCTTCCAACTTGTTTGGCCTATTTAATTATATCTTATCAACTACCAATTCTATGTTGAAAGACGAATAAATATAACTCCACAAGCTGGTAAAAGTAGGTGTGATTTGTGTCTTTCACTGATCCATCCTTCTTAAACATACAACACCAACTAACTACTACATGTTCGCTCTTCCTTTAGTTACTTACCATAAGAATAGCACATACATGTGAAATTTCTCATCCATGATAGTTGCTCTAGATATCTCTTGGAATTAGCTTACATTTTGCTTTATGATATACAGGAAAAACGACAGAAAAGGGCTGCTGAACTGAAAAATTCTGCTCCTGCTAAAACCCCTTTTGAAGCAACGAAGCAAATGTTAACTAGAAAGGTATGTATGATAGAGGAAAAGAAACTTACAATCTTTAGCACTCTTGTTCACAGGAAATCCGTGTTGTGGAAGTTTCTTACCTTTTCCGCGAGTGTTCATAGTCTTGATGAATTTTCCAGCATGTCCCTATTTTTCTTGTTGAGTCAAGGTTTTCCTCAATTTCAACGTATCATAGAAGAATTTTAGTTTCTTCCCATTGGTCTTAATCATTTCTTTTCCTCTTTGTATCATGTTTGCATTGCATGGTATATCTTCCTCTTTTGCATGAAACAATATTTATCAGATCTATCGGTTTTGTTGTTTGTATCTTACCTTGCTTTATATCATTTGATGCAGAGGCTATGCGCTAAGATCGACTATGATCAGCTAGAAAAGCTTTTTGATGATTCTGTATGTGCTTCTCCTACTCCAAAATTTCTTGAGAATTCCATTATACCTGCTTTTAATTTCAATTTTACGCAGACATCAATTCCTTTAGCAGAGTATCGTTTTCTTTAAGCAGAATGTTCGGTGTTGGTGGTGGACAGAGATATCTAGTGTTTGAGACGCTATTATGCGTAATATTTGGATATTCAAGAAATGGGAGGAGATAAAATAATGAAAACTAAATAATGTGGCATCAAAATATTGTAGATTTGTCAGACTTTTCCTTTGCCACTGCTGCTAATCTTATGTTCTCTGCTATTAGAGTTCTGGGAGATGCATTTGACAACTCTCTAATACACTCATCTATCCCGACTTGTAATTTGTTCTATACCATTCAGCGGATACTGAACTTATAGTCTTTCAGAAACAGTCTCTCTACCTCCATGAGGTAGGGGTAAGGTCTACGTCCATTCTACCCTCCCCAGACCCCACTTGTGAGATTACACTGGGTATGTTGTTGTCGTTGGATACTGAATCTATAGTTTCTTGGAAAACGAGTAAGGGGTTGTTAATCTTTGGATCCAAAGGTGGAGCTAGGATTTTTAGTTTACGGGTTCTAATTAGATTATTTGTACATATTAGATGAACTTTTAATACGGATATAAGGTTTGAGCCAAAGTTACTGAATTCTACCGAACCCATAACAACTCCCGGGTGGGATCTCAATTAGATGAGAATCCCGGGAGCACCCTGAAATCTTGAACATCTACAGGACAAATTACACAAACCTAAGGCATGTGTTGCTCTCATCTCGATGAATATGTTTATATAACTCTTGATCATGTTATTTATACAGGAAACTCTAGAGAACCCAAAGAAGAGTCGAAAGGTGGACGATTCAACAAATCATAACGCGGTAAAGAGCAGTAAAATTGATCCCGAAGAAGACGAGACTTATGAAGAAGAATCATTAGTGCAGTATGATGAGGGTATACATTACTATGAGGATGTTGAAGGATATGACTATGATAAATACTATGATTATGATGAATATTGAAATTAATCTGCATTACTTATGATTGATTTCCCCTTACAAAAAGAGGACATGAAAAGTCAGGTAACACATTTTCCTTCACTTCTGTATATTAGGAAGTGTTGGTCCTGGTAGCCAAATGAGTGTCTCACTATTTATTTTATTTTTTGTGTTTGCGTTCTAAAAGTGGATTATGTTCGGAAACAACCTCTCTAGCTCGCTCCTGAGGTAATGGTGCGGACTGCGTACACTCTACCCTCTCCAAACCCCACTGTGTGGGAATATATTGGGTATGTTGTTGTTGTAAAAGTGAATTATGCTTCATCATATTATGAAATTGCATCCTAAAAGTAATTGAACAAGGACTATGGAGGAGTTTCGTGGGTGCCTAAATATGTGCAATATTATGGTATGCAGAAGTAGTGTTTTTCTCGACAATTGTATATTGCAAAAAGGCATAGTTTTTTAAATGTTCAAAGTGCCCTTACTTGCAGTTATCATTCCGTTTAATTTGATTAGATCTGTTAGTCATCAGATCAAAATAGCACGCATCGTTAAATCGAAGGTTAAACGTACTTAATCGAATATCATAATGACCAAAATTGAAATAACGCGATAACTCATAGACTAAAACCGCCATGTTCCCTATTTGATTATTATCATTATATCAAACATTACCGTCTTCTTTAAGAATCGATTGTTAAATTGATTATATTTCACTTTAGTGCAAGGCTCGTGACACAAAGGACATTTATTTCTGACAAAAAAAAAATTGATTTCATTGACATCAGAAGATTTCGTAGGCGTTTGGCGATGAGAATTTTTCATTTTTTTCCGAAAAATTATTTCACTTTTTTTCGGAAATAGCGTTTGGTCATAAAAATTTCAAATACAACTCCGGAGTTGTAAGGGGTGTTTTCACTTTTTTCCAACTCACTTTTTTCACTTTTTAATTTTTTATTTTTTTTTTGAAAAAATCTTAGATTTTTTATTTTCATAAAATAACCCCATTTCAATTATATTTTATTTTTAAATCATATTTTATGTTTTTTTAAAATATATATTTAAGATCTAGATAATTATTGCAAAAGTTATGACCAAACGCAACTCCAACTTTGAAAATTCCAAAAAAGTGAAATAATTTTTGGTTCTCATGGCCAAACGGCACCGAATCGTTTTGACCAAGTTCGAATCTCATATTTGAAGCCTTGGGACCCGTTTCGCCATAAATATTATTCACTTTATTTTGGAATTCCTGTTTGGCCATAAAAATATTAAATACAACTTGAAGTTATATCTGGGATTTTGGAAAACTTTATTTGGTTTCACTTGTTAATTTATTTGTTTTCAAAAAAATATCTAATTTTTTTATTCTCATAAAATAACCTCATATAAATTATATTGCACGTTCAAAAAAAATTTACTCCCTCCGTTTCAATTTGTTCGGCCTATTTTGACTTGACACGGAGTTTAAGAAAGTAGAGAAGACTTGAATCTTGTGGTCATAAACTAAAGATATGCCAAATTTATCAAAATGCTCTTTAATCTTGTGGTCTTAAATATATCATGTGAAAAGTTAAAATTAAAGAGTTGCTAAAAAGGAAAAAAGACATTCTTTTCGAAACAAACTAAAAAGGAAAGTAGGCCAAATAAATTGAAACGGAAGGAGTAATTTTTTAAAAAAATACATTTGAATTCTAAATATTAACTCTAGTTTCCAAATACTATGGTCAAACACAACTCCAACTCCAACTCCAACTTCAAAAATTCCAAATAAAATAAATATATTTTTAGTTTTCATAGCCAAATGCCTACTACTAGTTTCCTTATATAAATACTAAGGACACTTGGGAGCCATCCTCTTTAAGAAAAATGTAGTAGTAGCTTATTTCTACTTTTGTTGGAGTCGAAGTCGACACATCTGAGATCGAAAACGCCCTAGTTCACAAAATGGTGTTGGTGTTAAAACGATGAATTCTAGTGGTGCTACTTATAACACCAACACTAAAATTCATCCTTTAACACCAACACCAATACCATGTCTGACAATGAGGATCTGAATCAGAAGAAAAGTTGTTGAGTCTGCTTGGATAGAATTAAAATGTGACACCCCAGAATTCGAACCAACTTTTAAACTTAGAAACTCTACAAAATTTTGAAGTTCCCAGGGATCACGAGCCCAGACCACGAGCCCAGACCACGAGCCGTGGACTGAACCACAAGTCGTGGAAATAACTCGTGAAACCAATCCAGCAGACCTTCCTCAGGTCTGAGAATCACGATTGGATTTCATGGTTCATGGATGGTTACGTGGGTCGTGGAACCAATCCGTGAAACTCAGACTGAGGGCAGTCATTTCCCTCAGAAACCACGAGCTGTAGACCTTGCTCCTGGGTCTCAGACCTGCAACTTGCATTTTGGATCAGGAACCACGACCTCAATCCACGGGCCGCGATTCCATCTACGGACCGTGAAAAGGATCCGTGGAACATGAAGCCGAGGTTCTTTAGTGAAACTTTTCAGCTTTTATCCAGGGGTATTTTTGTAACTACCCACCCTTTTAACTCCTAAGTTAAGTCATTTTGGGCTATTCTAGGAGGGTTTTAACCTCAATTAGCCTAAGTCTTCTCCCAATCTCTCATTCAAGTTCTAAAAGGGGAAAAGAACTCCAGTCTCCCAAGCTCCAAGCTAAGAATTCCATCTTCAAGTCTCCATCCCTCAAGTCCTAGATTAAGAAAGCTTCAATTCAGGTATGTGGGTATTCAATAAGGGTTTCTTTCACCCTTATGCCCAAAACTTCAGTCCTTTAAATTGATTTTATGAATTTTCGAGTTAGGATTCTTACCCAATTCTCATGGGCTTTTATAAATTGACTTTTCTCATGATTCTCCTATGAAATCAAATTCTAAATTTGCATGATTTTGAAGGGGTTTTTACAAGTGAATTCCTACTCATGAATTGAAGGCTAAACTTGGCCAATTTTGCATGCATAGATTGATTTAAGCAAATTGGCATATTGAGTAGTATAATATCATGCATTTCAAAGCAATTGCATGCCTAGTTCCTACTTTTATGATGTTGACACCCAATTTTGGCCCTCCTTTTTCCCATAATTAATTTTTATATGCTTCTTAATCCCGAGGACTTTTTCAAAATAATTTTCTTATTTATATATTAATTTTGGCACCAATAACCGTTTTTTTTTTAAAATGATTTCCTTTACTTTTTGTAATATTAATTACTAATAATATTGTATCTTATAAAATCACCCCAAAAATATTTTATAATTCTTTCTTTTTAAAAAAATATTGGTATAGTAACTTTTATTCTAAATGAAATTTTATCGTATCGCTATAACATTTCCTAAATATTGTTCTATCAATTGAGGATTGCGATTACGCGTATCAAAATTATGTTTAAGTCAACTATATACGTATTTGAAAATTAATTGGGATGAAAGAAGGCATCGTTAAATTAATTAAGTGAAAAAACGATTAGGGAAAATTGAATTTTCCTACCAAATTAATCCATTTACCCAAATTTTGGGCCAAATTTTATTTGTTTCAGCCAATTCTTCCTAACCCGGCCCAAACCACCCCTGACCCGGCCCAAACTCCCCACTAAACACACCCCTAATCCCCTAATTCTCTCTCTCACTCCACTTGCCAAAACCAGCAGACCCCTTACCCTTTCAACCCCAAAACAAACAGACCCCCCCCACCTTCAGACAACACCGACAGCTCCCACCCCCAAACCCTGTCGCCCGCCGCCCAAACCACCAAAGACCCGCCGGATTTTGCGGGCAAACGGCGATGGCGCCTCTCCCGTCACTTCATCCTTCTCTCCTCCACCTTTATAGCCATCCTATCACCCTTTTTGTCATCTCAAGAAACAGAGCTAAAAGCTCCCCTCCGCCGCCGGTTGCAGACCTCGGAAAAGAGGAAACCCAGCTGTTGCCCGACTGTCCGAGCTCCACGCCGCCGACCCGTCACCATCTCTTTCAAATCCGCCTGAAAAGGTAGGCATCTCATCTTCCTTTTTCTCAGATTTCATCATTTCCTTTTGCAACTTGGCTTTCCAAGAATTCAAATTTTGAATTCTTGGAAAGAGCCGTTTGAGCCTTCAACTTTGGCTATAAAAGAAACACTTGGGTTTCCATTTCAAGGACACGAAAAAAGACAGAGAGAGACACGGAAGTAATCATCAAAAAATTATCAAAACAGCTTATCAAAATTGTTCTCTGTTTGGTTCACTGTCGATTTGCATACTCCCTATTCATTTCGCTCCTGTTTGTTTCGTTTGCTATTCGGATAACCGGAGTCGGAGTCGGAGTTAGCTAGTTTGAAACTCGACACTTGACGGCCTCAATCGCTGCCCAACACAAGGTAAATCCTATCCCGTCTAATTACTTTATGTTTAGTTTTGTGATCCATTGATTCGTGTGAGTTTTGGTTATTATTGCCGGCTAATCTTGGGCAAGAATCTGTTTGTGGAAGTGTTCATGGCTTGTGAATTAGCTCGAAATGAACTCTATGACTTTTGAAGTTAAAATAATGGTTAGCCGTCTATTACAAGATCATAAAAAATGACCTTTTTTAGGATATCTGAGCTGGGCAGCAGCTATTTTAATATGTTTTCAACTAAGTTGAGCATTTTGAATAGAATTTTCAACTTCAAACTTATAGTTTTAAAAGGGCTTCACAAGTTTTAAACTTTAAAGGAGGATTGACTGTGTGCTTTGGGATCATTATTGTGTTGCCTTTCGGGACGTTTGAATGCAAGTTTAGAAGTTAACTGGAAGATTTTTTATTTTTTTTCAAGGATATGTCAACCATTTGGTTTAAGTTTGAACTTTATTTTCCATTCATGTTTTTTCTGTTGAATAGTAATTTGCTGATTTAGTCGTGAAATGCGTAATACAAAACAGTTTTCGTTGGTTTGCTTTCATCTATGGTTGATCGTGTGCTCATAAGGAAGTGGACAGCCCTGTTGTGGTCATATCTAAAGTATATTTGAATCCCGTTCTTGCTTGTGGCAGCCTCTTTACCTAGCAATACGCTATATCCGAGTGTTATGAGTGTATAGTGACCCTAAAGACTATTGAATACATGAGTTCTCCTTTTCACTATTCCATGTTTGAATTCTCAAAATGTTGGCTGCCTTTCGGCACTATGGATTACTTTCCCCTTTTATAGTTTCTTTTTCTTCTTTCAAAATGATTGAGGAATCCTTGTGCTATCTCAAGAGGCAGTTGGTTGGTTTAGTTGTGAGTCCAAGAGGTCAAGTTTGGTTAACAAGTTCAACTTGGATCCATGTACTATTTTGAGTTATTTAATAACAAAAATAGGAAAAGTAGTTACCATTACCATGTTAAATATGTTGTATATATCAACCTCTCTGTTTTAGATTCTCATTAAGCACAACAAGTGCATCTTTAAATTGTTTACTTGAATCAATGTCATTAAATGAATGTTTTGGCCTTCTAAAGGTTTGCCCTTTTTAGAGGATTGTATTTGTTAAGAGCCAAGTTGAAATTTGCTAAAAGTATGCTTCTTGACTTCTCTTTTTTTTTTTTTTGAAATGGAATCTGTTTGGAAGCTTTATCACATTGTTCACCTGAGAATGGTTTAAGCTATTTTATTTTATTTTCAGTCCGTATGGGTGAAACAAAAATCAGCATTATGAACGAATGAGGTCTTAAGTTGTACCTAAGGGTGCTTTATTATCCTTTCTAAAAAATTGTGGTCTTGCTTACGATCTAGCCTTTCTTCAAACACCTTAATCCTAGTAAAAAGTGGCTAAATTAGTGTGCATTGTTAGAAAAAGAGGGCTGCCCATATTTTCATTATTTTGGTTTTAACTCGGGATCAATTTCGGGAATACTAGCTTAAGGAATTTATCATGAGCTAGCGTAGTGGTTTGGTTCCCTTTTTGATCCTCCCGTCACTAGTGTTTGCCTTACTTTTTGAGTTGATTTGTTCATAACGCCTTACTTTTTGAGGTGATTTATTCATAGCTACTTATTTAGTTAAAGTGAATAAAAATAATAATAATAAAGTTTTATATTGCTATTTGTTGTGTACTTTGTTTTCCCATAATGGACTAGTGTTGAAGATGTTCGTTTTGCCTAAGTTCTTTTCGGATATCATCTCATGTTAGTTCGTTTGTGCTCTAGTCAAATAAATTTGATCGTTTTGCTTAAAAAATGAAGCAAAATATGGTTACATGTCGTCTTTCATATATGCTTGTGTATTTACCGAATAACATGTTTGTTTTCCTTATCACTTTATTGTTAAGCTTGGCATATTTCTACATTTTGTAAACTTGTTATGCAAGTTACTAATCCTTATCATTTTTTTGTGTTACATGAAACAACCGGAGAGCTGGAGTTCTCACTTGAAACTCAACCTCGGCCCAATATGTTTTTGGGTCGAACAGCTATTAGGAATCATCGCAATGCTCGGAGTCACCCATTAGGAGACTAGTTCCTCCAAAGGAACTTAACATAATTAGTTCCTTTATTTATTGCTTTCTTTTATGCTTACTTTAAATGTTTTAACTAACTTTGTATATTTGGATATGTGTTTTTCTTTGTGTTTTGATTAACGTTTATTCTTTGGCTTATAGTTTCGTGGGTTATCTTTATTTAGTTTAAAAATTTCGAAAGTAAGTTTCCTTCACTCTTTCAGTTTAGGCAAAAGTTTCGGATTTCTTTTTTTTTATACTTTAAAATTAGTGGTTAAACACTTTCAAAAATAGTAATAATAAGTGGTGAATAGTGCGGATTTTTTTTAGGATTAATTAATGTTAGGCTTGTTTCAAGAAAAAAAAAACTTGTTCCAAATAACTCGCGGTAGATTTTCAAAAATATTAAGTAGCGATTCAATATATTTCAAACAAATATTTAGTCATTCTTAGGCTTTAAACTATAGAATGCTTATCTAATTTAGGCAAGCCTCCTTTATATTTATCAATAACTTATGTATTCTCTTATTCTAACCCCAATATTTTACAAGTATTTTGCTATACTATATATATATATTTTGAGATTTTCAGATTTTTGAAGCCTAAAAAATGCAAGGTATATATGTCATATGTTATCTACTACAAGGTATATTTATATTTTACTTACTCTTCTTCATACTTAAATTATACATATATTATTTTATCACAATTGCATTTACGTACATAATACTTTCTCTCATATTCAATGCATGTTCATTTTTACCTTATGAATAAAAGTCTCCTTTACATGAAAACAAATAATTTTCGTTCTCTACTCAAGTCTTCAAATTATTCTTTTACATGAAATACATTTACCAAAACAAATATGATTTTTCTCTTATATCTTTTTCTCTATTACCGGTATACCTATTTCTTATATACTTTTACTTATCCAAATCTTTTTAAATAATAAATTTCACATGATTTCCTATATATATTTAAAATATACATACGTCATCTTTACTTTCTTTTTAATAAACATGTCATAAACTTTCTCAAACTTTAAGAACTACATATTTTTACCTTTACAAAAAGTATTTGTATAAATAAATGTTTTCATTTTGTTTACATAGCTTTTAAGTATATATTCTTATAAATCATAAAGTTCTACATACTTTAATTATAATTACGATAAAGGTATTGCTATTAAACTTTCGTATACTTTGACATGTACGTACATATGTTCCATCTTTTTACCATAAGCATATTTTATATTTTTGCCTATTGTAGTGGCATGTGTCATATACTTTGAGTTTTTCTTTAAATTAATAAAACAAGTTTTTTTTTATCACCCCTTTTTTAGCAAATAATGAGCAAATAACTTTCCAAAATATTGTTTCTAAACTGAGTTTAAGGACTATCTTCGGATAGGCTCTGAAGGGTGCCTAACACCTTCCCTTCGAGTAACCAAAACTCTTACTCAGAATCTCAAACGTTTTCGCAGACTAAAAACAGAGTTTTACATTAAAAAAATGGTTTCCTAAGTTTCCTAAAATTTAGGTGGCGACTCTAAACCCTTTCCAAAACAAAGGCAGAAGAGCCGAATGTTGCAAGCATATTTTGGCCAGTTCAAAATAGGGCGCGACATATGAAATTACATAGGATTATGAAATTGAACTAGTGCCATGCAAACCTTTACGATATGATCCTATTATGAATGATATGACATTCCGACATGCCATCAATGTTCATGAACTATTTTTCAAAAGCAAGGATTGTGAGTAATATGACATCGAGATTTGTTATCATGAACATTAATAAGGTTTGGCATCTAGATATGTCACATGTATGTGAGCACTATGTTATATATTTTGGGAGTAGTATTTAGCACCGAGCGATGAGGGTTCTAGATAATCTAAGTCCAAAACTACATTGCTAACGTAGGTTGTCCTTTGTGGCTTTATGACAGGATCCTTCTGAACATGGTTCTAACCTTGGCCGGTTAGGACAACTTTTTTCAGTGTGGGTGCATTACACCAGACTCCATGGTACTCAACATAATTTAATGTCAGTTAAGATAAACTCTCGTATGAATATTTTCAAGTTATTAAGTTATATGATATTCTATTTTGAAGTTTGACTTCTATTTCATGCCTTATGCTTAAACTGCGATATTTACTCATGATTTCTCTTATTATGCATGAACTCAGTTTTAAGCATGTCTTCGAGCACGTTTTATCATGTTATTGCATAGGCTCGCATATTCAGTACATTCCATAGTACTGACGCATATTTCTTGCGCTGCATCCTATTATGATTTATGATGCAGATTCAGATTCCCGTTCTCAAGCTCGTGGCTAGAGACCGCAGGCTTTTCGATAATGTTGGTGAGTCCTCATCTTTCGAGGACTAGTGATGAGTCTAGTTATTTTCACAGCTTTTCTTCAGTACTTCGAGTTAGCTGGGGTCTTGTCTCAACAACTCATTATGTCTTATGTAGAGGCTTTTCAGACATAGTTAGATATTCGTACTTCATGTTTCGGATTTTGGTACTCTTAGACCTTTATCTTATATAGAGTTGATTTGCCTACTTCTGCTATTTATGCTTCCGTTACGATTCTTTATGTTATGTCTAAGTTATGCCAATGCCAAGGGTTATCTGGGGAGAACTTGTGATCTCGAGTCCCGTGTTACGTCTAGGGGATAGCCTCGAGGAGTGACAAACTTCTGGTCAAATCAGCTATTAATTTTTTTTTTAGCTTTTTTAGGTGTTTGGTAAAGTAAAAAAATAATTAAAAAAAGCTAAAAACTGATTAAAAAAACTAAAAGCTAAAAGTTGGATCCCTGGCTTTTTGCTTTTAGCTTAAAATTCTTTTTAAGTTTGACCAATATATTTACCTTTTTATCCCTTATATTTTTTTCTTAATTTCAACACTATACCCTCACTTTTCAGCCCTTAAATGTATGAAAGTACTCTTTTTTCTCTCATTCTCATCCCGTTTCTCCATCTTTCTCTTTTTTTCTACGACAATAAAGTGCTTAACAACACTTTTTTACCACACACATCAACAATCTTTTTTTATGTTTCAGTACTTTTTATCCAAACACTTATCTGCTTATTTATAAACACTTATTTTCAGCTTTTAATAACATCTGCTTAAAAGCTACTTTTTTTTAAAGCAAATCCAAACGAGCTCGTTGTCGTCATTGTCAAACTAGGGCTTCAATGTCGATGATATCTGTTCTTTTGACAACATGTAGCCTTCTTTGCATATTTGTTTGGTTTATTAAAAAAAAATACTCATGTTATAAGGATAAGTTTTTTTTTTTTTTTTTTTTAGTCATGCATGAGGTATACTACTTGTTCAAATGATGCTAGTTTTTGAATGTGATATTTCCTTCTTCTCACTTTGAGATCATATTTGAATGTACTCCCTCCTTAAGTACAAATGAGGTCCGGAAGAGAAAATGAGAATATTTTTATTTTTTCGTGTGTTATAGTCTATGAATTTTGTGTGATATGTGCGGTCGATGGTTTTTTTGCCAAATTTTTTTGTGGGCGTCTGTAAAGACCTATTTAATGACACACTTTGGTTCGGATGGGCAAACGTAGGTTTTTTCGAGTACAAACGAGACCCAGAAGAGGAAATGAGGATTTTTTTTATTTTTTCGTGTACGTCCTTGGATTTTGTGTGATATGTGCGCCCGGTGATTTTTTTTGCCAAAATTTTTTGTGAACATCTGTGACGACCTATTTAATGGCACAAGTTAGTTCGTAGGGGCAAACGTAGGTTTTTCCAGTACAAATGAGGCCCGAAAGAGGAAATGGGGATTTTTCTAATTTTTCGTGTGCTATATAGTCCATGGATTTTGTGTGATAAGTGCGCCTGGTGGTTTTTTTGCCAAATTTTTTTGTGGGCATCCGTGACGACCTATTTAATGGCGCGCATTGGTTCGGAGTGGAAGATATAGGTTTTCTCGAGTACAAACGAAGCCCAAAATAAGAAATGGAGATGTTTTCATTTTTTCGTGTGCTATAGTCCATGAATTTTGTGTGATATGTGAGCCCGGTGATTTTTTGGCCGAAATTTTTTGTGTGCGTCCGTGACGACCTATTTAATGGCGCGTGTTGGTTCTGAGGGGCAAACATAAATTTTTCGAGTACAAACGAGACTCGAAAGAGGAAATGGGGATTTTTTCATTTTTTGTGTGCTATAGTCTATGAATTTTGTGTGATATGTGCGCCCGATGATTTTTTTGCTGAATTTTTTTGTGAACATTAGTGATAACCTATTTAATGGCGCACATTAGTTTGGAGGGGCAAACGTAGGTTTATTCGAGTACAAATGAGGCTCGAAAGAGGAAATGAGTATTCTTTTATTTTTTCGTGTGCTATAGTCCATGAATTTTGTGTGATATATGCACTCGGTGGTTTTTTGCCAAAATTGTTTATGGGCGTTCGTGAAGACCTATTTAATAGCATGTGTTGGTTCGGAGGGGCAAACGTAGGTTTTTTAGAGTACAAACGAGGTCCGAAAGAGGAAATGGGGATTTTTTTATTTTTTCGTGTGCTATAGTCCATGGTTTTGTTGTAATATGTGCGCCCGGTGGTTTTTTACCAAAATTTTTTATGGGCGTCCGTGATGACTTATTTAATGGTGCGTTTTGGTTCGAAGGGGCAAACATAGTTTTTTTCAAGTACGAACGAGTCCCTAAAAAGGAAATGAGGATTTTTCCATTTTTTTTGTGTGTATAGTCCTTGGAGTTTGTGTAATATGTGCGCCTGATGTTTTTTTTGCCGAAATATTGTAAGGCGTCCGTACCGACCTATTTAATGGCGTGCATTGGTTCGGAGGGGCAAACATAGGGTTTTTTGAGTACAAACAAGTCCCCAAAGAGGAAATGGAGATTTTTTTATTTTTTGTTTGCTATAGTCCATGGATTTTGTGTGATATGTGCGCCTGGTGGTTTCTTTGCAAAAATTTTTTATGGGCGTCCGTGAATAACAATTTAATGAGCGTGTTGGTTCAGAGGGGAAAATGTAGGTTTCTTAGAGTACAAACGAGGCCCGAAAGAGGAAATGGGAATTTTTCCTGTTTTTTCGTGTGCTATAGTCCCTGAATTTTGTGTGATATGAGCGCCAGGTGGTTTTTTTGCCAAATTTTTTTGTCGGCGTTCGTGACGACCTATTTGATGGCGTGCATTAGTTCAGAGGGCCAAACATAGGTTTTTTCGGGTACAAAAGAGGCCTGGAAGAGGAAATGGAGATTTTTCCATTTTTTAGTGTGCATAGTCCATCGATTTTGTGTGATATGTGCGCCCGATGGTTTTTTTGCTGAAATTTTTTGTGGGAGTCCGTGAAGACCTATTTAATGGCGTTCATTGGTTTGAAGGGGCAAACATAGGTTTTTTTGAGTACAAACGAGCCCGGAAGAGGAAATGAGGATTATTTCGATTTTTCTTGTGCTATAGTCCATGGATTTTGTGTGATATGTACGCTCGGTATTTTTTTTGCTGAAATTTTTTGTTGGCGTCCATGAAGACCTATTTAATGGCACGCGTTGGTTCGGAGGAGCGAACGTAGGTTGTTCGAGTACAAACAAGGCCCGAAAGAGGAAATAGGGATTTTTCTATTTTTCTATTTTTCGTGTCCATGGATTTTGTGTGATATGAGCGCTTGGTGATTTTTTACTGAAATTTTTTGTGGGCGTCCGTCACGACCTATTTAATGGCGCGCATTAGTTTGTAGGGGCAAACATAGGTTTTTTTCAGTACAAACGAGGCCTGAAAGAAGAAAGGGGATTTTTCTATTTTTTTTGTGTGCTATAGTCCATGAATTTTGTGTGATATGTGCGCCCGGTGTTTTTTTTGCCAAATGTTTTTATGGGCGTCCGTGATGAACTATTAAATGGAGCGCGTTGATTTGGAGAGGCAAACATAGGTTTTTTCAAATGCAAATGAGGCCCGAGAGAGAAAATGGAGATTTTTTCATTTCTTTGTGTGCTATAGTCCATGAATTTTGTATGATATGTGCACTCGGTGATTTTTTATCAATATTTTTTGTGGGAGTCCATGACGACATATTTAACAGTGTGCATTTAGTCGGAGGGGAAACGTAGTTTTTTTTAAGTACAAACGAATTCCGAAAGAGGAAATGGAGATTTTTCTATTTTTTTCGTGTGCTATAGTTCATGGATTTTGTGTAATATGTGCGCTCGGTGGTTTTTTTGCCAAAAAATTTTGTGGGCGTCCGTGACGACCTATTTAATGGCGCTCATTGGTTCGGAGGGCCAAACGTAGGTTTTTTCGAGTACAAACGAGGTCCGAAAGAGGAAATAGAGATTTTTCTATTTTTTCGTGTGCTATAGTTCATGGATTTTGTGTGATATGTGTGTTCGGTGGTTTTTTTATCGAATTTTTTTGTGAGAGTCCGTGACGGTCTATTTAATGGTGCTCATTGGTTCGGAGGGGCTAACGTAGGTTTTTTTGAGTATAAATGAGGCCCAGAAGAGGAAATGTAGATTTTTCCATTTTTTTCGTGTGCTATAGTCTATGGATTTTGTGTGATATGTGCGCCAGGTAGATTATTTAACGAAATTTTTTGTGGGCGTCTATGATGACTTATTTAATGGTGTGCGTTAATTCGGAGGGGCAAACATAGGTTTTTTTCAGTACAAATGAGGCCCAAAAGAGGAAATGAGGATTTTTTCATTTTTTCGTGTGCTATAGTCCATCGATTTTGTGTGATATGTGCGCCCGGCGGTTTTTTTGCCAAATTTTTTTATGGGTGTACATGACAACCTTTTTAATGGCGCGCGTTGATTCGGAGGGACAAACGTAGGTTATTTCGAGTACAAACGAGGCCCGGAAGAGGAAATGGGGATTTTTCCATTTTTCATGTGCTATATAGTCCATGAATTTTGTGTGATATGTGCGCTCGATGGTTTTTTTACCAAAATTTTTTGTGGGCATCCGTAATGACTTATTTAATGGTGTGGTTATTTCGGAGGGGCAAATGTAGATTTTTTCGAGTACAAACGAGGCTCGGAAGAGGTAATGGGGATTTTTCTATTTTTTCGTATAGTCCATTGATTTTGTGTGATACGTGCACCTGATGGTTTTTTAGCCAAAATTTTTGTGGCGGTCCGTAATGACCTATTAATGGTGCACGTTAGTTCAGAGAGGCGAATGTAGGTTTTTTCAAGTACAAACGAGGTCCGAAAGAGGAAATGGGAGTTTTTTTATTTTTTCGTGTGCTATAGTTCATTTATTTTGTGTGATATGTGCACCCGGTGGTTTTTTTGCCGAAAGTTTTTGTGGGCTTGCGTGACGACTTATTTAATGACGTGTATTGGTTCGGAGGGGAAAACGTATGATTTTTCTAGTACAAACGAGGTCTGAAATAGGAAAAGGAGATTTTCCATTTTTTACTGTGCTATAGTCTATGGATTTTGTGTAATATGTAAGCTCGGTGGTTGTTTTCCTGAAATTTTTTGACGGCGTCCGTGACGACCTATTTAATGGCGTGCATTGGTTCAGAGGGGCAAATATAGGTTTTTTCGAGTACAAACAAGGCCCGAAAGAGGAAATGGAGGTTTTTTCATTTTTTTGTTTGTTATAGTTCTTGGATTTTGTGTGATATGTGCGCCCCGTGGTTTGTTTGCCAAAATTTTTAATGGGCATCTGTGACGAACTAATTAATGGAGCGCGTTGATTCAGAGGGGAAAACATAAGTTTTTTTTAGTAGAAACGAGTCCCGAAAGAGAAAATGAGGATTTTTCCTATTTTTGTTGTGTGCTATAGTCCATAGATTTTGTGTGATATGAGCGCCAGGTGGTTTTTTTGCTGAATTTTTTTATGGGAGTCCGTGACAACCTATTCAATTGTGCGTGTTGGTTCAGAAGGGAAAACATAGGTTTTTTTCTAGTACAAACGAGGCCCGAAAGAGGAAATGGGGATTTTTTCATTTTTTTGTGTGCTATAATCCATGGATTTTGTGTGATATGTGCGCCCAATGATTTTTTTGCTGAAAATTTTTGTGTGTGTCTATGAAGACCTATTTAATGGTGTGCTTAGGTTCAGAGGAGCAAACGTAGGTTTTTTCGAGTACAAATGAGGTCCGGAATAGAAAATGAGATTTTTCTATTTTTTCGTGTGCTATAGTCCATGAATTTTGTGTGATATGTGTGCCCGGTAGTTTTTTACTAAAAGTTTTTGTTAGCGTTCGTGATGACATATTTAATGGAGCGCGTTGATTCGGAGGGGCAAATATAGATTTTTTCTAGTACAAACGAGGTAAGAAATTTTTCCATTTTTTCGTGTTCTATAGTCCATGGATTTTGTGTGATATGTGCGCACGATAGTTTTTTTACCAAAATTTTTTATGGCGTCCGTAATGAACTATTTAATGGAGCGTGTTGGTTCGGAGGGGCAAACGTAGGTTTTTTTGAATACAAACGAGGCCCCAAAGAGAAAATAGATTTTTTTCTATTTTTTCGTGTGCTATAGTCCATAGATTTTATGTGGTATGTGCGCCCGGTGGTTTCTTTATCGAAGTTTTTATTGTGCATCTGTGATGACCTATTTAATGGATTGCGTTTGTTTGGAGGGGCAAATGTAGATTTTTTCAAGTACAAACGAGGCCCAGAAGAGGAAATTGAGTTTTTTCTATTTTTTCGTGTGCTATAGTTCATGGATTTTGTGTGATTTGTCCGCCCGATGGTTTTTTTGCTGAATTTTTTTGTGGGTGTTTGATGACCTATTTAATGGCGCGCGTTGATTCGTATGGGCAAACAAAGGTTTTTTCGAGTACAAACGAATCCCGAAAGAGAAAATGGGGATTTTTTTGTTTTTTTGTGTGCTATAGTCCATGGATTTTGTATGATATGTGCGGCCGGTGATTTTTTTGCCGAAATTTTTTGTGAGCGTCAGTGATGCCCTATTTAAAGGTGCGTACTTGTTTGGAGAGGCAGACATAGGTTTTTTCGAGTAAAAATGAGGCCTAATAGAGGAAATGGGGATTTTTCCATTTTTTCGTGCGCTCTAGTCCATGAATTTTTGGTGAAATGTGCGCTCGGTGTTTTTTTACTGAAATTTTTGTGGGCGTCTGTGACAACCTATTTAATAGGGTGCGTTGATTCGAAGGGGCAAACATAGATTTGTTCGAGTATAAACGAGGCTCAGAAGAGTAAATGAAGATTTTTTTTTCATTTTTTCGTGTGCTATAGTACACGAATTTTGTGTGATATGTCCGTGACTACCTGTTTAATGACGCGCGTTGGTTTGGAGGGGCAAACGTAGGTTTTTTCAAGTACAAATGAAGCCCGAAATAGAAAATGAGGGTTTTTTGGTTTTTTCGTGTGCTATTGTCTATTAATTTTGTGAGATATGTAGGTCCGGTGATTTTTTTGCCTAAACTTCTGTGGGCGTCCATGATGACATGTTTAATGGAGCGCATTTGTTCGAAAGGGCAAATGTAGGTTTTTTCGAGTACAAACGAGGCCCAGAAGAGGAAATGGGGATATTTTCTTTTTTTCGTGTGCTATAGTCCATGAATTGTGTTTGAAATGTGCGTCCGATATTTTTTTGTCAAACTTTTTTTGTGGACATTCGTGATGACCTATTTAATGGCGCGTGTTGATTTAGAGAGGTAAATGTAAGTTTTTTCGAGTACAAACGAGGCCCGGAAAAGGAAACGGAGATTTTTCCATTTTTTCGTGTGATAGTCCATGCATTTTGTGTGATATGTGCGCCCGGTGATTTTTTTTACGAAATATTATTGTGGGCATCCGTGATGACATTTTTAATGGCACGCGTTGGTTCAGAGGGAAAAACGTAGGTTTTTTCGAGTACAAACGAGGCCCGAAATATAAAATAAGGATTTTTCCATTTTTTTGGTGTGTTGGATTATGTGTGATATGTGCGCCCGGTGGTTTTTTTGCCAAATTTTTTTATGGGAGTCCATGTCGACCTATTTAATAGTACGCGTTTGTTCTGAGGGGTAAACGTAGGTTTTTTCAAATACAAACGATGCCCGGAAGAGGAAATGAGGATTATTTAATTTTTTGTGTCCAATAGTTCATGAATTTTGTGTGATATGTGCACCCGATGGTTTTTTTGCTAAAACTTTTTGTGGGTGTCTGTGACGACCTATTTAATGGCACGCGTTGGTTCAAAGGGGATAACATAGATTTTTTTAAGAACAAACGTGGCCTAGAACGGGAAATAGGGATTTTTCGTGTGTTATAATCCATGAATTTTGTGTGATATGTGCGTACGGTGATTTTTTGGCTGAAATGTTTTGTGGGCATCCGTGACGACCTATTTAATGGCGCACATTGGTTCGGAGGGGCAAATATGAGATTTTTCAATTTCAAACGTGGCCCGGAACGGGAAATAGGAGTTTTTTTGGTTTTTTCGTGTGTTATTGTCCATGGATTTTGTGCGATATGTGCGTCCGGTGATTTTTTGGGATAATTTTTTTGTGGCCGTCCATGACGACCAATTTAATGGCGCGCGTTGGTTCGAAAGGGAAAACGTGGGCTTTTTCGATTTCAAACGTGGCTCGGAATGGAAAATAAGGATTTTTCAGTTTCTTCATGTGTTATTAGGGGCGTGCATCGGTCGGTTCGGTTCGGTTTTGTATATTATCGGTTTGGTTTATCGGTTATTGGTTTGTAAACATGCAAAACCGATAACCAAACCAATAAGATATTCGTTATCGATTTTCGGTTAATCGGTGAGGACCTATTTAATGGCGCGTGTTGGTTCAAAGGAGCAAACATGGGATTTTTTGATTTCAAACGTGGCCCGGAACGGGAAATAGGGATTTTTCAGTTTTTTCATGTGTATTCCATGAATTTTGTGTGATATGTGCGTCCGGTGATTTTTTGGCTGAAATTTTTCGTAGGCATCTGTGACGACCTATTTAATGGCGCGCGTTAGTTCGAAGGACCAAACGTGGGTTTTTTTTAATTTTAAACATGGTCCGGATTGGGAAATAGAAAATTTTTAATTTTTTCGTGTGTTATAGTCCATGGATTTTGTGTGATATGTGCGTCCGGTCATTTTTTGGCTCAAATTTTTCGTGGGCGTCCGTGACGACCTATTTAATGGCGCGCGTTGGTTCAGAGGGGCAAACATGGGCTCTTTTTTTTTCAAACGTGGCCTGGAATGGGAAATAAAGATTTTTCAATTTCACGTGTGTGATATGTGCGTCCGGCGGTTTTTTGGCAAAAAAATTTTGTGGGCGTCCGTGACGACTTATTTAATGGAGCGCGTTGGTTCAGAGGGGAAAACGTGGACTTTTTCTATTTCAAAGGTGGGCCGAAATGGGAAATAGGGATTTTTTAATTTTTTCGTGTGTAATAGTCCATGAATTTTGTGTGATATGTGCGTTCGGTGGTTTTTTGGCCGAAATTATTTGTGGGCATCCATGACGCCCTATTTAATGGTGCGCGTTGGTTCGGAGGGGCAAACGTGGGCTTTTTCGATTTTAAACGTGGCCCAGAACGGGAAATAAAAGTTTTTTAATTTTTTTTTATGTGTTATAGTCCATGGATTTTGTGTGATATGTGCGTCCGGTGGTTTTTTTATCGAATTTTTTTGTGGACGTTCGTGACGACCTATTTAATGGCGAGCATTGATTCGGAGGGGCAAACGTTGGCTTTTTCGATTTTAAACGTGGCCTGGAACGGGAAATAAAGATTTTTCAGTTTTTTCGTGTGTTATAGTGCATGGATGTTGTGTGATATGTTCGTCCGATGGTTTATTGGCTCAAATTTTTTGTGGGCATCCACGATGACCTATATAATGGCGCGCATTGGTTCAGAGGAGCAATTGTGGGCTTTTTCAATTCCAAACGTGGCCCGGAGCGAGAAATAGGAACTTTTCAGTTTTTTCGTGTGTAGTCCATGAATTTTGTGTGATATATGCGTCCGGTGGTTTTCTGGCCAAAAGTTTTTGTGGGCGTCCGTGACGACCTATTTAATGGAACGCGTTGGTTCGAAGGGGCAAACGTGGACTTTTTCAATTTCAAAATGGTCCAGAATGGAAAATAGGAATTTTTCAGTTCTTTCGTGTGTTATGTCCATGGATTTTGTGTGATATGTGCTTCTGATGGTTTTTTGGCTAAAATTTTTTGTGGGCGTCCGTGATGATATATTTAATGGCACGCGTTGGTTAGGAGGAGCAAACATGGGATTTTTCAATTTTAAACGTGGCCTGAAATCGGAAATAGGGATTTTTCAGTTTTTTCGTGTGTTATAAGTCCATGGATTTTGTGTGATATGTGCGTCCAGCGGTCTTTTGGCCGAAATTTTTTGTGGGCGTCTGTAATGACTTATTTAATGGCGTGCGCTAGTTTGGAGGGGCAAACGTGGGCTTTTTCGATTTCAAACGTGGCCCGGAATGTCATAGTCTTTGAATTTTGTGTGATATGTGCGTCCGATGAATTTTTGGTTGAAATTTTTTGTGGGCGTCCGAGACGACCTATTGAATGGCGCGCATTGGTTCGAAGGGGAAAACCTGGGCTTTTTCAATTTCAAACGTGGCCCGAAATAGAAAATAGGGATTTTTCAATTTTTTCGTGTGTTATAGTCTATGGATTTTGTGTGATATGTTCATCCGACGGTTATTTGGCTGAATTTTTTTGTGAGCGTCCGTGACGACCAAGTTAATGACGCACGTTGGTTCCTAGGGGCAAATGTGGGCCTTTACGATTTCAAACTCGGCCCAAAACAGGAAAGAGGGAATTTTCAGTTTTTTCATGTGTTATAGTCCTTGAATTTTGTGTGATATGTGCGTCCGACAGTTTTTTAGCAGAAATTTTTCATGGATGTCCGTGATGACCTATTTAATGGTGCGCATTGGTTTAGAGTGGCAAACCTGGGCATTTTCAATTTTAAACGTGGCCCAGAATGAAAAATACGGATTTTTTAATTTTTTCGTGTGTTATAGTCCATTAATTTTGTGTGATATGTGCATCTGGCGGTTTTTAGGCCGAAATTTTTTGTGGGCGTCCGTGATGACCTATTTAATAATGTGCGTTAGTTCAGAGGGGCAAACGTGGGATTTTTTTATTTCAAACGTGTCCCGGAATGGGAAATAAGGATTTTTTATTTTTTTCATGTGTTATAGTCCATGAATTTGTGTGATATCTGCGTCCGGTTGTTGTTTGGTCAAAATATTTTGTGTGCGTCCGTGACGACCTATTTATTGGCACGCGTAGGTTCGGAGGGGAAAACGTGGGATTTTTTGATTTCAAACGTGGCCCGGAATGGGAATTAGATTTTTTAGTTTTTTCGTGTGTAATAGTCCATGGATTTTGTGTGATATGTGCGTCCGACAATTTTTTGGCCAAAATCTTTCGTGGGCGTCCGTGATAACCTATTTAATGGTGCGCTTTGGTTCAGAGGGGAAAACATGGGCTTTTTTGATTTCAAACGTGGTCCAGCATGGGAAATAGGGATTTTTTAGTTTTTTCGTGCGTTATAGTCTATGGATTTTGTGTGATATGTGCGTCTGGCGGTTTTTTGGCTGAAATTTTTTGTGCGCGTCCGTGATGACCTAATTAATGGTGCGTGTTGGTTCGGAGGGTTAAAAGTGAGCTTTTTCAATTTCAAACGTGGCCCGGAACGGAAAATAGGGATTTTTTGATTTTTTCGTGTATTATAGTCCATGGATTTTGTGTGATATGTGCGTACAACAATTTTTTAGCCGAAATTTTTTGTTGGTGTCCGTGACGAGCTATTTAATGGATAGCGTTAATTTGGAGGGGAAAACGTGGGCATTGTCAATTTCAAACGTGGTCCGAAACAGGAAATAGGGATTTTTTGGTTTTTTCATGTGTTATAGTCTATGGATTTTGTGTGATATGTGCGTCCGGTGATTTTTTGGCCAAATATTTTGTGTACGTCTGTGACGATCTATTTAATGGCGCGCGTTGGTTCGGAGGGGCAAACATGGGCTTTTTTCGATTTTATACATGGCCCGAAACGAGAAATAGAGATTTTTCAGTTTTTTGTGTGTTATAATCCATGGATTTTATGTGATGTTTGTGTCCGGTGGTTTTTTGGCCAAAAGTTTTTTGTGGGCATCTGTGACGACCTATTTAATGGCTCCCGTTGATTCGGAGGGACAAACGTGGGCTTTTTAAATTTCAACCTTGGCCCAGAAAGGGAAATAGTGATTTTGCGATTTTTTCGTGTATTATAGTCCATGTATTTTGTTTGATATGTGCGTCCGACAGTTTTTTGGCTGAAATTTTTTATGGGCGTCCGTGATGACCTATTTAATGGTGCGCGTTGGTTCGGAGGGGCAAACGTGAGCTTCTTCAATTTCAAACATGGCCCAGAATGGAAAATAGAGATTTTTCAGTTTTTCGTGTGTTATAGTCCATGGATTTTGTGTGATATGTGCATCCGGCGGTTTTTTGACCGAAATTTTTCTTGGGCGTCCGTGATGATCTATTTAATGGCGCGCGTTGGTTCGGAGGGGCAAACATGGGCTTTTTCGATTTCAAACATGTCCCAGAACGGGAAATAGGTTTTTTCAATTTTTTCGTGTGTTATAGTCCATGAATTTTGTGTGATATGTGTGTCCGGCGATATTTTAGCCGAAATGTTTTGTGAGCGTCTGTGAGGACCTGTTTAATGGCGCGTGTTAGTTCGGAGGGGCAAACGTGGGCTTTTTCGATTTCAAACGTGGCCCGAAATGGAAAATAGAGATTTTTTGGTTTTTGTGTGTGTTATAGTCCATGGATTTTGTGTGATATGTGCGTCCGACGGTTTTCTGGCCAAATTTTTTTGTGGGCATCCGTGATGACCTTTTTATTGGCGTGCATTTGTTCAGAGGGGCAAAGTGGGCTTTTTCAATTTCAAATGTGGCCCCAAACGAAAAATAGGGATTTTTCAGTTTTTTCATGTGTTATATAGTACATGGATTTTTTGTGATATTTGCATCCGGCGGTTTTTTGGCCGAAATTTTTCGTGGGCTTCCGTGATGACCTATTAAATGGCGCGCATTAGTTTGAAGAGACAAACGTGGGCTTTTTCTAATTCAAACGTAACCCGGAATGGAAAACAAGGATTATTCAGTTTTTTCGTGTGTTATAGTCCATGGATTTTATGTGATATGTGCATCTGGCGATTTTTTGGATGAAATTTTTTATGGGGGTCCGTGACGACCTATTTAATGGCGCGCGTTGGTTCGGAAGGGAAAACGTGGGTTTTTTTTATTTCAAACGTGGCCCAGAATGAAAAATTGGGATTTTTCAATTTTTTCGTGTGTTATCCATGGATTTTGTGTGATATGTGCGTCCGACAATTTTTTGGCCAAATTTTTTTGTGGGCGTCCGTGACGACCTATTTAATGGCGCGCATTGGTTTGGAAGGGAAAACGTGGGCATTTTCAATTTCAAACGTGTTCCGGAACGGGAAATAGAGATTTTTTTATTTCTCATGTGTTATAGTCCATGGATTTTGTGTGATAAGTGTGTCCTGTGATTTTTTGGCTGAAATTTTTCGTGGGCGTTTGTGACGACCTATTTAATGGTGCGCGTTAGTTCGGAAGGGCAAACGCGGGTTTTTTCGATTTCAAACATGGCCCGAAATGGAAAATATGGACTTTTTGGTTTTTTGTGTGTTATAGTCCATGGATTTTGTTCGATAAAACCTATGTTTTCCACTCTGAACTAACGCGCGCTATTAAATAGGTTGTCACGGACGTTCACAAAAAAATTGGCAAAAAAACCACCAGGCGCACATATTACACAAAATTCATGGACTATATCACACGAAAAAATGGGAAAATCCCCATTTCCTCTTTCGGACCTCGTTTGTACTCAAAAAAATCTATGTTTGCCCTTCCAAACCAACGTGCGCCATCAAATAAATCGTTAGGAACCCTCACGAAAAATTTTGGCAAAAAAACCACCGTGACATATCATACAAAATTCATGGACTATAGAACATGAAAAAATAAAAAAATCTCCATTTCCTCTTCCGGGCCTTGTTTGTACTCGAAAAAACCTATGTTTGTCCCTCCGAACCAACGCGCGCTATTAAATTGGTCATCACGGACGCCCACAAAATTTTTTGGCAAACAAACCACCGGGCGCACATATCACACAAAATCCATGGACTATAGCACACGAAAAAATGAAAAAATCCTCATTTCCTATTCCGGGCCTCGTTTGTACTCGAAAAAACCTACGTTTGCCTCTCCGAACCAATGCGCGCCATTAAATAAGTCGTCACGGACACTCACAAAAAAATTTGTCAAAAAAATCACCAAACGCACATATTACAAAAAAATCATGGACTATATAGCACATGAAAAAACGAAAAAATACCCATTTCCTCTTCCAAGCCTCATTAGTACTCGAAAAAACCTATGTTTGTCCCTCCGAACCAACGTGCGCCATTAAATAGGTGGTCATGAATGCCCACTAAAAATTTTGGTAAAACACCACTTGACCCACATATCACATAAAATCCATGGACTATAGCACATGAAAAAATAGAAAAATTCTCATTTCCTCTTTAGGGCCTCGTTTGTATTAGAAAAAACCTATGCTTTCCCCTCCAAACCAACGCGCTCCATTAAATAGGTCATCACGGACGCCCACAAAAAAAAAGGCAAAAAGGCAACCGGGCGCATATATCACACAAAATTCATGAACTATAGCACACGAAAAAATGGAAAAGTCCCTATTTCCTCTTCTGAGGCCTCGTTTGTACTCGAAAAAGCTTACATTTGCCCCTCCGAACTAATGCGCGCCATTAAATAGGTCGTCACGGACGCCCAAAAAAATTTATTGCAAGAAAACCACTGCGCGCACGTATCACACAAAATCCATGGACTATAGCACATGAAAAAATGGAAAAATCCTCATTTCCTCCTCCGGGCCTCGTTTGAACCCGAAAAAACCTATGTTTGCCCCTCCAAACCAACGCGCGCCATTAAATAGGTCGTCACAGACTCCCACAAAAAATTTTGGACAAAACACTACCGGGCGCACATATCACACAAAATCCATGGACTACATCACATGAAAAAATAGAAAAATCCACATTTCCTCTTCCGGGCCTCGTTTGTACTCGAAAAAACCTATATTTGCCCCTCCAAACCAACGTGCGCCATTAAATAGATCGTCAAAAACGCCAAAAAAAAGATCAACAAAAAAATCACCCGGCCCACATATCACACAAAATCCATGAACTATAGTACACGAAAAAATGAAAAAATCCCCATTTCCTCTTTCGGGCCTCGTTTGTACTCGAAAAAACCTATATTTGCCTCTTCGAACCAATGCGCGCCATTAAATAGGTCGTCATGGATGCCCACAAAAAAATTTGACAAGAAAACCACCGGGTGCATCACACAAAATTTATAGACTATAGCAAACGAAAAAATGAAAAAACCTCTATTTCCTTTTCCGGGCCTCGTTTGTACTCGAAAGAACTTATGTTTGCCCCTTCAAACCAATGCGCGCTATTAAATAGGTCATCACGGATGATCACAAAACATTTCGGCAAAACAATCACTGGACGTACATATCACACAAAATCCACGGACTATAGTACACAAAAAAATAGAAAAATCCCTCTTTCCTCTTCCGGGCCTCGTTTGTACTCGAAAAAAACTACGTTTACTCATCCGAACCAATACACGCCATTAACTAGGTCTTCACAGACGCCCACAAAAAAATTCAGCAAAAAAATCATCGGGCGCACATATCACACAAAATCCATGGGCAAAATAGCACACGAAAAAATGGAAAAATCCTCATTTCCTCTTCTGGGCCTCGTTTGTACTCAAAAAAACCTACATTTGCCCCTTCGAACCAGCGCGCACCATTAAAAAGGTCATCACGGACGCCCACAAAAAAATTTGTCAAAAAAATCATCGGGTGCACATATCACACAAAATTCATGGACTATAGCACACGAAAAAAATGGGAAAATCCCTATTTCCTCTTTCGGGCCTCGTTTATACTCAAAAAAACCTAAGTTTTCCCCTCCGAACCAACACACACCATTTAATAGATCGTCATGGACGCCCACAAAAAAAATTTGGCAAAAAACTACCGGGCGCACATATCACACAAAATCCATGGACTATAGCTCACGAAAAAAATAGAAAAATCTCCATTTCCTCTTTCGGCCCTCGTTTGTACTCAAAAAAACCTACGTTTGTCCATCCAAACCAATGCGCGCCATTAAATAGGTCATCACGGACGCCCACACAAAATTTTGGCAAAAAATCATCGGGCGCACATATCACACAAAATCCATGGACTACAACACACGAAAAAATAGAAAAATCCCCATTTCCTCTTTCAGGCCTCGTTTGTGCTCGAAAAAACCTATATTTGCCTTTACGAACTAACGTACGCCATTAAATAGGTTGTCACGAACGCCCAACAAAAAATTCGGCAAAAAAACCACCCAGCCCACATATCACAGAAAATCCATGAACTTATAGCACACGAAAAAATAAAAAAATCCCCATTTCCTCTTTCGGGCCTCCTTTGTATTCAAAAAAACCTATGTTTGCCCCTCCGAACTAATGTGCGCCATTAAATAGGTCGTCACGGACGCCCACTCAAAATTTTGGAAAAAAATCATCGGGCGCACATATCACACAAAATCCATAGACTATAGCACACGAAAAAATGGAAAAATCTCAATTTCCTCTTTCGGGCCTCGTTTGTACTCAAAAAACCCTACGTTTAACCCTTCGAACCAATGCGTGCCATTAAATAGGTCTTCACGGACTCCCAAAAAAATTTAGCATAAAAACCACTGGACGCACATATGACACAAAATTCATGCACTATAGCACACAAAAAAAATTAAAAATCCTCATTTCCTCTTCCAGGCCTCGTTTCTACTCGAAAACACCTATGTTTGCCCCTCCAATACAACACGCGCCATTAAATAGGTCGTCATGAACGCCCACAAAAAAATTCGGTAAAAAAACTACCTGGTTCACAATCACACAAAATCCATAAACTATAGCACATGAAAAAATAGAAAAATCCTCATTTCCTCTTTTGGGCCTCGTTTGTACTCGAAAAAACCTATATTTGCCCCTCCGAACCAACGCGTGCCATTAAATAAGTTGTCACGGATGCCCACAAAAAATTTTGGCAAAAAAACACCGGGCACACATATCACACAAAATTCATGGACTATGCATATGAAAAAATAAAAAAAATGTCATTTCATCTTTCGGGCCTCGTTTGTACTCGAAAAAATCTATGTTTGCCCTTTTGAACCAACGGACGCCATTAAATAGGTCATCATGAACGTCCACAAAAAAATTTGATAAAAAAACCAGTTGGCGCACATATCACACAAAATTCATGGACTATAGCACACGAAAAAACAGAAAAATTCTCATTTCCTCCTCCAGGCCTTGTTTGTACTCGAAAAAACCTATGTTTGCCCCTCTAAACCAACGCACACCATTAAATAGGTTGTCACTGGCGCCCACAAAAAGCTTTGGTAAAAAAATCATCGGACGCACATATCACACAAAATTCATGGACTGTAGCACAAGAAAAAACGGAAAAATTTCCATTTCCTCTTCCGGGCCTCGTTTGTACTCGAAAAAACCTATGTTTGCCCCTCTGAACCAACACGCGCCATTAAATAGGTCGTCACGGACACCCACAAAAAATTTTGGTAAAAAAACCACCGGACGCGCATATCACACAAAATCCATGGATATATATATAGCACACAAAAAAATAGAAAAATCCTCATTTCCTCTTCTGGACCTTGTTTGTACTCGAAAAAACTTACGTTTTCCCCTCCGAACTAATGCTCGCCATTAAATAGGTTGTCACGGACGCCCACAAAAAATTTTGGCAAAAAACCACCAAGCGTACATATCACTCAAAATTCATGGACTATCGCTCACGAAAAAACGAAAAAAATCTCCATTTCCTCTTCCTAAATAAGTGGTTGTTTAGCCTTTTTATTTTGTTCCTAAAGGTATTTTAGATAATCAAGAAGACATATTTTCAAGGTATTTATTAAGGGCAAGTCAGTAAAAATACTCTTTATTTTCTAAGAACGAATAATTTTTAAGAGCTGTGTTCAAACTAAAAAGACCACTTATTTAGATACGAAGGGAGAGAAGATGTCTTATTTACCATGATGATCAAGGAACAAAAAGGCCAAGGGAAATCTGTTGCTGATGAGATGCAACTTGATCATCAGTATGATGTTGAGAAGCAAATTATGCAATCTTTTCGAGGCCTTCAACTTCGAGACTCTTAAAGAGATGTTGAATCCCGTTAGATTCTTTGTGTGTTTACTTTCTTATATTTTGAATTTTCTGATTACAACACGGTACTTATATTAATGGCATAATGCATAAATGTGCCCTATAACTTGGTCTCAGCTCACATTTATGCCCTCCAACTTTGGATGTGCACAAATAGGCACTTAAACTTGTATATAGTTGAACAAGTAAACACATGCGTCATATGTGGCGTCCTATGTGGCAATTCGCATCCCTACATGGCGTTGTACGTATATTATGTCACGTAAGACGCATGTATCTACTTGTTCAACTTTAGACAGAAACAGTTACATAGGTGTGAAAAAACTTCTTAGATATTCTATTGTTGGTCATTACTTTTGCTATTTGAAATTCTTAATTAAACTATATATGCTTTTACCTCTCTCTTTCCCACCTCTCTTTTTAATGCCAAGGATGAAAAACAAATATCATATCTTGATGCGTGTAATATACTGTTATCCAAATGAAGATTAATTATGTATCGACCATGTTCGTTCTTTGTATTGGGTAATATTTCGTTATCGATAGAGAAAGTTGATATGTCGGGTGTACAAATAAAGTCTCGTATAGATAATTGAAAAGAAAAGAAAGCTACACATAAAGTGAGGATCACTCTTAATTGTGTAAGAGCTTTGAGGGGAAATCGTGTGAACTGAGCCCAATATAAATAACATCACATCATATCAAGAATATCTTTGACTTATTTTAGTCTAATCATTCTAACTCACTCTTAAAACCAATTACAAGTCATCTCCTTATCCACAATCTTAATTTTTTGTAACAAATTTTCTTTTTCATCCTATATCATAATGGACATTTCTTTTTCAAAAGTAAACAAACCCTAGAAACATCCAAAAAAAATGAATATAAAAGGTAAAGAAAGAGGTTGAACTTTTCTTCTAGATTTCTCTTTCTTGAACAAAAAAAAAGTCAATTATTATGACTAATCTGTATTCGCGTCACATAAGGTCCATTTGAAAGAAAGTTCTCACCCGATTTTCGATACTCGTACTGAAATTTTGACTAATTCGGGTCAACATAGCACAACGTCCATTTAAGGGAGAAGCGCTTCCTACTAAGTTTTTTTCATATCCAAGATTTAAACGGTCAAACTCGAGACTACTGAATAAAGGTGAAAGAATCGTATTCATCCCACTACATTTCTTTTTCAAAAGTAAAGAACACCTTGAAACATCAAAAAAATGTATATAAAAGGTATAGAAAGAGGTTGAACTTTTCTTCTAGATTTCTCTTTCTTTAACTAAAAGAAGTCAATTATTGTGACTAATCTCTATTCTCGTCACATAAGGTCCATTGAAAAGGAAGTTCTCACCCGGTATTAAAACTCTGACTAATTTGAATTCGCATAGCACAAGGCCCATTTAAGGGAGAAGTGCTTCCTACTAGGATTTTTTTCATATCCAGGATTTGAACGGTTGAACTCGCGGCCCTGAATAAAGGTGAAGGAATCGTATTCATTCCACTACACTCTTTGATTGATTATTTCTTTTTCAAAAGTAAAGAACACCTTGAAACATCCAAAAAAATATAAAAGGTAAAAAAAAGAGGTTGAACTTTTCTTCTAGCTTCAACAAAAAGAAGTCAATTATTGTGATTAATCTATATTCGCGTCACATAAGGTCCATTTGAAGAGACGTTCTCACCCGGTATTAAAACTCTGATTAATTCGAATCCGCATAGCACAAGGCCCATTTATTTGAACGGTTGAACTCGCGGCCCCTGAATAAAGGTGAAGAAATCGTATTCATCTCACTACATTCTTTGATTGATCATTTCTTTTTCAAAAGTAAAGAACACCTTGAAACATCCAAAAAAGGCGCATATAAAAGGTAAAAAAAAGAGGTTGAACTTTTCTTCTAGACTTCTCTTTCTTCAACAAAAAGAAGTCAATTATTGTGATTAATCTATATTCGCGTCACATAAGGTTCATTTGAAGAGATGTTCTCACCCGGTATTAAAACTCTGATTAATTCGAATTCGCATAATACAAGGCCCATTTATGGGAGAAGCGCTTCCTACTAGAATTTTTTTCATATCCAGGATTTAAACGGTTGAACTCGAAACCTCTAAATAAAGGTGAAGGAATTGTATTCATCCAACTGCACACTTTTATTGATCTTTTTTTTTTCAAAAGTAAACAACACCTTGAAACATCCAAAAAAGCTTATATAAAAGATAAAGAAAGAGGTTGAACTTTTCTTCTAGATTTCTCCTTCTTTATTAACAAAAGAAGTCAATTATTGCAACTAACCTGTATTTGTGTGAGTTTGGGGCTAAAATTGTCCCTTAATTATTAGAGTAGGTTCATTTTAGTCCTTCAAATATAACTCTGAGCAAATTTAGTCCCTTAACTTTACTAAAGTGGAGCACTTTTGATCTCCCTAACAAAATCCGTTTAAAAATAATAGTGTTAAACCCATGTGGCACCCACGTGACTTGTAAAATACAAACTCATAGAGGTTAAGTGTTAGCCATTATGAATATATATTTAATTTTGCACGCTCTTAAACACAATTAAGAAGAAATTCGCACACCCTTCACCAAATTACTAGCTACGCCACTGACTTTAAGACCATTTTGTTACTGCAATTAAGAAAATGGTTATTTTTTTCCGAGTGGGCAGATTATTGTGTTCTAAAGTATTGTTTTCAAATATAAATAGCTACTACTATATTAATCCTAAAAAATTAAGAAGACAAGAAAGAAAAAAAATGTATATCAATTAAGAAAGAGATAACACTGTCAAATTTACACCGTTAGAAAATTATCTTTTTCGTTAATTTTTAACATTATTATGTTAGAAAGACCAAAAGTGCTTCACTTTAGTAAAGTTAAGGGACTAAATATGCTCAGGATTATATTTGAGGGACCAAAATGAACCTACTCTAATAGATGAGGGATAATTTTAGTCCAAGACTCATATTTGTGTCACATAAGGTCCATTTGAAGGGAAGTTCTCATCCGGTATTGAAACTCCGACTAATTCGGATCCGCATAGCACAAGGCCCATTTAAAGCGCTTTCTACTAGAAATTTTTTCATGTACAAGATTTGAACGGTCGAACTCGAAATCTCTAAATACAGCTGAAGAAATCTTATTCATCCCACTGCACTCCGAAAACGTTGAAACATCCAAAAAAGCTAATATAAAAGGTGAAGAAAGAGAGGTTGAACTTTTCTTCTAGAAATCTCTTTCTTTATTAACAAAAGAAGTCAATTTATTGTGAGCCAATCTCAAATCTTTTCCTTCATCACCAAATTAAAAACTTCATCCATAGCTCTAACAGAAGAACCTTGGTAATCATCTTCATCTCTAGCAGCATCATTAATCATTTCTTTAACTTCACAAGCTTTACCCCTTAATCTTTTCCCCTTTTCACTTTCAGTCCCCATAACTAACTCAATCTTTTCAATTATGTCCACATAACTTACATCAAATGTTGTCCCTCTAGCCATTTCCACACAAACACCAATTTCTTCTACCAAGAACTTAGCATTAAAGAATTGATCAGCTGCCATTGGCCATCCAATTAATGGAACCCCATTAATTAGTGATTCAAGAACTGAATTCCAACCACAATTGCTCAAGAATCCACCTGTTGATTCATGTGCCAAGATTTCAACTTGTGGTGCCCAATTCAACACTATTAGTCCTCTTTCTTCATTTTCTTGAATAAACCCTTCTGGTAACCATTCTTCTGGTATGAAATCAGCATTTACATCAAATCCCAAAGGTGGTCTAATTACCCAAATGAAGTTTACTTCAACACCATCTAATGCTTTTGCTAGTTGCATCATTTGGGATGGTGAAATTGTGTTTTGTGAACCAAAACATATATAAAGAACTGACTTTTTCTCCTTTGTATCTAACCATTCTTTACATTTATCCAAATGTACACCTGGTTCTTTCCTAGGAGTATCATTTTCTTGAAAAAGTATTGGTCCTATTGCCCATATTGGTACACCTAACTTCCTTCTAAAATACATCAATCCACTCTTTTCAAACTCTTCAACAGTATTAAACAGAACCCCATCTGAGTTTTTCCAAAGTGGAAGATTTTTCATCTGGAAAACTGAATAAGGGTCATTACCATCAGCTATAGCAAGACTAGGTGACAATTGTGTAACATGAAATTTTCCAGCTTCTTGAAAATCAGGCAGTATAAACTCGAGTTTATCGGTATGTCTATGAGGTAAATTCAACCACATAGAGTAATAACAAGCTAATCCAAAACCACCAACAGCACCACAGTATATAGAATGTAAAATACCAAGTTCATGAGTTACCTTAGCTGACCATCCAAAAAAGAAATCTGATATAACACAAACTGGTGGTTTCTTGAAAAATCCAATCTTTAACTCAACAAGTTGACTAAGAATTTTCTTGAAGTGGGGTTCAAGTGAAGGTGAAATTTCAAGAAGTTTGAGGGCAAGATTGTAAGGTAAAGAATCATTAATTTCAGCATCTGGTGGAAGACCATGTTCAGTACTATCAAAGGGTATTTCAAGAAAGTGAATTGAAGAAGTTTTTGTTGTTGATGATTTGAGTTTCTTGATGTTTAATGGTGTGTTTATGAAGGTGATTTGATAACCCTTTTGTGTGATTTTGGAAGCTAAGGCTAAGAAAGGGATTATATGACCTTGTGCCATGAAAGGGAAGAGGACTATATGACCTTTTTGTCCTTCCATGGTGGAAAGAAGGAGATGTAAAAAGGGTGGAAAAGGTATAGGAAATGAATGATGTTTCTTGAAATCTTGTCTTGTCTTGGATTATTAATTGAGTTGCTATAGAGACTTTTTGACTTTCATGTATCATTGCAAAGGGGAATATTTATTTGGGGTATTTATGTCAAATCATATCATGTTACTCCCTCCGATCATTTTTACTTGTTACTTAGATTAAATCCACGAAATATCTAATAATAGGTATCAGATAACTCTGTCAAGATTAGAATATATGGAAAAAAAATCACCTAGTATTTTGTCTTTGCTGAGAATTTGAATATGAGACCTCAACTCTCATGATTGTTTAACCCACTTCATTGACCACTAGGTCATACCCTTGGGTGCATGATTTGGCATTCTCCTTAAGAAACAAGAAATAGAATGACAATTTTATAATAAATTGAATATTTTTGTGTAATAACTATAGTTAATAATATGAGTAATTTAGAAATCAAATAATAAATTATCTCAACTTTTTAAACTGGATATCTATTTTTAGTGTAGAAGACAGAGGGATCATTTTATTAATATCATTCTTTTCGCGAATATTATACATCAACTATTCATTGTTTCATTTGCATACCTAAACTATCACCCACATATTAAAACACACCTTGATGCTAAGTTGTCCTGCACACGCCTGTTGTCGAGTGAGAATAATATTTGATCAACTCAGCATCAAAATGTCCTTTAATTCAAAAAAGATGATAGTTTAGATAAATAAAAAGAATTATGACAGTTGAGATATGAAACTCGCGACACCAACAATTTTGAACCTTTTATCGTTTCATCTTTACCCTACAACAATAACTACATCCCTTTTCCAAATAGGCATAATACATAAATGTGCTCTTTAACTTGACTTCAGGTTGTATCTAATTTATGCCCTTCAATTTTGGGTGTGCACAAGTAGACTCTTAAACTTGTACAAAGTTGAACAAGTACATGACAATTCACATGAAACACCACGTAAACACGTGTATCTACTTGTTTAACTTTATACAAATTTAAGTGCCTACTTATGCACACCCAAAAGTTGAAGGGAATAAATGTCCGTTAAAGCCAAGTTAAAGGACACGTTTATGTATGCCTTCCAAATATATCAAATTTGATTTTCACCTTATTTACCAAATTCCTGATAATGATCAGACAAACCTTCAAGTAATAAAGCAAGTTTGCAACTTTTTGAACTGAAACAATCACACTGATTGATTCTACTTTCCAAAACTGGGTGAGTCAAGAACATACAACTCATAAACAAGAAGTTTTTCTTCCAATATAAGTTGTTCCTGCAGTAAATAATACATTAGTAATGGTGAAGTCCATCCACATTGCAAATCTGCAGAAGAATGATGGTTGAACAGTTCAACATTTGAACTAGTTCTGTGTATACACGAGACGAGAGAGAGATAGGGATGCCTAAAACCGATCAGCCATCTAATTTTTCGGTGTCGCTCCACCAAAAGCTAACTGAAAAGCTTGTCGTGAGAGAGCGGACGTAGTGCCACCATTTAGGGGGAATGTAAAGCATCTCACCTTCCTCTAAAATGCAGTCCTGAAACTCCAGGTCTAATATGTTTGGGAACTCTTTCTCATCAATGTTGTCGAGATCAACCTTCAAACAAGATTTCAAATGTGTAAGACAAAAAACTGAGGCTATATCAACCATCTAAAGATAGCAACAACCATAAAATTGGAAGGGCTAAACAATATCTTAAGTTCATCAAAGAGAGGTACGATGATAATATAAGAGAAGCAGACACATCTTATGACTCTGGTACCAAAATTATTAAAAAAGGAGACCTTGGTATTATGCATACAATAGTTATCTTCTACCCTGGCATGTGACATGTGCAGCTATGTACAGAAAAGCAAGAATGGAAGAGAAATTGTTATCTTCCTAGATAATATAGTATTCACTCTGTCCTAAACGTATAGTCCTACTTTCCTTTTTCAGGCGATCCCAAAATTTTGATAACCTACAAAGAAGATTTAATTTCATAAAACTCAAAAAGTTATGTAGAACCCGTTTTTGAGAGAGACCTCCTCCTTGATCCTGCTCTCTGAGAAGTGAGAACACTAGTCAATATGTTGGATCATCTCCCTGTTTCCCAATTGATGACACTTTTTTTTGACAATTAGTACTGTTCCCAATTGATGACATTGTTTCTACGTCGGAACATTCTAAATGCTTGATACAATGCCGTCTCTATATAAAATTCACAGCTTTTTAAGAAGAAATAGTATATAAGCTATACAAATTTTAAAACGAACTTTTCAGCCATCACTTATAAATTCTTTCTGATATGCAAGTCAAATAAACATCTTAAACTTCGTGTCCAGCCAAATATCATCATAAAACATGACAAATAAGTAGTACTAATTAGTAATTACTAAACAGCTAACATTTTCAACTCTTCTTTTAAATACTATGCCGAGTAAAATGAATGGAGTTACTAACAAGAAACAACTACCAAAGGGTAAGAATAGTGAATATGGTAACAGACCATGGAAATGATAATTCTAAAATTAATGGAGAATCATATACCTGGCTGGAATTACTAAGCATGGTTTCACTATGTGGGTAAAGCTCATCCGATAGTGACGCCGGGTAAAGCCGTACATACTTTTTGCCAACAACCTATAAAGTGAATTCAGAGGACCACAAGTGATAATAGAAATGAAACATATCAACATACACACAGTAACAGAGAGTTTTCCCCTTAAAAGAGGTTCAATAAGCAATCACCTATAGTTCAACCTAATTTGAACTTTTCGCTAAGCTCAAGTCTAGCTCATTGTAAAAATGTGTCTGCTGTACGGCTGTACCTGAGCAAGAATATTATGGTGAGGATCATGATGTAAAGGCGTCACAGTCCCGGCTGGACCAAACCAAGCATTAAGCGACCTGATCTCCCCACCTCCAGTAAAACAATAATCAGGAATAACAATATCTTGTCGTAGCTCTTGTATCTGTCATTTAGCTACAGAGCTAAGCCACTAATTCCAAAACAATAAGTTCAAGGTAAAAGTTTTTACACAGATATACTGATAAATATAGAGGAGCAACTATACCTGATCAAATAATTGATGCTGGGCTAAGTACGTAGTTTCCACAGAGGTAGTATCATTTGACCGGATTCTCTCAAGAAATTCAGAGAACGTGATCAGCTCTTGCTTCCATTCCGGGCACAAATAGTTCTTTCCAACCTGGAAGATGGTTTAACTCAATATCAAGTTTTGAGTGAAAAAATAGAATATGCCGGTTTCTCCCAATGCCCCCCAGTACACTGAGCTACACAAAGACTAATGAGGATAAGTGAACTGTCCAAGTCCCTTTTTTTTTCTCTTTTTCCTTTTGGGGGTTGGGAGCTGTTTCTTTGTGCTTTTCAAACTTTACCTTCTTCAATAGGAAACTGCTCTCATACAATTATTCTGTCCCATTTTGTTTAACATGTTTATGTTTGGAGAGAATGTTATATTAACCAAATTACTTAGACTAGAATCTTAACCAAGTAACCTAAGAAAACCTAGAAGCAACTTGTAAATCGAAAAAATAGAGAGAAACTAAACCTGAAACTATTAAAACATGCTTCAAAGCTTCATCCTTGAAAAGATAAGGATACTCTTCTTTTTCTCGTGGCCCATCGTGGCCCTTTCAGCTGTCAATGACTGACAAAACTAATTAAGTACAGACTGGCGGACTCTTTTGGTGAAAGTTATCTCAATAATATACACTCACCACCTAAGTCATCAGAAACAATTTATGTGTAGCATATACATACACTCACAAGACAGCTTAGGTTTTTCTTTCCAATCCAGTCAAGATCCAGTGCTGAATTTTCCCGTAGGAAGAATACCAAATACGAAAGATGAAATATATAAAAACATATACTCTATAAGCTACTAAGTTTGTATATGTTTGTATTCTAGGTTTGACAACTAAAGATTAGTTAGAAGATACATAAACAACAAAGATATGTCCTACACCAATAAATCGAGAAATGTATGCATATAACAAGTGAAAAGAGAATCACGAGCTCAGGGCTTAGTTTTCACAATATGATTACCCAGTCCAAAATTGTAGCTAGCTTTCCATGTTCTCAGAGGAATATGAGATAAATGTTCCGTATTAAAAAAAAGTGTCTTTTTGAGCAATGTCAACTCTAATGCAATCAATATGTGGATGAATTTCATCTCCTATTTTCTTTCTATATTCTTAACTTGGACAAAACATATTATAAGGACTTGCGTTCTTGATCATTTGCTTAAAAGAAAGGACTTATCTTCTTGATATGGTTAGAAACTGCTGATCAATTTAATGTTGGAATATGAAACAGATATAGAGTTCAGTTCACTTGAAATAACAGTACGAGTAAATGTAATCACCTCAACGGGGACTGTACGGAATCCAGCAACCCTTCTAAGGTAATTCATGTCATTCCACTTATTCTTGGCAGGCCAGTGATCCATGGAATCTCTGATTACCACCGGGGATCCTGATAAATAATGGTCTCTCAGGAACGCCTCCAATGATAAGGCTGACCTTTTCCCTACTATCTTACAAGACAGTGACTTAATAGGTAACAACTGCTGCACCTGCAAAGTCAAAACAAAAGATAAATAACCACACATTTCATCTCAAACACACTATTAGCACTCAAGTAAATGCTACACCACCTCAACTATTTCAAAGCTTAGAGGGAACTCACTGATGGCTCAACTAGAAAACATGTATTCATTGATATAATTCGTAAAAATGCATTCAGATTTTTCAACAGACAAAAATGCTATAACTGATGATTTAAGGAGGTTTTCCAACCTAGTCGACAAAAATGGCACAAACACGGATTTAACGTGTGGCATTCCATGAATTACCTAAACCCATTAATTACAAAATGCAAACAGGATTGCAAAAATGGATGTTTTATCCTACAACTTGCTAAATGGATGTGAAACTATAAAACATTTCTAGATTAAGAAAGTCTCGCTAGTAAGATTCAGAAAGTAGATTCCTTGACCAAAAAGGACTCAGACTGTATATTAACAAACCCAACGTTCCTAATCATGTTTTTTTTCCAAAGCTTAAGCAAGGAAAGAATCTTATTACTTCCTACTCCGCTCCACAATTATTCATTCATATTATACCACATAGCGCAAAACACGAAGAGGGGGGATTAACAATGACTGAAGACTGAAAATAAAAAAGAAATGCAGAATTTTTGTATTAGTTCATTAAAAAGATTTCGACCTCTTATGGTTCTATTTTGTCTTGAGCAGGGAGGTCTATCGGAAACAGCTTCTTTACTTCATCTGAGGTAAAGGTACGCTCTGCGTACATTCTACCCTCCCCAGACCCCACTTTGTGCGAATATACTGGGTATGTTGTTGTTGTTGTAGTTCATTAAAAAGAAATGAGAAAAGCATATGACTCCTTGAGTACGGAGTCAAGAGAATTACGATGAACATTTCTTTTTCCTTTTATTTCTTCTTAACATGTATACAAACGAACTCCTCCTTCTTATATTTCAATTTGAACTTATTCCACCTATGAAACCAGCAATATATGAGCTAACGTCAGATTCTAATCTATCAGTTCCTCTATGAGCATATTTCCCAAAAGAAGAAAACACAAAACAGACAGCACAATGTTTGGATAGATTGTATCGTTTTCCATCGTTACCTAATATCACACATCAATCATTTGAAGGATAAACCTACCAAAAAAGTAGTGCACCGGTTAGAGCTACTATAAAAAGGTAGGGAAAAGGATAAAATAGAATTATTAAATAATAAATAAGGACAAAATGAGTGGAAAAAATATAAAGTGACGATGCCTATCTTCATTTCCGTTATTTCTTTCTTTCTCTATACTACTTTGGACTGTTCTATTCCTTGAGCCGAGGGTGTATCGGAAACAGACTCTCTACCTCCAAGGTAGATTAAGGTCTGCCTATACTTTACCCTCCCCAGACTTCATTATACTGGATAAAAAAGAGCAGCCCGCGCACTAAAGCTCTCACTATGTACACAGCCTTATCTAGCATTACTGCAAGAGGCTGTTTCAACTGCTTGAACTCGTGTCCTCCTGGTAACTCCAAAGCTCCCCTTCCTCATTACACTAGATAGTGATAAATATATACAAACAAATAAATAAAGCTTAAACGTAAATTCCGAGTGACGAACCTCACCTCCGCCACGTTAATTTCTTTCGAAACAAATTTAATCTCCGATTCACCTTTTTCTCCTCTTATATCATCAACAATCCTCGCTTTCTCCTTCTCCGTCGCCTTTCGAATCGCAACGTTCAGTTCATCTCTAAGCATCATTCCTCCCATAATAATCCCCATATCTAAATCCTTAATCGCTTGATTAAACTCACCATTAGCATAATGAATTTTCGCTAAATGTACACACGCCATTGAATAAGCGTCTCTCCATATAGGCACAACTGAATTCCACGGACCTGAATGTAACTGTTCCCACGCCATCTCCTTCGCCGCCTCCGCCGCTCGTATATCTCCGGCCGCCGCGAGTGACGTCATGGTTGCGTATGCGTAGCCGCCTTCCTCCGCTATATGCTGGAGGAGGTTCGAGAGTTCTGAGTCTAGTACCGGAGTTTCTAGAACGCCGGCGTAGTCGGAACCGGCGATTTTTTCTCCGGCGCCGGCGGGTGCTGACGTGGACATAGTGGGGGAAAATGTGTCTAGAAGGTACGATGAGTGCAGATATTTTTGTTGGCCCTTTATATATTGGGAAAAAGTGCATGCATTGATATATATATATATATATGGAAATATCTATATGTGAAGAAAAAAAATCCAAAAGTATCTAAGATATTATTGCTTATACGTATTAACTCGATTTCAACTGACAACTAATTGTTTTAGCTTCAATTATCATATTTTGTGAACACACGATATTAATGTAACACATAAATATTAGAAGTGTTTAGATGATTATTTTGTAAATTAGAGTGTTCAATTGATAATAATTGCTTTTTCAAAAGCTTTCAATCGAAGCAGCTCCTATTTTAATTCGTGCTACACCGATCGATATATTAATAATCAAGTTTTCAATATTTTGATAGAATACACTGCATCAACTGGGGCACATTAGCTACTCTGGTACATCAATATATGTTTCAATGTTTGAAGACGAGTTGAAGTATTTAGATATGCATCTTTAAAATTAGAATATTCACTTGTCAGTTAAGATCAAGTTAAAGTGTTTATCTATGTATTAAATCTGTATTAAACTTTAAACACAGTCAAACTGTTTTTATAATAACATCGTTTATTTTCGTATCTTTTGATTGTTATAACGAAATGCAATTATAGCGAACATATAATATAACATGAACAATCGACTCAAAAATATAACTTGATCATTATTATAAAATATTTATTTATTATAAGAATGATCATCATAAAGGGAATTGACTATATTATGTTGATTAATAACTCAAACTTTATCACTATATTTTTCTTTTATAATCTAGAAATTTTCAACAACAAATAATGCACAATTCAAAATTTGATGGATAATGAATCATCAGGCTTCGAATTTATAAAATGCATCTAACTCGCACATTACCTACTATATATATTCTAATTTTTTAGACCAGCGCAAAATAATTGTGACTATCTTAGTAGGCGTTTGGCCATAGAATTTTTCATTATTTTTTAGAAAATTATTTCATTTTTTCCGGAAATGGTGTATGGCCATAAAAATTTCAAATACAACTTGTGGAAAAGTAAAAATACCCTTTTAATTTTTCACTATTTTTTAAAAAATTATTTCACTTTTTTCGGAAATGGTGTTTGGCCATAAAAATTTCAAATACAACTTGTGAAAAAGTAAAAACACCCAAAAGTGTGTTTTCACTTTTTTCCCTTTTTAAATTTTTTTTGAAAAAATATTAAATATGTTTATTTTCATAAAATAATCTCATTTATATTATATTTTATTTTCAAATCATATTTTATGTTTTTTTTTAAAATATATTTAAAATCTAGATAATTATTGCAAAAGTTATGGCCAAACACAACTTCAACTTTGAAAATTTCAAAAAAAATAAAAAATAATTTGGTTCTCATGACCAAACGGGGACTTAATGTGTTATAAAGTGAAATGTTATTTCAAATTGAAGTATTTTAAATAATTATGGGATTCACAAGATTCATGAACGTGGATAGGTATGGGCCAATTGTTATACAAGTGCACTATCAATATCTATCATACATCATTGGCTAGATTTGGTTAACATTCGATATTTATTTTGAGGTCCGATTAATATAGATTCGTGTCAAAAAAATTAGTTTACGAGTAAAGTCAATCAAAGGTGATTTCATATTCAGTACTCGAATCAAAAATCTCTAATTAATAATGAATGCATACATAACATTTCATTACAACAATTGGCTATATTTTCTTTTCCTTTTATTCGAATAGGGGCAGATCCATAGTATGGCATGTAAGTAGAGGTGGGCGTGATATGATATATATTGAATTGAAATTTGCTATCGTAATTTTGGTATTATGATATTTTGGTGTAGTATATGATATACATTTTAAATTTTTTGATATTTGATATGATATTCGATATTTATAAATAACATACCACAATACTGAATACCAGATCGAAATATATAGTTACATAAATAATTTATATATATTGTTAAAATATTAACAAATATACAGCCTAATTAGTATAAAACTAAATGTTTAGACGTTGAAATTTTGGCTACTCTATCTTGATTGAAATATTTTTTCTATGTAATTAATTAACAAAAAGAGTTGTTTGTACTTTCTTTTGAATATATATTTCTACATGTGTAATTTGTTAGTACGATACAATTAAAACCTTTCTTTGAAAAGTCAAAGTCATAATACTCTATTATACGGGTATATATTAGTCGAAGTTGAATAAATGATGATTATCGATTTACCATACCGTAAAATTTCAAATCATACCAAATTAATTTGATATGATAATGATATAATATTTTAAAAATCGAATACCAAAATTACCGTATCAAAAATCACATGAGGCCATTACAAGATTCTAACTGAATAGCCCAGCCCATAAGGTATACATTTTGAGAAAATTTCTCAAATAGCAAACTTGAGATTTCACAACTCCATAGCCCAAAAGATTTCACTTTCTGGCCCACTAACATAATGTTCCTCCAAACTGAAGATAATTATTGGGAAACTTGTGTAAATGTATCTTTCGACCAACTAGTTTATCAATAATCTAACATGATCAAAGTATACACTATTTATATACTTTTGTTGTATATGTTTGTATATGTATATATAGTATATGTATATTTAGTACTTCCTCCTTCCCAATTTATATGACACCATTTGACTTGGCACAAAGTTTAAGAATGAAAGACTTTTGAAACTTGTGATCTAAAACACTTTGTGAAAATTTGTCTTGGCTATAAATCATTTCATTAAGGCTAAAAGAGAAATTTTAAAGTTAAATTATTGTTAATTATAAAAATGTGACATTTTTTTTGGGACGGACTAAAACGAAAATGTGTCACATAAATTGGGACAGAGGGAATATAAAGTTTACTTGTCTAATATATTAAAAATAAATGTCCCACAACACTTGTCCAGTTTGGAAAACCAATTGATAATTTACCATTTGTGTCCATTTTACCCATGCTATTAAATACTATTCATTATCTAATGCATTTATCAAAGCATTAAATTTATTATATTCAAAGGGTGATATAGTAAAGTTACCCTTATTATTTATTGTTTTTTAAGGTGTGTGTCAAGTCAATAGTAGACAAGTAAAGATGGGCATAGGGAGTACTACCTATAGATTGTGTACGTATTTTGTAAACTAGAAGACTGAATGATATTTGGCTATAATTTTCCCATAATTATTAGAGAGAACCTAACTATGCCTAAGTTGCACGGACTCTTCACTTTTGATGCCGCACCTGTCTCGAATTCTCCAAAAATACACTAGTTTTGGAGAATCTGACACGCACCCGTTGATATTTTTGAAGAGTCCGAGCAACATAGAACTATGCTACATTTTTGTACCTGCATATTACCTTACACCTAAGTGCTCTATCATGCACATAAAAACCAGGCATAACCATAACCTTAACCTTGCTAGGACCTTGTGATCTTTGCCTATCCGCGAAAACGTCCTCCATGTAATGCATATCGAAAGTCCTATTCTCTTCCACTCGTAGAATCCCGAGAGGAGGATTGAATGAAAATGCCAACAGATGCAGCAACCAAATGCACTTAGCAGCAACGAAAAACGCTTGAAGGAGTTGTTCAGGCCATGGCCTTGTCCAATTAAGCGTTGAGATAATGCAACTCATTTTCTGATCGCAGAACTTGCTGAACTCTTCGCTATAGTACTTTGTCCCCGTCCTCAACACCTCGTTCCAACTTAGGTTCCTCAACGCGACAAAAGATGAGAACTGAGAGTGGCGATGTTGTTGAGGGTCTAGGTGTTTTGGTGAGCCGTTCTTTTGGAACACACAGTTTTCGAAATCTTGGAAAAGTGATTGGTTTATGACGGATTCAATGTGGTACAGAACTGATTTCGAGTACTTCGAGTTGAGAGATAGCTTGTAAGGTTGAAGCAAAAGGTTCAAGTTATCGGTTAACAAATTGTCTGTTTCTTCAATCTGTCCGATTAGAGTCTTGCTGAACTGTTTAACCGATAATCTTGATTCGGATACTATCTGTAAGAACCCTTCTAGCATTACCTCATCAGTAACCGGGATCATATTCTCTCCGTCCCCATCGATGGATTTCCCATTTTTCGGAAAATTTCTAAGCTTGGAGGATACAGGGGACTCTGTTGCTTGAATTGCTTGCCCCAAGGCCTTTTTCAGCTCTTCACAATAAGTTTCTAAGTACTCTAACTTTTGCTTTAGCTCGCCTAAAGACGACTTCATTTCCGAGACTTCCATCAACGCTGCATCTTTGCTCTCGTTTGCTTCCATGAGCTCTTTCTTCAACGTCTCGATTGAAACCATCCCTATATGATGATCCTTGAAAACCTCATCGGATTGATCTGTCCGGTTAGGTGAATTTTCAACCTTGTTTTTCCTCTTTAGCTTAGGGAACAGCCACGACAAACTCCTCCCGCCTTTACTCTTTGGCTGTGATTGAACGGAAACGTGTGAATCCGTCAATGGCACGATGACATTCGAGTTCTTCCCACTCTTGCTAGTACTACTACCACCACCACCATCAGGCTCAGTACTAATTATTGCAGGCTTACACTTGTTGCAAGATGAAACCGTTTTGAAGTCCCCTAATGAGTTTCTCCGAGACTTGTGGTAACGAGCAATAGGAGAAGCTTTACGCGTAGTGTTTTGATCAGTACACGAGCTCGTGACCGATCTCTGATCATCAGCCGGACAAATGTGAGGTTCTAAGTTGATCAGACTGTTAGTAAATCCATTTTTTAAGGACGAATTCGCCTTTCCTACTCCTCCAAAGCCATATTCATCCCAAATTTCAGCATAGTTTGGATTGTGATCTAACTGTAGTTGTTTGTATCCTGGCAATGGTTCATCTTCATAGTTCTGCACACAAAATGTTGATTCAAAGATCATCAAAAATGGAAAAAAAATTAGAAATACACCTATGTGATTGAGTGATCCCGACCTATGTTGCTAGGACTCTCCAGAAATGCTGCAACACCCGTGTTGGATCTTCCAAAAAAATGCACCTTTTTGGAGGATCCGACATGCAGCCGTCAACTTTTTTGAAGAGTATGGACAACATAGATCACAACTAGTCTTGATCAAAAATGTTTGAGAATCAAAGATCATCAAAAATGCAAAAAACAAAATAGAGATCTTGACCATTTCTATAGAAGCTACAACCCATGTGATTGAGTGATCACAACCTATGTTGCTCGTACTCCCCAAAAATGTTGCAACACCCGTGTCGGATCCTCCAAACTCTTCAAACCCGATATGCACCTGTCGGCTTTTTTGAAGAGTTTGGAGGATCCGACAAGGGTGTTGCAGCGTTTTTGAAGAGTCCGACCAACATATATCACAACTAATCTTGACCTTAACTTATAACAAGAGTGGCTTAGTTGTTTTGGTACTGTGAAATCTGGTGTTAATTTCACGTATAACCACTGAACTTTGTCAGTATAACAGTAAGTCGCAAAACTATTTTTTGTCTTGTTAAAGTGACTGAAGTTTACTCACTACGATAGTAAAGTCACTAAACTTTATCTAATGTAATAGTAAGTCGCAGAACTACTTCTGTCACATCAAACTGACTGAACTTTACCCACTACAACAGTCGCTAAAAGTTACAGGCTAGTAATTGTACTGTTATACAGTTTACAAAAAGTTGTAATCTGCAATATATGAGAACTCCAACAACAACAACAAACAAACCCGGTGTAGTCCCAAAAAGCGGAGTCTGAGGAGGATAGAGTGTACACAGACCTTGCCTCTGCCTCGAGGAGGTAAAGAGGCTGTTTCAGAAGACCCTCGGCTCGAGTACATTAAATACAAGGATTATTAATTATGTTATCTTATTTCAGGTTTGAAATTTATGCCTTCATTTAGAAGCAATATCTGGATAAGATTATGTAAGCTTGAAGTTATTAAAAGAGTATTCTTATTTAATATTTGGTCAAACACATATATCATAGAAGAAAAAATGAAATTTTCTGAAGTTTTAATTAATGGATCAAGAATCCCAAAGACCTCATTATTGCCTTAATAAATTAATTTGTTAAAGAAATGATAATTTTGTTCCTAAGCAGTTCAGAAAAGGGACTTACTGGAGTGAAAATGGGATAATCTATACACGAATTTATAATTAAAGTGAAGTGTTTTGAACTTCGTACTCTGAATCCCTTCACATAAATTTGGACAGAAGGACTATATGTTCGGTGTTAAAAACTTTAAAGTCAAAGCTTTAAATCTTGAATTCGCCTCTAACAAAAGTTCAATAAAAAGGAAGAAGAAAAGGGACTTACTGGTGTGAAACAAATGGTGGGAATGAAGAGAAACAAACATTTCATTCTGAACCAATAATTTCAAAATTACTGTGTTATACTGTTAAGCTATGTTGCTCGGACTCTCCAAAAGGTTGTTGCACTTGTGTCGAATCCTTAAATAATGCACTATTTTTGAAAGATCTTATGACTCACCCTGTAACACTTTTAGAGAATCCGAGCCACAAAAATATTAAAAGAACTTAAAGATCGAATCTTTATAATAACAACAACATACTCAGTATAATATAACAAGTGGAGCTCTGGAGAAGGTGATTTGCACCAAGTTTTACTCCTACCTTGTGAAGGTAGAGAGGCCGTCTTAGATACACCCTCATACTCAAGTAAAACATATTAAAATCAGTATCTTTAAAGATCGAATCTTTGAAACAACAAGAACAACCTATCTAGTGATCTTACAAGTGAGACTCTGAAGAGGGTGTTGTGCACGCAACGTTACTCATACCTTGTGAAGCTAGAAAGACCGTCTCCTATAGACCCTCGGCTTAAGTAAAGCATATCAAAATATATCTTTAAAGGTTGAATCTTTACAACAACAATATACTCAGTGTAATTTCACAAATAAGGTCTGAGGAAAATGATGCTTACGCAACCTTACCCCTACCTTATGAAAGGTAGAGAAGTTATTTCTAGTAGACTCACGGCTCAAGTAAATCATATCAAAATCAATATCTTTGAAGGTCAAATCTTTACAACAACAACATACTCAGCGTAATTTCACAAGTAGAGTCTGGTAAGGATAATGTATACACAACATTACCCCTACCTTACGAAGGTAAAAATTCCATTTCCGATAGACCCTCAGCTCAAAAATATACCATATCAAAATAAAGGTGGAATCATTAAAGAAAAAGAAACAAGAAAAGGGACTTACTGGTGTGAAAATAGGATAATCTTGAGCAGATAAATGGTGAGAATGAAGAGAAACAGTTGGAGAAGCAGAAGAATGGAATTTCTTAACAGGACTATTTCCCTGTTGTTGTTGTTGTTGTAAAAGAGCAGCATGTAAAGCTCTTAATTCAATTGCTTTAGCAATTGCACCTTTAATATCTTGCCTACTAACAAGTCCACCATTATTATTGTTGTTGTTGTAACTTGTAACTTCATCTTCATCATATTCTTGAAACTTTTGTGTTGATGATGTAGCACTTGCCATTACTAAAGAAGAAAAAATTACTAATGTTTTTTTTTTGTGTGTGTGTTTTGTCTATCTACATTCTTGGAACCCAATGGTTGGATTTGGTTTTTTTTTTTCTTCGAGGAGGAAGGGATAGATGATGGATTGTATGATATCTAGTGAAAGAATTTTGGAGGACCAACAAAAAAAAGGAGAGGGACAAAAGAGAACAGTGGGGTTTGTTTTTATGGGGTTTGTGGGGGTGGGGTGGGGGGAATTAAGGGAGTGGGTGGAGAGTGGGAAGAGCTTATTTTGTCTTGGTTCTCAAGAGAATTAATGGAAATATAAGTGCATGTGAAGCAAGAATAGAGGAGGGGCAAAATGGTCATTTTAAATACCTTATCAGTGTTTGGTACTCATTTTGGAATTCTGACTAATCTGGATTTAAAAATTAGGTCACGGTCGAAAGATCTCTGTTGAGCAGACTGAAAAATCTTATGAAAAGACGTTAGATTAAGGTCTAAAATTTTGTAAGATATTGCAAACGCTAGACCAAAGAAGAAGAAAAATACTAATGTTTTCTTTGTGTGTTGTCTATCTACATTCTTGGAATTCAATGGTTGGATTTGGTCTTTTTCTTTGTTTTTGTTTTTGAGGAGGAGGAAGGGAGATGATGGATTGTATGATATGATATCTAGTGAGAGAATTTTGGAGGACCAACAAAAAAAGGAGAGGGACAAAAGAGAGCAGAGGGGTTTGTGGGGGTGGGGTAAGGTGGGGGTGGGGTGGGGGGGGGGGAGTTAAGGGAGTGGGTGGAGAGTGGGAAGAGGCTATTTTGTCTTGGTTGTCGAGTGTATTAATGGGAATAAGAGTGCATGTGAAGCAAAGGGGGAGAGTGGAGGAAGCAACCAAAAAAAAAAAGTGGAGGGGTAAAATGGTCATTTTGAATATCTTATGAAGATTTTTTAAAATTTCTCACTCAGTGTTTGGTACTCGTTTTAGAGTCACAACTAATCCGTATTCCAGAAATTATATCATGATTGAAAGATCTTTTTGAGCGGACTGAAAAATCTTATGAGAAAATGTTAAATCAAAGTCTAAATTTTGTGTGTTATTACAAACGCTAGACGATAATTTAATGTTTTATCTGTAAGGTAAAGCAATATATGAACAAACATTAGAGTTGAATCTAACATTGTCCAAAGGGGTAAATTTTTAATCTAGAATTCAGAAACTTGACCACGACCAAAAAATCTCATTTGAGTAAACTGAAAATCTTATCAGAAAAAGTTAGACTAGAGTTTGAAATTCTGTAAGTTAATACAAACGTTAGATCACAACTTAATATTTTTCTGCAAAATTGAGCAATATATGAATAAACATTAAAGTCGAATCTAATGTTATTCAAAAAGTAAAAAGATAATTTTTCAAGACTATATTTGTTATTTGCACAACTTTTAAAAATAAAAACAAAATCTAAAATCTAAATGGTGGATTGAAATTTTTTGTGTTGATGATGTAGCAGTACTTGCAGTAGTTGCCATTAGTGGAGAAGAAAAAAGGATGGCAAAATTACTAATGTTATAGTGTTGTTATATCTATCTACATTCTTGGATTCCAATGGTTTGATTTGGAGTTCTTTTTTCTTTTTGGAATAGGTGATAGAATATAAAATTAATGGTCAAAAATATATCTAAATTATCACTTTTTGCGAATTTTATACTTTAATTATCACTTTCTTTGTATTAAAAACACAGATCAATGTTGACTTGGTCAAATATTCGTTCTCAATAGACAACATGTGCATAAAACTTGGCCTCCCATAATTCCTTCATAACTCTGAAAAGATCAATTTTTCGTAAGGGTATTGAATAGTTACAGGTAAATAATTTGCGGAGAATAGGGTAATCATGAAACCTTGCCGATATATCTGGCGGCCCGTATTATTTGTTGACCATAATTTATGAATTCAGTTATCATAGAGAGCATATCTTAAGTATCTATATAAAAAAAAAAGATTTTATGCTTGTTTTTACCAAAAAAAAAGAGAGTGGTAATTGAAATACGAAATTCGCAAAAAGATAATAATTTAAATGTATTTTTAATCATTGCCTCTAGAATATATGATATGCATTTAAAAAAAATTGGAGGGCCAAAAAGACAGAGGGACAGAAGAGAACAGTGTGTATGTTTTTGTGGGGTTGAGGAAGAGTGGAAGATACCTAAAATCTAATATTATGAGTTCTTTTATGTCTTGGTTCTCAATATTATTAATGGAAATATGAGTGCATGTGAAGCAAAGAGAGAAGGATCTATGAGATTTAAAAAAAAAATAGAGGGGCAAAATGGTCATTTGAATACTATTCTGGTGCTCGAAGTAAAAACTTATTCGCAATCGGTGTTTAATAAATGTGATATGTGTTTGTTAGTAAATTATCATCACTTGATAATAGTTAATTAACACTATATATATTCATTTTATTGGAGCATTCGATCGTAGAATATTAATATAATTTGGTGTAACCACTTGGTGAAAGCAAGTATGTATAAATGTTTGATACTCATTCTAAGGTTTCTACTAATCTAAATTCGTGCCGCATATTCAGCAACGGAGTCAAGATTTTTGCTAAGAAATCTCAAAAAATGAAAAAGTAAATACACGAAGATGCTAAAGGGCCAATTCAACATCTACTGTATATACATAAAAAGTAATTTCAACCATGTATAAATAGTATAATTTTTCATTGAAGAAGATTCAGATAAACCCTCTCGACCTTATCTGGCTCCGCCCCTGCGCATATTAGTGTAAAAAGAGTACTATGAGGATTGATGAAAGGGTGAGAAGAAGGTGAATATACCAAAAAGGTTGTAAAGAATATTTTAAGAAATACTATAATTAAGATTTTCATTCTCAAAGTTCGAACTTGAAAACTCGAATTCATTAATTGCTTTTTTGACTTAGAAAAAAAAGAAGGGTAATTTAAAGTTTAATAGTGACATTTTTCCTCTCTTGTCATATCAAAACTCAATTCCAAAGTATAATCTAAGTTCAACATCAAACAAGGGAAATGTAACCTAATTTTCATTTTTCCCTTAGAAGAATTAGCACATATAGAAGCTACTAGTGTATAGATTTATCTTTCTTTCTTTTTTTCTTAATTTGTTACACAGTGTCGATATTTACATTGAAGCCCGATTAGATTCAGCATCAAAAAGTTCTATATTGAGGCAAGGTATAGTAGTGGAGTCAAATTTTTCACTAAGGGGTTTCAAAATACGAAGAAAAAAATATACAAAGAAGTCAAAAGAGGGTTCAACATGTACTATATATACGTAAAATATAATTTAAACCATGTATAGAACCCCCTTGGCCCTACCTGGCTCCGCCCCTAGTAAGACGCTTCCTAACAAAAATGACTATGTACTTGGGCTCGAATCCGAGATCGATAATTAAAAATGAAAGAGTATTTATCACTCCGCCGTACCGCTTATTATTAGTTTAAAATTATATAGGTGAGATGTCATTTCCAAAAAAGAAGTGTAGAGAAAAAGAAAAAAGGAAAGGAAAATAAAGAGAGCAAAAGTAAAATTTTAATAAAATGAATAATGAACTAAAAAATATCTTTTTCTCAAACTAATGAACCTATAATGATGACAATAGTGGAGAATGATTATTGAAGTTGACCCATTAAACTTTTCTGAAAAGTTCAATAAAATATGGAACATAAAATTAATTGAAATCTAATATAATTTGTATAAATTCTTTAAGTTGAAAAGTAATTAAAGGCAAATAGAAAGGGTACTTTCGTCCAAGACTTTTCTTCATATTCAATTAACATATTCATGGCTAGAAAATCACTAATTTTCAACAAATGTCCCGTTGAAATTTGGCTCGTCGATAATTTTCTTTTAATGAATTCCATAAAAAAAAATGGTGATTTTTAATAGTCTATATGAACCATTTTATGATAAACTTCATAATATCGACAAGGTTTTTAAATAATTACGCTATTATTAATTATCATATCTTGAATCACCATATGATCTGGTGCAATGTGTGTTATTCTTGAATCTTCAATCCAAAAGTTTTGAATTTGAGCTATGAAAAGAAAAAAACCTCTAATATGAAGCGGTTTTTATTAAATAGTCTTACGCAACAAGTGGCAGAATAAAATAATAAAGTATATGAAAATGTATATTTTAATTGATTAAACTTTTAAAAGGTCAATGATGCTTTAAATATTTAAAAAACTAAATGGAATTCCAGGTAAGAAGTTTGGAATAATTTATATATATATTTAAGTCCTTTTAGTATCCCATAACTACTTTTTTGGATAGATTATTTTGTACTTTATTGAAATTAACTTTCTTAAATCAACCACTCCACCCCCAAAAGTTATGAGTTTGTCAACCTCCACATGCTAAAAGTTTGGATCTTACTCTTTTATCTCCTTTTTTAATAATAAATTGACTACGTTAACGAGATCATCAAAGGTTATGATGAACTGATTAATACTTTTTTATTCTTCTTCTTAAATCTCGAATTTAAGCTCTGAATATATAATCATCTTTGATAAAAAGGGTTTTATCCTTAGAGTGATGGATATGTATTGAAACCTAGTAAAAGAATTACGTAAGCAAGGACTATAAACTTTAGCTTAATATCTAAATTGATACTCGTATTTGCACGACTATCTATTTTGGACCTCTAACTTCACGAATTTTCAACCATACATTTGAACATGTACAAATTAATTCGTTGTTTTAAACACTGACTGATCAATGTTGTACGAAGGAAATGCAACATAATATTAAAAGGACAACTTCGTGTACAAAGTATTTCGCATTTAACGCAATGTACGAGAATCAGTAATTGATTTCATGATTCGAACCAGTGACCTATAAATCACATAAAAATAACTTTATTATTACTCCAAAAATAATAATCATGACATAATAGTACACTATGGAATAAGGTTCAATTTATGTTCATGTATATATCAATTTTACATTGTTATTATTTATTTATTTTGCATGTTTGACAATGACTAAAGCATAAAAAGATAATCACTTTGCAGTAGAACTTTTTATCTATGGAAAGAAAATACACTTTTTACTTCTAAAGATTCAAATTGCAAAAAGCAAACCTTTTTTTTATATTACTTCAGAGATTCAAAATAAAGCAAACACTTTTGCTTTTAGAAAGAAAATAAATTGTACTTTTGACCCTAATTTCTTGATAGAACTTGTCAATCAATATCCTAATTAAAGCAAAATTTTAGTCTTGGATCCTAGACCTTTTTAGAAAGGAGAAAATTAAAGTATAAAAAATATTGCTCTACTATATGAAATATTAATTTTAATATTATTTTTTATTATATTTTTGGGTCATTCATACTCTTTTACAATAACAGTATACCTACTGTAATCTTATAGGTGAGTCACGCAAATCTTACCCCTATCTTAAAAGGCAGAGGCTAGAGAGGTTATTTTCGAAGACTCTCGATCCAAGGAGGGTCGTTCATACTCTTATTGTAAGTAAATGGATTTATATTTTCCCTTGATATTGTTCTCTATTATACTTTTGGGTCACTCATACTCTTCAACAATAACAACAATAACAATAACATATCTAGTGTATTTTCACAAGTAAAGTCTAGAAGAAGTAATGTATACGTATCTCAATTAATCGAGCTCATGAGCTCTAAATACTAGACGATTTATAAAAGATAAAAAGTCTTAAACTTTTTTTTTGTTTCCCACTCGGTGTCTAGTGTTCGCATTGGAGCCCCCAATTAATCCGGATCATGTACAGTATGACCAGGGGCGGACCTATGTGCAAATAGTGGTGCTTCGGCACCCGTTAAACCCGACGCAGATTAGGTATAATTATATAAGAAATGTATAAAAAATGGTATAAGACGAAAAAAAGCACCTTTGAAACCAAGAAAATAGCTGAATGCTTTACTTTTCAGGCGGAACCTTAAAGCTTTGGGTGTCAATATGTGTGTTCAAACCTTCCGGGCAATCACGACCCCTAAATCCTGGATCCAGGGGTGACACTCCCAATAAAATTTTCACCTTAATCCAGGATTCGAACCCGAAACCTCTAGTCAAGGGTGAAACAGTCCCACCACTGCATCACAAAAAGTCTTAAACTTCACCAATGATTAGGTGGCACAAAGTGGAGTTGTCCTCTTATCTTCCTAAAAGCACTAAAGAGAGTAGTTATTTAGTAGCCACTAAATTAATTAAATAGAATTAGCCAAAATAATGGTTCATGAAAACCTATAAAATTACAGCTAATGATCATTTTCTGCCTATTAATTTGGACATTATTTGCCTATGGATTTTTTATTTTTTGTTAACATGATTTTTCAATCATGGAGGTGATAAGCTAACCTTTTTTTCATGTGAAAACATCAATAATTAATAAAAACATATATTTAATCTCCTTTCAATTTTCAGAATTCAAAACCTAACTAAAATCAGGTTTTTCTTTTTAGAAAATATGTCACTTTTATATTTCAGATTCACCTCGAATATCTCCACTTATGAGGTGAGTCTCACAAGTAGGCGTACCGAATCAAAATAAGATCTCAAATTGACATCTTGATATATTGATTTACCATAATATTAAATATAGTTAATAGCGACTATTCCGTAGTGGGAAGAGCCGCTTCCTTCTTGCTTGATAGGAGGGCTTGCATTCACCAGTCCAGACTAAAAATGCTCTCCGAATCCTTGCTGAATAGTCACCCATCACACGACTCTTAACCTGTGGTGAATTTCGAGAGACTGAAACAAACTGATTTTCAACACAAACACGGAATGTATTTACTCACTAAACTGAAATTACAACTTAGAATTCGAACAACAAGGCAATAGAAACACTAACTACAGAGAGAATAACATAGTAAGAACGTAACCAGAAGGGGATGAAATATTAGACCATAGAAGGAAGATGAGAAGATAACTGACTAAGCCAAAACTTAACCCCAATTCCTATTTAACCAATTGATAATTGGGCCTGAATCCCAAATAAAACTCTCCAACATTTTAGTCAGACCAATAATCCCAATTGAGTCGGCCCCATTCGCTACTTCTAACCCATAGGCCCATATAAAGTCGATTCGATTCACAACAAAGACAAAGTCGAAACGCAACATTTTTGCGAAAAAAAAGAAGAAAAACCTCATACGCATACCACAATGTGCCACGTGGAGTCACTAGAAGGTTTCTCTAATCATCACCGCATTTTGTGTATAGCTTTTCTGGCAGAAAATGATGACCTTCAATGCTTTTCGGTATTAATATGTGTGCACGTGATATGTTCCATTGGTCACGTGTACTTCACTATTATTTTTTAAATTTTTTTATTCGATGTTCGATATTTTATCTGATGTTTGATATTCGTACTGAGACATTGACTAACTCGATCTTGCACTGTGAGGCTCACTTAAAAGAAAAGTGCTTTGGAACAACTTTTTTTCGTATCTAAAACTCCAACCTAAAATCTCTAATAAAGAATAAAGAAAATCTCATCATGATGATAGACGGATGAAAGGGAAAAAATAATCACCAAGTGTTACGGTGGAATCAGGAGTGAAAAGTAAAGCCTCATCCTTATCTAGAGGTTTTGGATTATTGGTTCCGATTCAAAAAAAAGGTAAAATGCCTAGTCGAACGTCCAGTATAGTAGGTAGCAGACGTGTTCGTTTTAGGTCCTGAGCGAGAACAATAAATAGGCGATATACCATCCTTGCTACTGCGTACATTTTCCTTGACTTGACAGATTTATTTAATTCAACCTATTGGTATGAAATTATTTTTGATAAGGAGCATTTTACTCCCAATACAAGACTTTTCGATATATATTCAAATTTAATCAGACTATAATGTAAATATCGAAGATCAAATAAAAAATATATAACTTTGACCTACTCCACTAAGAAGTTGCAAAGATTCTTCACTGATTATTCCCTATTTCATTACAATGTTTCAATAAAGCATGGTACAAAATATTTGGCTCGACTCTCCTTGTTGTATTGCTTTTAACAATTTGTCTTGTTTTACTTGTTTCAACTTATAATTATTTTTGATTCCTATGACTTTGTTTCCATCACCCGTTTAGCCTTTTTTGTTTTGTTTTTTCTGACTCAACAAAGATTAATTTCATTAACCGGCTTGGTGATTATGCTTATGTTCCAATTTTGCTTCATTCTACATAAATAACTTGCCTTTTTAACTTTGGTTTATAAGAAATTTAAAAGAGACAATCACAAAGGTCAAAGGGTAAGCTACTCTTCTCTTCTTCTTTTTTTCCACCCGATGTATTTTTTTGGAACATCTAGGGAAGCTCATAATCTCTGTCACAGCCTTTGCCTTTCGAGTGAGCACTTTGTGATAATCCGCTCACAGTGCAATAGTTCGCAAACCACATACGAGATATAAGTCGCACTAGACAAACCCCATCCGACGAACTCATGGCTGAGTGGTGTTGACCATAGTGTAGAGTTCACAAGCTACCATGGTTAGATGAGTCAGCATAGTTTGTTAGAAGTTAGTTGGCTACAATGGACTAGTCTATACTGCATATAAATACAGCAAATGCACTAGTAGCTGATGTCACAAACTCTTTGAGACTCAATATGTAACCGCTGCTCTTCTTCTCTTCTCTTACTAATACTCCTTCTTTCTCTCTGTTTCTCCGTAATCTCTTCTCTCTTATACCTAGGTCACATGATCTATAATCTCCATTAATGGAGTTATCATGGTATCAGAGCCTCGTTGTGTCTTAGGCTAGATGTTCGAGCTCGAGTGTGCCATAAGTGCTTAGATTCGAAGCTGAGAGTTGTTCGAATCACAAGTAAGCATCAAAATCTAGAGGTAGAAATTCAAAGCTGAGAACAATGACGAGTACAGCTGATTTCGTATCTGGATCCCTATAAACTGGCAATCTACACTCAAACGCAACACATGCAACCACAAGAACAACGAGTTACACAGCTCCAACTATAGATCACAATCATCCTTTGTATCTCCAGCCAAATGACACTCCAGGTAGCTCTCTTATTTCTCTACAGCTTACTGGTTCAGAGAACTATGCTATCTGGAGTAGATCTATGCGAATTGGACACTTAGGTAAAAGTAAACTAGGCTTTGTTGATGGCCGATTTCCTAAATCTCAGTTTGCACCTGAACTATTTGACATTTGGGAGAAATGCAATGTTGTAGTCCTGTCATGGATAATGAATGTTGTTCGACCTGGTTTACTTAGTAGTGTTGTATATGGTGGTGATGCTCACAAAGTGTGGTGTGATCTGAAGGAAATGTATGATAAAATTAATGGTGCACACATGTTTCATCTTCACAAAGAAATCCACAGCCTTACTCAGGGAACTATGACAGTTACAGATTACTATACCACTCTCAGAGGTCAGTGGAATGAATTCGACTCTATTATGCCCTGTCTAGGGTGTCCTTGTCCTGAATCTAAAAAATTCAAGGAGCACTGTGAATATCAAAGGCTACTTGAGTTCTTAATGGGATTAAATGAGTCTTACTCAACTGCTAGAGGCTAGATCCTAATGCAATCTCCAACTCCTAATCTGAACAAAGCTCTCTCTAATCATAGATCATGAAAACCAAAGAAATTTAGCAATCACTAGTCATGAAGGTTCACTTCCTAAGACTTTTGACAGATCTGCTTTGTTTAGTCAGAAAGGAGGAGGAGGTCCTAATCCTAGTGGTGGTAGTTTTGGACATCAACCAGGTGGTGGTGGTAATCCAGAAAGGGGACACTATGATAACCAGTACAAACCACAGAAACCTCAAAAACCTCTTCTTATGTGTGAAGTCTGTGGTTACAGAGGAAACACTAAGGATCAATGCTACAAGGTTAAAGGTTATCCTGTTGGATGGAGGTCAAAGAAAAAAACTGGAAATTCAAGCTCTTATGCTAATCAGGTTGAATTTGTGCAGCCTATTGCAGGTACAACTCACAGTGTATGTGGTGGAAATGCTGCTACAAACCTAATTCCTTCAACTCCTGCTGCATTCTTCACTCAGGATCAATATCATCAAATCATGCAGATGCTGGCTAAAGGAAGTGAAAGTAGAGGAGAACACTCAGCTAAGGCAGCTACAACAGGTAGTGTCTTGTCTAGCTTAATGTCCAAGTATGTTAATAAGGAGTGGATAGTTGATACTGGTGCTACAGATCACATGACTTCTAATCCTGATCTGTTAGATAAGTTCAAAACAGTACCAAAATCTGAAAGAAGACAGGTTCATTTACCTACTGGGAATGTAGTGTCAGTCTCACATATTGGTAGCACTAATATTTTTGGGGGACAAACCATTGGAAATGTTCTCTTTGTTCCTGACTTTAAGTGCAACCTACTATCTGTGTCTCAACTTACCAAGAGCTTCAGTGTATGGCAGCTTTCTTTCCTGACTTATGTGTTTTTCAGGATCTCTACAGTGGACAGGTCAAGGGGATTGGTAGAGAAGATGAAGGTCTCTACATCCTTAAGGAAGCTCTAAGCAGTCCAGCCTCAGTTCATGTTCATATAACAGGTAGTAGTGTTCATTCTGTTGGTCACTCTGACTATATTTCTCTATGGCATAAAAGGTTAGGCCATGCATCTGTAGATCTAATAAAAAGGTCTCCTAGTCTTGATATGTTAGACACTGCAGATCATTCACCTTGTACAATTTGTCCACGGGCTAAACACACTAAGCTCCCATTTCTTGTAAGTTCTCATGTTTCAAAAGCAGTGTTTGAATTGGTTCACTGTGACATTTGGGGTCCCTATAGGAATCCCATTCATAATGGAATGAAGTATTTTGTGACACTTGTGGATGATTTTTCTAGATTTACATGGATCTTACTTATTGTCTCTAAGTCAGACACAATAGTGGTGCTGAGACATTTCTTTGCTCAAGTTCAAAATTTGTTTTCTACTTGTGTTAAAACCTTTAGAACTGATAATGGAAGTGAATTCTTTATCACTGTGGCCTGTCAGACTCTTCTCTCCACCTTAGGCATCTTTCATCAGAGTATATGTGTTTATACACCACGGCAGAATGGTGTTGCTGAGAGAAAGCACAGGACCATCTTGGAAATGGCCAGAGCCCTCAGGTGCCAAGCTGCTGTTCCCTTGAGATTTTGGGGTGAATGTGTTGCTACTGCTGTGTATCTTATTAACAGACTTCCATCTCGACTCCTTAACTACAAAACCCTTTTTGAAATGCTTTATTTGCATCCTCCCTCTCTCTCTCATATAAAGATCTTTGGATGTCTGTGTTATGCTGCTTGTCCCAAAATCACAGACAAGTTTTCTCCTAGAGCCATTCCTGTTGTCATGCTGGGATATTCAACCTCCCAGAAAGGTTACTTTCTCTATGATCTTCACTCCAAATCTCTGTTTGTTAATAAACATGTTGTATTTAAGGAGGTTCTCTTTCCTTTCAAAGACCTACAGATCTCTTCAAATCCCATCTTTCCTGTCTTGACCATGCTGGCTCCTGATAACACCCCCCCTCCTAGTGCTGCACCTGGTCCTTCTGCCCCTGTTGCAGCTGAGGTGCTTTCTGTTGAGTGTTCACCTTCTTCTCTAGTCCCACCAGTTAGTCCTGAAGTTGCTCCTCTAGTCCAGTCACCTGTTCAACCAACTGTTGCAGTTGCTCCCAGACCTCCTGATGTCTCTATGTTGCCTCAGTCTTCTGATGTTCTTCTCCCTACTAGGAGGTCTTCTAGAGCTAGTAAACCTCCCATGTGGCTTCATGACTTTGTTACCAAGCCCAAGAGCAACACCTGCCATTTTCCCTTGTCCAATCATGTGTCCTATGCTAATCTGTCACCCTCATACATCAACACTGTCTCAGCTTATTCAGCTGTCCTAGAGCCTTCTTCCTATAAAGATGCAACTTTTGATCCTCAGTGGGTTGATGCTATGAAGTTGGAGATTGTTGCTTTGGAAGACAACTATACCTGGAGTCTGGTTGATTTACCCCCCGGCAAGAAACCTATAGATGCAGGTGGGTTTATAAGATGAAGTATAAGTCTACTGGTGAGGTGGAGAGGTTGAAGGCCAGGTTGGTAGCTAAGGGGTATAACCAACAGGAAGGTCTAGACTATGGTGAGACTTTTAGCCCTGTTGCTAAGATGGTTACTGTGAGGTCTATGGTTCCTCTTGCTGCTTCCGGGGGTTGGTTCATCCATCAAATGGATGTTCACAATGCTTTTCTTAATGGTGATCTGTTAGAGGAGGTGTACATGTCTCTTCCTGCTGGGTTTGCTAGACAGGAGGAGAACACTACTAAGGTCTGCAAACTCCACAAATCATTATATGGCCTCAAACAGGCTCCTAGACAGTGGAACTTGAAGTTGACAGAGTCCTTGATTCAGTTGGGATTTCACCAAAGTCACTATGACTACTCATTGTTCACTAGACAAGATAGAGTTGATATACTCATTGTGTTGGTCTATGTTGATGATCTCTTGATCACTGGCAGTAATCAACTACTAATAAATTCTACTAGAAAGGATCTGCAGAAGCAATTCAAAATGAAAGATCTAGGGGAACTCAAGTTCTTTCTGGGAATTGAATGTGCTAGATCTAGCAAAGGGATTCACATGTCTCAGAGAAAATATGCTCTAGAACTGATAGCTGAGTGTGGCCTAGGGGGAGCTAAGCCTGCAGGAACTCCACTGGAACAAAATCAGAAACTAACATTAGTGAAGTATGATGAGTGCATTACACATAAAAAAAAACATGAAGATCACATATTACAGGATCCTAGTAGGTATCAGAGACTAGTAGGAAGACTTTTTTACCTCACCATGACCAGACCTGATCTAGCATTCTCTGTTCAAGTCTTGAGTCAATATATGCATTGTCCTAAGGAGTCTCACATGGAAGCAACACTTAGAGTGGTGAGGTACATAAAAAAAGCTCCAGGTCTTGGTCTGTTTATGCCAGCAGAAGACACAAATCAGCTCCTTACCTATTGTGACTCAGATTGGAGAGCCTGTCTAGAAACAAGAAGATCTGTGACTGGCTATCTGGTCAAGTTTGGTGGTGCTCTAGTCTCTTGGAAATCAAAGAAGCAAGAAACAATTTTCAGAAGCTCAGCTGAAGCAGAGTTCAGAAGTATGGCCAACTGTGCAGCTGAGGTCACTTGGTTAATAGGATTGCTTGAAGAACTTGGAGTGCATATTGAGTTGCCTGTGAAAATGGTCTGTGACAGCAAAGCTGCAATTCAAATTACAGCCAATCCCATTTTTCATGAGAGGACTAAACACATTGATATTGACTGTCACTTTGTGAGAGAAAGAATCCACCAAGGGATACTAAAGACTGAGTTCACACATACTAAAGACCAACCTGCTGACTTACTTACAAAAGGACTTGATAAAGCTCAACATCAACTATTGCTAAGGGAGCTTGGTGTTATGAATCGGTTCATACCATGAGCTTGAGGGGGAGTGTTGACCATAGTAGAGTTAGCAAGCTACCATGGTTAAATGAGTCAGCATAGTTTGTTAGAAGTTAGTTGGCTACAGTGGACTAGTCTATACTGCCTATAAATACAGCAGATGCACTAGTAGCTGATGTAACAAACTCTTTGAGACTCAATATGTAACCGCTGCTCTTCTTCTCTTCTCTTACTAATACTCCTTCTTTCTCTTTGTTTCTCTGTAATCTCTTCTCTTTTCTACCTAGCTCACATGATCTATAATCTCCATTAATGGAGTTATCAAGTGGGCCTTTCTCACTTGTTTAGTAAAATCAAGTTTTTGACCTTATCTCGCAGGTGACAACAATGTCGAGTTGACGGCAGAGAAAGACTTGAGGCGAACCTATTTTATCTGAAACCTCTAGTTCACACATGCAAGACTACTAGATTCTCTAATTCATTGTTATTCTACTAAATTCGTTGATGTTGATTAATGATGAAGGATTATTTACCTTTATTTTATACTCGTTTATCCCTCATTCAACTATATGAGCACCAAAAAAAAAGGAAATTTTTAAGGTCGTTGCGTCTATAAGGCGTCATTTAGTTTGAAATAAAGTTATCCTAGAATTATAATCTTGTGAATTTAATCTCACGTCCAATAAGGGATACTGGATAGATACTAAAATTTTGATAAAACCAAACACAGATAAATGTAATCCCAAATTTTTATATCTAACCCCCAAGGGCTCATCTGGTATAAGGGATAAAGAATATAATCTCAGAATTAATTTTAGGATGAATTTATTCCATGTTTGATTTGAATAAAATCGTGGCATAACTTATCCCAAGATTGTAGTGTCATTTTTATCTCACGTTGAGGGTGGGATAACAAATCTCAAAATAATTAATCCAGAAATAACTTGTTCCCCAACCAAACGAGCCCCAAGAGTTAGAGGTCAATGAAACGAGAATGGGAAAGGAAGGGATGATGAACTTAAAGCAGAATCTGCAAAATATGACAATCAAGTGCAATGTTTTTCAGTTCAACAAAACCCCAATAACCAGAATTAACATAAATAGCTAACAACAACAATATACCTAATATAGTCCCACAGGTGGGGCCGGGGGGAAAGTGATGTGTACGCAGACCTTACCCCTACCTTTGCAAGGGTAGGGAGGCTCTTTCCTATAGACCCTCGGCTAAGAATCAACATAGACAGATATATAAATTTAATTGACAGTTACACAAGTTAAAGTTTGTAATAACACAGATTATCAGACTTTTGCAAATTATACACTGTATTAGCTGTCAAGGCAGCTATACTGCAAGATCAGTTAAAATTAAAAACAAGCGATGACGGTGTCTGTTAATTTGACAAAAGGAAGTTAAAACCCGAACAATTTTACAACAGGAAAGATGTATTGCAGCAAAAACAGATGACAGTTTTATAATTTACCCAGAATATGTAGCACGCGGGATGTCAAACAGGTGAAAGAAAAGCAGTGTAAGAACCACCATTGTACTTCAACCCCTTCAAAAAACCAGAACTTATCTGGGAACATAGTTTGGTATTCGGGATACCGAAACAAAGGTTACCCTTGTTCAATGCTTCAGTTGCTGAAACTTCAGGATCAGAACATTTCCCAGTAACGCTGAGACTAGCATTCAAGTTAACTGAAGCTGGCTCTGTGATAAAACTGCAAGGATATAAAGTAAACAAATAAATAAAATGAAACAACATCAGTACGATAGATTAAAACTTCTGGACAGAATATCAACACAAAGTTTGATGGTTTAACCATTTGGACACTACAATAAAACCCATCTTCAAACTAGTAATTTTTTCATAATACTGAAGGATTTCTGCCAATTGGATTTTGACTTCGAGAATTTAAAGCTATAACGTTCTTTCAGTGGATCTTTTGTAACCAAAATACCAGTTACTAGATCTCCATCACCCCCTCCTCCCTCCCAAGGACAACTAATAGATTAGGAAAAGTACAAAGAAAGCTTGTCGATGAAAGACATCTTGCAACTTCAGTTCATTCCAAGACAATTTCCAAAATTCAGAAAACAAAAGATCCAAGCCATCTGCTTTTAGGGATGCACAAGCAAACCAACTCATAAAGATTAACCACCTCAACTATTTGGTAGGTTCCATTTTCTAGTTCTCTCGATTTTGATAGCTTTGACCTACCCGTGACAACATTATCATCAATTTGGGGACTCCAATTGCTGACTATATAATAAATCCTGCTTAGTGCAAGGAAAAGAAGGACAATGTGCTAAAAATTAAACTAGTGAAGCCACGTTGTAAGGCCAAAAAGAAGGATAAGACCATGACTTATCCATGAAAGCCTCGTGAGCAAGCTTTTTCTGTAAGCTATGAAATTCTTTAACAAAGTAATCCTGGTGTCTAATCAGCCATATGTTGTTGATTAAATGATCAAATACACTCGTATATCTGACCATCTTGTTTACAGAGCAATGTTTTATGAAGGCAAGACATCTGAATCCAAAGAAAGCTCAACAATTTAACCACCCTGAAGACTGTCGGTTTAAGTTGTGTAGTATATCAACGTAGAAGAACACTTCTAAACAGTAAAAGAACATGCTTAAATACACTACATGCAAAAATATGTTCTTATGAAAATAAAAGATAATCCAGGTGAAAAGTGTTTTTAGACAGTATACCTAGCCTCAAAACTTGTGCTGTTGGAGCTGAAAGCATCACATATTGCAGAGGTTACCCATGGGGCAAGGTATTGACCCTTAATTTCAACACTATAGCACATCCCAGAAGATGGTTGTTGATTAGGCTCACAAGCCACATTTGACTCCATTCCTTGAAAAGCTACATGATCAATTTTCCTGACCTCCTTGCATCTGACCTGCAGAGTAGGTGAGATAATATCTATTTGCATTTCCGATAACACACTAGTAACACCATAACCATCTTAAGACGGAATGTATTGAGAGATTATACAGGATAAGAACGGTGTTATATTGAATTCACACATAAGGTCCTTATCACAATCAGGCCAAAAGGACAATTACAAATGTATATCCGGTTAAATCCTCTTACTAATCATACTGAACTCGTCCTATAATCATGTATGATCTTATCTCCATACAAACAACCCTATAATGGCCCGAGCCCAACTATCAGACAAGATAAATGAAGAAACAAGATTATGCAAAAGTCTTAAACCAACCTCAGGTGCAGTGAGTGCAGCATTCTCAAATGGGATAGGTGAATACAACACAGGGACATCCACACCAGTTAGAGAAGTTAAGAAATATCTGAAAATTTAGAGAAAGCTATTTAGTTTAGTGAAGATCATAGACAATTGAATATCAAAACTGTGGCATAATATGATAAACGAAGTCAACTAAACATCCGTTATCAACTACGAGTTTACCGATAGTTCAATAGAAAGTCATATAAAGAATGAACATTCTTATTTCCAGTGAATGCCAGCAGAGAATCCGGCCTATTATCCACATCGGACATTGCACTACGCCGCCTAGTCTGCATAAAACATTAAATTCACCAGTTAGAAAAAATGAATCTTATAAATAAACCAATATATAAATGAAGGTCCCTCTTTTTACAACTTAAGCTTTTAAATCAGATTATCCACACACTTCAACATATCACGCAAGCGAAGGGCCTTAGTTCAGCCTCACCATTACCTACTAGTGAAATATTTCCATGTGCTAGGCCCGAGAGAAAAATCACAAATTATGTAGGGTGGGTAATATTGTAAACAAAATAAATAAATAAAAGTGTCTCGTCTCTGACAGTTAAGCTTTTAACGGAAGCAGCTTACATACTTCAACAATATAAGAAAATCATGGTAAAACAGAGACTAAATAATCCACTACTGGATACACCATGAAAGTGCTTCTAGCAAGCAGTAAAGTAATCTTCAAGCACAATCCATCACTGTAATTACTCCAAGATTTCCAAATTGAGAAAGTTAAGTTCATTAAGGCAAAGGAGAATAAGATATTAACATTAAAAAAGATACTCAATGTGTTGGACAATTGTCCCTTTCCGATAACTAGGCATGAACAAGTCAGTCAAAGAATCTGACATCAATAATACAAAGCTTTGCAGGCAAATTTCACTGCTGGATTTATTTCTCCAGGTGAGTCTCAGCTACCTAACAATCTTACCTGGCCCAGATTTTGTTTCTCAATCTCTGAAAGCTCAACCAGTTCTTCTGTACTAACCTCCTCCAACTTTGAGTGGCAAAGCGGCATAGAATAAGAAACACCCTACCATCCACAAAAGATTGCAATACATAATCAGCTTAACAAATTATGTAACCAATTAAAAAAAGGATTGTTTGAACAAAATCTATCAGTTATTAACAGTAAAGAAGACTGATTAGAATTTGGCTCCTGGTGTTTCCTTGTCGTACGTATATGGTATTTGGCTTCTTTATGTTGAATAAGTGACATTTTCTAGTATCACTCAAGTAGTGATGCTAAAGTGCTGATTGCCGAATATACATGCATATATAACACGCATTTTCAACAGATAGAGGTTACGTGATGCAATATTTATACACCATGCATTTGCTTCTCACTCAAATCTCCGAAACTCTATTGTCCTTTAACACCTTTTGCTTGTGGGCTCCTATTTATAGAAATATAGACATATATGGAACTTCTCCACCTCGAGCACATATGAAATTTCTAAATCTGTGTGATATTATCCCTCTGGAAATTTAAGATGTTATTCAAATCCAAACTAGCATTACTTGCATATCACTACATCATAGTACAATCTAACGAATAAAAGACACTTCAATGACATTAAAACATCCCCAAGCTGCTCCAAGAGCAATTATTTACAATCATAAAATAAAAGAATTGTATAGGGTTGTATCAAGTTTGCAGGTCACCAATTCTCATTGTTGAAGTGTGTGACCATCTCATCTAAAAGCTAAAGTTGTTTTTGGAGAAAATACACTTTTTTATTTACTTAATTATATTCTCAACATGCCCCCTCACGTGCAGACATGATTCTTTTTCATGACACAAACATGTGGAAATTCTTTTTAGCAATTGGTAGCAGTGAGACTCAAACCCAAGACTTCTGCTTGCTTTGGTACCATGTTGAAATGTGTGACCATCTCATCTAAAAGCTTAAGTTGTTAGAGAGAACAAACTTTTTTAAAAGCTAAAGTTGTTTTTGGAGAAAATACACTTTTTTATTTACTTAATTATATTCTCAACATGCCCCCTCACGTGCAGACATGATTCTTTTTCATGACACAAACATGTGGAAATTCTTTTTAGCAATTGGTGGCAGTGAGACTCAAACCCAAGGCTTCTGCTTGCTTTGGTACCATGTTCAATGTGTGACCATCTCATCTAAAAGCTTAAGTTGTTAGAGAGAACAAACTTTTTTATTAACTTAACTATATTCTCAACACTCATACCAATACAACAACATTGTAGAAGTAGAGACCAAATAGGCTACAAACGAGCGGGATAATACAAGAACAATGCTTGAAGAAGTCCTTGAAGAAATAAGCAAAATAAGAAGCATCATATATTCATCATCTTACATGTTCTTTGAGTAATGACCTCAAACCCCGGGTTGACTGAGATATGTATGCATTACAAACACACTTGTTCTCCTCTGAATAAGAACTGGTGAACATGATCACAAACTGAGCAGTGCAGACTGCAAAATTTTAACAAAGAGAACATGAATACATAACATTCAGATCAATATAACGAAGCAGAAAAAAGGCACTCTCTCCATTTCATTTTATAACGGTGTTTGGGCAAATAATAAAGAAGAAAATATTGGCATGCTTTTGGCACATACCAAAAGTACCCTTAGAACTTGTTGGCTTAAACATACCATGACATTTTGTAGGCTACAGCCTACAAGAACATGTCATTAAGAGCAAAATGAGAAGTTTAAAGTTTTCCCAATATATACACGGGTCATTCTTTGTCGAACAAACTAATAAGGAAAGAATGTCATATAAAATGAACAGAATGAAAAACCTTTAAGCTACCACGTAGCTGTATCCACAAACAATTGCATCTTTTTGCAGTTTTACATAGTAGTTACAATAGAGAATTAAACTCAGATGGTTTACTCATTTATGCTAGATTGCATCACCTCATCCAGGGACATTCAATCTAATTCAAGAGTTGCCTTCGTGGACTTTTTGGGAGCGAAGAAGGGTAGTCAGCCAAAATAAATAGAATAATTGGAGTGAGCTGTCATTAATATCACCATCTAAGAGTTCTTCAAAGGACAGAGCAATGCAAACTTTTGTATGTCTTCTTAAATTGTCTCAGAAGAGAGCTCTTGAAGGCAAGTTATGTATAAGAAGATAACTAACATCACGAGTACCAAAAACCAATAAAGTTACAATGACTATTAACACATAATAATGGAAAATACACATGAAAAAGGACAGAAAAGTAGGTAGTAGAACCATGGCTTCCTTCTAAAACAGAATCTGCTGGAATCACTTCGAATAGTTTCTCACTTTCTCTATCATTAAAAGCAACATAACTAGGCTGAAAATAGGCACATGAATGTGTTAAGCAAACCGGTTGTGGACAAATATCAGAGAGAATCTACTGATAAAACCCTGTTGCCTGATGGGATATCAAAAACCAAGTAATAATATCATGAAGAATTCATATCTTGCATTTCTCCTTTTACTAAGTTGCAGATACCCATCCTAAATCACTACTATTTACAAGTGTGAAGTCACATGAAATGTGAAGAAAATAAGAACTGCATGTCAGCTATAAATGGACTTTGAAGGTGGTTATTAAAATGATTATTACCGTAGAAGATGCTGCAAACATTCTTCCGGAGCATGTAATATAAACTTCGAAACGAATCCTGCCATGCTAGCTGCCTTTCACTTAAAAAGTCCAGTTGCCCTAGGATTAAAAGACAGATTTCTACGGTCAGTAGCGAAGACAGCAAGCAAAGGTAGGACTACAGAAGAATCCAGCAATACCTCCCGCTGACGCAGACAAGGTTAAAGCTGATATAACTGAAGGCGGTAGAGGAGACTGAGGATGCATCCAGGAATGCAATGACATTGGATTAATTGCTTGGGAAACAGAAGTCACTTCAGATAAGCTGGTGATCTTTTGACTCGTGAAACATTTAACTGAGGATGTGAACCTCGCCACCACATTGCTGGTGCCACAATTGATCAACCTATGAAACCTAAAGGATCATACAAGACTTAATTAACCTTCAAAAAACAACATCGAGGAACACAATTCAAAGTAATAAGAGCAGAAAAGTACTGCATAACAAGTATAGCTAATAATCAGATATAAAAGTAAAAGGCAACTCAAATTTTAGGCTTTGATTTGCTGTTACATAAGGAGCATGGACACAAAAAAGTGGCAATGTGCCAATATTGCATGTGTCTAATACAAAACACCTTGGACAAGGGCCCAAAACATGGTCAGCCACATTCAGAATTCTCTTCAGTACTTTTATCAGTGGACACACGCGGTAACACTTGCCAATTTTTTGGAACACATTCCATGGCATGATAAAACTATATATACATCTCACTTCTTATATGGTTATGCCACTTGTTTTAGTTTAGTTACATGTCATCAAGTCTTACTTAAGTATGTGATAAGAATCAACTATTAACTATCATGAAAGAAATTGTATATACCAGACACTTCATTATAAACTTAAACCACTTAGACCAACATCATAAACAAGCTAACTCCAGGTCCATATAGTGCGAGTATTTAAACTATCATGAGTTGTTTGGTGGTAATAAGCTTCCTGAGACGCACAGATTCTTTCTGAGTTAACACCAAGAAATGCATATGGACAGTTTTTCCAACAATTAAATGTGCCTCATCAATTTCAAATGGCTCATTAAATAACAGAACTCATTACTCACCAATTGATGGAAGATGAGGACACAACCCGTATGTTAGTTTTCATCGTCAAATCCAGTGGGGTCATCTTGCATGGGACATCGAGTTCTGAGCAGAAATTTTTTGACCTAATACAACCATCAGTTTCAGAGGATTCAGCAATTTTAGCAGCAGCACCTAGATGCTTATGAGTAGCCAGTCCTCTTAAGGCTTTATCCTACCAATAAAAGATAAAAGGTTAATCCTTAGCTATATCAAAAATTCGAAGTATACATAGAGATTAAAGAGGTTAAATGCATGCAATAGTAATTACCATATCAACAGTAGACAAGCCATGTACATCTACACTACCCAGTGACAGCTCAGTGACACTGCGGAAGGTATTCTCGCTGCACCTTTCACTTGTGCTACAAGTTTCGGTTGCACGATCTTTTCCAGTTACAGTTGAAGCAAGAGAAAATTCTGGGCTTTTAATGACAATGTACAAACAAATTCATTAAATCAGCAGCAAGAAGATACAATAGCCATTACATTCTACAAAGATTGAATACAATTCTATGTATTTACCATTTCGATCGCTGTTGATTCTCAGCAGGGAAAGCTGAAGGAACAGAACAATTTTTAGTACTGCCACTATTCTCTGCTGGAAAATTTTCCTGCCAGCAAGAAAAATAAAAATATGTGAAACTTGTGTACATATATGATGAGTTATTAGTGAGGAAAAACGCAAAAAACTACTCCCTTTGTTCAAGTTTATGGGACCCTATTTCTTTATTAGTCCATTCCGAAAAGAATGACATATTTCTATTTTTGGAAACAACAAACTTTACACTTACCATTTTACTGTTAATGAGAAATTTTTGCAATCATGCAAATGTTATGTCATGTTTAAGGCCATAAGTTTCAAAAGTTTTACCGTCACACGCATGTTATGGTATGTTTAAGACCAGGAGTTTCAGAAATCTTTATTTCTTTCTTGAACTTTGTGCCGAAACAAACTATGTCATATAAATTGGAATGGAATGAGTATCAGCTAAAACATTCGCTGAATTACATAGATTCCCAGAAGATATACACTTTGACAAAAAGTAACGTAAACTAAACTAACCTTGCCATTTTCTTTTCGCGAAACCAACTTAAGCCTGATGCTGCTTTTTATGGCAGGAAATAGCCCGTCCACACGAGTATCAACATATCTTGGGTTCTTCGATAAATCACATCTCTTGGGCCCTGGAAAAACACCACTGCTTTCGAACAAGTGGATGGACTTCGTGAGTTGCACTTAAACAAGTTATAAGACATCTGGGAACAAAAATTACCTCATTGGGCCACCATTTGGGACTGTTGATTCATCCACAAGTTCCACAATATTCTTTCTCTTCAATTGTTCTCCCTGTCACATTCAGTGTTGTCAAAGACAAAGATGCTCATGGATGCTCATAGCGAGAGATTAAGTCTAATTAGAAAAAATTGAAAAGATACTTCTATTGTCAAATCTAATCTTGAAAATTAACAAACATATTTAATTTCAATTGTTTTGTAAAAAAATTCTTTCAAACTAGGCAAAAAGAAATTTATGTGTCTTATGTAATTGCAGAGTCTTTATCATTCTTTTAGCTGCTTTAACAGACTTTCCCCGAGAATTCTACTCATACAAATAAACTACTAGAGAAAAACAGATGCTCCTTCTACTCGACCAGAAAACAAGTAAAAAGCAACAACAACATTTAATAGGACAAGGCCCAATAGGTGGGCAAATTAATTTCCTACAATCAATCATTCCATTCACTTCCAAGAATCCAAGTCAAGTCACTAAAATACGTCTATTGCCACATTATTATGTTATTATGAGCATATATGAGAAGGGGCGCCTTGGAGCATCGGTAGAGTTATCTCTGTATGACTTATAGGCCGTTCGAACCATGGAAGCAGTTATTGATGTTTGCATTAGGGTAGATCATCTACATCACGCCCCTTGAAATGCGCCCTTTCCCCGGACCCTGAGTGAATGCGGGATGCTTTGTGCATCAGGCTACCCTTTTTTTGTTATGTTATTATGCAAAAGGGTGTGGCAAGAGCGGGTTAATTCAAACGGAAAGGGCCTGCTTACAAATGCTCTCTTCACCCACAAAATAATCACATTAACTCCCATCTTTATGTCCATCTTACTTTAATTACATAAATAGCCACAAAAGATCTACTTTCATATAAAAACTGAAACTTTAAAAATAAATCAGGAAAAAAGGTACTCACGCGCAACTCCGATGGAGTTTTTCGTTTCAATGTGGTGGTAGTGACCTTAGAACCACCACCACCACCAAACTTGAGTGCATTTGATTGATGTACCGGACCCGCAACAGCAACCTTCGCCATCTTCTTCCACTTCAGCTAGCAAATACCTTCTTCAGATATCACACATCAAACAAAAATACAGCAATCAGATACCAATAAAATCTGCAAAACAAAATCTAAATACATAATGCTTATATATATCATAATACACATATTTCACACATCAAAAAAAACAAAATACCAATAAAATCTGCAAAACAAAATCTAAAAATCAGTGCAACCACATTCATAATACTTATAGATATCATAATACACACATTTTACACATCAAAAACAAAAAACAATAGCAGATTACCTAAATTTTGTTCAAAAACCTAGTAAGTGTAAATGTTCCATTCATCACAAAATCTAGAAAACATTGAAACTACATACGCAATGCTTATATATCATAATACACACATTTTACACACCAAAAAACAAGAACAGATACCAATAAAATCTGCAAAACAAAATCTAAGTACATAAAAACAAAATCAAAATACATAATGCTTATATATATATATATATATCATAATACACATATATTACATACTTCTAATCGAAACATATTAGATTTAAAGTAGTAAAAACAACAGCAGATTACCTAAATTTTGTTCAAAAAAACCTAGTAAGCGCAAATGTTCGATTCATCGATTGAGCTAAACAGTGTTAGGGAGAATCGACGGCGGAGGAAGAGGCTGAGCAACGGAGGAGTGAGATTTCCGGTGGCGGTACCCGGGGGGTACGGGGAGGGGGGGGGGAGTAGTGAAGTGGGAAAATGAAAAAGGAGAATGGGGGATTTGGGGTATTTGAACGATTTCAGTTTTCCCTCGCAACTACTGTTCGGGTTGACGGTAGGGGGTCGGGTCGGGTATGGGGCGATAATTTCATTTTCATTGCCCCTTCAATATGAATATCGAATAAAATATATGTTTATAGTAAGTGGTCGTTTGGCTATGAAAACCAAATACCAAGTTGAAGTTGGAGTTGGAGTTAAAATTGTGTTTGGCCATAAATATAAATTGAAATTATTTTTGACTTTTTGTGATAGAAGTGAAAAGTGAAAATAACTTTTTAATTCCGGAATTTTCCAAATTTTCATGACCAAACACCATTTCTGGAATTCAACTCCAAAAAAAAGTAAAAAATTTTCATGACCAAACGCCCATCATTTATTATAAGTCGAATGGTTAAATAAACTTTTATAATTGCATCAATTTGTCTTTCTAACTTTACAACTTTATAATATTTCACTCAAGTATCTCAACTTGTTTAAAATTGGTCTTTTTGCACAATCGTACAACACGACTACACCAGAAAATTTTATAATATTTTTTTAAAAAAAAAATATTGTTGAAACACCCGAAGCCCCTCGAATCCTTTCTCAAATCATACGAACAAAAATCAAAAATAACAACATATTCAGCATAGTGTCACCTCTACCTTGTAAAATAGATAAGTTATTCTCGAAAGATTCTCGACTAATATTAACTTGTTCAAAGTCTCAAATTACATAATGGAGCATTAAAACTCAAAATTGGAGATAAGCATTTGATATTCTCAAAGTTCAATTTTATAATTGGCAATTGAAAATAGATATCAAATACTCTCTCCGTTTCAATTTTTTTGACCTACTTTTTATTTTAGTCCATTTCAAAAAGAATGACCCTTTACCTTTTTAGTAACTTTTTAATTTTAACTTTTCACATGGCATGTTTAAGACCACAAGATTAAAGGACATTTTGGTACATTCCACATATCTTTAATTTAAGACCACAAGATTCAAAGTCTTCTTTATTTTCTTAAATTCTGTGCCAAATCAAAATAGGTCAATCAATTTGAAACGGAGGGAGTACCAAATTTTAGTGTGGTAAATTTCGATACAGTAATTTGAAAATTACGTATTAAAGGAAAATATATTTTGACATGATATATTCATAATTTATTCAATATTTGATCTATTGGCTTTTAGGGTCTGTTTAAATATGCCATATAAAATTACTAAAATTAATTATTCCTTATCCCTAGTACCAAATGAACCATTAAATGCCTAAATAAAACCCGCAAGCTCCAAGTTTTAAAAAACAACCTATTTTTGCTAAACCTTTTTAAAATAGCCAAAACTTAAATACTGACGTAGATAGAACGTTTACAAGACGTAGCTCTTATTTGTTTGTGTGAAAAATAGCCACTTCGCTAGTCAGTCAAATTTAACCTCACCGGCGCCACCGCCGCTCCACCGTCCTCCTCCTTCCGCCGCCTCTGTACCATCGGAGCTACCATTTTCACCTCACCGGCGCCACCGCCGCTACACCGTCCTCCTCCTTGCGCCGCCTTTGTACCATCGGAGCTACCATTTTCACCTCACCGGCGCCACTGCCACTCCACCGTCCTCCTCCTTCCGTCGCCTCTGTACCATCGGAGCTACCATTTTCACCTCACCGGAGCCCACTGCCGCTCCACCGTCCTCCTCCTTCCGCCGCCTCTGTTAACAAACTGAAGTAGAACAACTATGATCATAGTTCTCTTCAACTTCATTTTATCTAACACATAGAATGCATTTTTGTTTTTGATTACCGCAGTGTTCGAGCCAGCTTTCGTACACCTCGACTAAATCCACCTAATACCTGCCACCTCCCACCAGCTGGTATTTGAACCTGAGACCTCACGCCTAGTGGTTTTTTAACCACTTCATTGACCACTAGGTCACACAAACACATAGAATGCATTTTTTTCTTTTGATTACCGTAGTGTTCGAGCCACCTTTTATGCACCTCGACTAAATCCACCGAATAACTATCAGCTCCCACCAGCAACAGATAACAGATAAACGCTAGAACAGATAGGAAGAATCACCTAGTGTTTTTGTGTATTTGAACTTGAGACCGGCTTTTTAATCCACTTCATTGACCATTAGGTCACATCCTTAGGTGCAACACATAGAATGCATTCGAGAGTAGGGTTTCTACTATTAAGGAGATCTTCTCCATCATCTTCGCTTCTTCTATCTACTTTATTCTCTTCTAATCATATCCGGAAGAAGATATTTACGGCTTGCCAACCCCGAATTTTGATCGGAAGTGATGTAAGCAAGGTTGATTTCTTCGACGAATCGAAGTTTCGTTGGTTCGGACAGCTCCGTGGGTTTTGTAGGTATCCTGGTACTGCAGCTATAGAGCAATTCTCTGATGATGAGTATGAATGCGACTACGAAAATCATCCGGTAATCTTATTTTATTTAATTTTTACCTTTTTTTAGGTTAATAAAGCATTCTGCTTTATAGTAATAAAAAGAAAATATCATGCTTTAATGTTAGGTTCTATGTCTACGAGAATCATTGCATGAATGATAGATTTATTTATTTTTTAATTAGATTATAGGGAGCTTTAAAGACATAAAAGTTGTTTCCTTTCATGCTTCCAGATTGTGATAATTTACTTCGAAAAATCCCAGTGTGGGGCCTTACCCCTGCCGTGAGAAGGTAGAGAGTGTTTCCGATAGACCATCCGCTCAAGTAACGCAATACAAAAATCAAGTACGATAGTGAATAATCCATAATGAAAAAATGGAGAAGAATAGTAACAACAATAAATAACATGATAATCGAAATCAAGGAGACAATAAAATTAAAGAATAAGATAATAGGAGATTAATAAAACAATACTTATACGGAAACTAGGCAACGCTTGACTACCTACTAACCTTCTAACCTAATGCTCGACTTCCAAATCTTCCTATCTAGGGTCATGTCCTTGGTAAGTTGCAAGTGGCTTCATCCGCTAGAAAGTCTGTATATTGGTTTGCCTCCCTCCAAATAGATTGATAGTGGTCTTATTTGCTTCCAACTAATACTTACAATTTTCAATTATAGCCCTAAGAGAGTGACACTGTATGTTTTCTTTGATAAGCTTGGCAACAACTAGGCAATCTGTTTCTACTTCCAGTTCTTTATATCCTAGTTGTTCTGCATATTTTAGCCCTTGTTTGATTCTCCATGCTTTAAAGTGAGGCTTGAGGTAGGCTTCATCTAACCTGAGTATCCACATTAACTTTTCCTGTTCATCTCTAAAAATTCCGCCAAAAGCAGCTTCTCCAACTTGTCTTGACACTGCCATCAATACTCAATTTAATCATGTGTTATTTATTACCACCAACCAAACTCTGCGTTAGTTATCCGATATTGTTTCTTTTGCAGCCAACCAAACATTGTATTGTTTTACGCGGAATTTTATGCTGGGAATACAATCAACCGAACAACCCATTAAATTTCTTAGACTGAAAGTTATGTTTGAAGTTTATTCTCTGGGTGTTTCTTTTACTTGCATGGATATAGTATATCCTTTTATTTTATGTTCTGCTAAAAACAATATGCATGACAATTGGCAATTGGTATGTGTATTTGCCTATTTGATGTTACAAGATCATGGAAAGAGTAGGGGTGAGTTGACTTGAAATGTGTATATGGACTTTGATTTAAGAAATTCTGTGGCTGTTGAAGGGCTTCATGGTGGGTGTTGTTGTCAATGGTCAACAGCCATTGGTTTTTGTTTGTTGTAGCTCAAATGAAAATGGCCAAGAAAATGTAAGGAAAGAAGAATGTTGATCTATTTGACTTTATCGTTTGTGCGTTTCGTTTTTTCTTCTTTAATAAATTCATATGCATATTTCTGTGCAAATTATTTCTGTTATGAAAGATATATCAGTTAGAGTTTACTTAGGGACTTTGAGAGTTCAATGACAGGCTTCGTCATCAGTGGCCAATGTAGATGAGTGGAAATGGAAGCTTAGCCTGCTGTTGCGCAATGAAACGAATCAAGAAATTGTATCCAGAGATAAACGAGATAGAAGAGACTATGAGCAGATATCTAACCTTGCTAAAAGGATGGGTCTCTATAGGTAGGGAAGAGTGTTGTTGATGATTTCTTGTCACGGTTGTTTGTTATCTTGTCTTTGTGCTTTATTTACTCGCTTCTTTTTGCATCTTGCAGTGAAATTTATGGGAAAGTTGTAGTGGTGAGCAAGGTTCCTCTTCCTAATTACAGACCTGATCTTGATGATAAGCGGCCTCAAAGAGAGGTAAGAGTTGGCACTTGGGTTTGCTTTTAAATTTGTGTTAATCAAAAGAGTAAATTAAAGATAAACAACGTAGAAATGGCAGTGAGATGTAGTTATCTGAATGTGTCCTTACAAGATTTCTTGCTGTTCGGCATTCTAGATTTGCTCCTGAGTTTAGAAAGCAGAAGTTGAATTTTTGATTGCATTGATGCAGGTAGTAATCCCACTAAGTTTGCAGAGGAGAGTAGAAGGCTTGCTTCAGGAGCATATTGATAGAACACAACTCAGTAGTGGACAAGCTGACAACATTTTAGATGGTACTAAGTCCTCTGATATAGTTATAGATGCGAATATGGATGAAAATCCAGATTCATTCTTAGATGGCTCTGTCATGGAGAAGGTTCTTCAGAGGCGGAGCTTACGCATGCGTAATATGCAGAGGGGTTGGCAGGTATCTTTCCGTGTTTCTTTTTATTGTATTTTCTTTATATTCTGTGGAAAACATTACTCATTTCAGATGCGTGTCGCACTCAATGCTCCCGACCTTAAATTTAAAGATAAGGGATGTTGGCTCACGCTAGCGACCTCTTGGAAACATCTAAAGAACTTAGAAGAGTATGTAATCTTGACATAAAGAAGTCTTATGATCATTTTAATTGGAAGTTCTCAATCAACTTGCTCAAGAATATGGAATTTGGTACAAAATGGGTCAGTTGGATACTCTTTTTGCATAAGCACTGTTAAATATTCTGGCTAGTTAACGGGACACCAGAATGCTTCTTTGCTGCTCAAAGGGGTCTATGACAAGGAGACCCTATTTCTCCTTTCCTATTCATACTGGTGATGGAGTGCTTCAGTTGTATGTTGTCTGTAGCATAGAGGACTGGCTGGATAAATGGTTCAAGAGTTCATAAAATCATCCGTAATACACTATAGATCTCTCACGCAAATGATACTTTGGTGATGTGTGATGCTGAGGTTGATCAACTAGACATGTGAAGGTGATTCTAGTAGTTTTTGAAGCTGTCGCTGGGCTTGAAAAAGCTACTTATATCCAGTTAATAAAGTTACTAATTGCTGCATTCTGACTGCTACCTTAGGCTGCCAGGTGCTTTACCAACTAATTATCTTGGATTGCCATTGGGACCCAAGCACAAAGCTTTATAACATCTGGAAAGTAGTGTTGAGAAATGTGAAAAAAGGTTAGCCAGGTGGAAGGAACAATATCTACCAATATTTTCTCTGGGAGGGAGATTGGTTCTAATTAATGGCGTGTTAAATTCATTTTCCACACATGTAATGTCTCTGTTTCCGATGCCTAGATTGAGAAAAGAATTAACAAACTTAGGAGGAACTTCTTATGGCAAGATAAGAAGGAGAAAGTTGTTTAATTTGGTGAACTGAATTGAATGTCTTTAATTAAAGACAAAAAAAGATGGAGGATTGGAGATTAAAATCTCAAACAACAAAATTAAAGCCTGTTGATGGAGTGGTTATGGAGATTTAATATTGAGGTGGAAGTGATGGGCAATGGTGTACTAGAGAAGTCGGAATATCCCATGGTGTGTCAGTATGAAAGGATAAAGGATATTAGATCTCTGTGGCCTCTCTTTTAGGTTAATACAAGGATCAAGGTGGGCAACGGAGAAAAGTTTCTTTCTGGATGGACAATTGGATGACCTTTAAAGGTTCCATTTCCAGATTTGTTCACGTTGGCTTCAAATGCTGCAGCTACATTGGCCGAGAATAGAGGAATAGCATGTTTGGCAAACTTCTAAAATCAGCTTATTTTGAAAAGTGTTTTTCCCAAAAGTGCTTTTCAAAAAAATACTTTTGGTGAGAAACAATTTGTGTCTGGCTAATTAATTTTAAAAGCACTTTTGAGCAACAATTAGTGTTTGACCAAGCAGCTTTTAAGTGTATTTTCTCGAAAGTGCTTTTCGGAAAAAAAGCCCTTTATTAGCTTCTTCTGCTACCTCAAAAGCACTTATTTTCTCGCAAAAGTTTTGCCAAACACCTCACTTTTGGCCTCCCAAAAGCTTGGTCAAACAGGCTATAAATGGGGTTTGGAGTATCAACTTCAGAAGAAACATGAGAAGAAATTTCAATGATAGCGAGGTGAACAGGGTTGCCGAACCTTCTATCTTTTAAACCTGCAATAGTTAGCATTCTATTGTCCTGAGGTGAATGTACAAGATTTTTTTGCACTGGGAGATTTTTATCTAATCACAACCTGCTGTTTATGAAACTATCTCTGTGTTCAACTCCATGTTTCATTCATTTTTCGTTTTTCCTTTTTCTTCAATATCAGCATCCACAACTTTTGTTGGATACATATTCCATGTATAAATGGTCGTTGGATTTATTTCCCGCAGGAATCTCCTGATGGCAACAAAATGCTAGAATTCCGGAAATCTCTTCCTGCATTTAAGGAAAAGGAAAGGCTGCTCCAAGCAATTGCACGTAATCAGGTTTTACTCCGATAAACTTATGATTCTTTCTCTGTGCAACTGAAGCATGTATGGTGATTCCATATGGCAGATATGTAGCCCGAGTCAATGCCCTTCTTTATTCTTTTAATTTGACACTGAACCCTTATCATGAAAGATGTGGTTGTGCTGGAAGGTTCTCTTGCAAATTGATAGTCATTTTTGGTTTTTTGAACTAAAGATCTTCTTTTAAAATGCATCTAAGCTTTTGCTCTACTATGTGCAGAGTCAAGAGACTCAAGTCCCTTGATAATCTAGTGATTGTGCTTATACACTGGTAACATTTAAATGATCACATTAACTGGTTTTGAATTCTCTAGTATTTGGAGGATGTCCAGGGAACATACTAGGACATACTCATAGTGCATAAACCTATTTTAGCACTGGGATAAACAGAGAAGAAAACACACTTTTATAACTATTGGAAGTGTGGTGATTCTTGATGTTTGTGAATTGCAGAGTAGAAACTGCAAGGAACTGAAAATTGGTTGTAATGTGATAACTTGTTTTATGTCAACTCAGTCTCCTTTGATTGTTACAACAGGTGGTAGTAATTTCTGGCGAGACAGGATGTGGTAAGACCACTCAACTGCCACAGTACATTCTAGAGTCAGAGATAGAATCTGGCCGTGGAGCATTTTGTAGCATAATTTGTACGCAGCCTCGAAGAATATCTGCTTTGGCTGTTGCAGAAAGAGTGGCTACAGAAAGGGGAGAGCCTCTTGGTGACTCAGTATGCTACTATTCCTCTCTGCTCTGAAATCCTTTTTTTACCGGGCTTTTGGTTAAGCTTTCACTGGATGAGACAGTCATAAAAGTTGAATTTTTTTTTGTTACGATTAATTTTGGAAGCTTCTTTATGTTAGTTGCTGTTCTTCACAGAGTATTTTTGGTAGGTTGGTTATAAAGTACGATTAGAAGGGGTGAAAGGAAAAAATACGCATTTGCTATTTTGTACGAGTGGTATTTTGCTTCGTCGTCTTCTCAGTGACCGCAATCTTGACGGTATAACCCATGTTTTCGTTGATGAAATTCATGAGCGAGGCATGAATGAAGGTAGCTGAATTGGCAACTTAGGTCTCTGGTTTTGGTTTTCTTATGAAAGCATTTCCAATGCATTGATAATTTGCTTCTCATTCTTTATCAGATTTCCTGTTGATTGTGTTGAAGGATCTTCTTCCACGACGTCCAGATTTGAGATTGATTTTGATGAGTGCTACTCTTAATGCTGAATTATTTTCCAGTTACTTTGGAGGAGCACCTATGATTCACATCCCAGTAAGCTGCAACTTGGATCACCAGTCAGTGATTTATGCATGTTGTTGGTGTTTGTGTACTAGTTTATATGATAGTAGTCTTTTTTACTCTGCCCAGTACTCCATGATTCCCCTATATTTTCGATTTTTGGAATTTCTCGATGTAGATTTGAAAAGAATGAGCTTTCCAGTTTTCTGCCTTTAGATAGGTGCATATATGCAAGATGTTAGTCTATTATGTGATATTTATATAATTCTAACTTTACTTGAGATTTCTTTCTCATTTTTGTTTTGTTATGTAAAATCTTACTACCATCAATTAAGGTCATAACATGTCGACTTTTCATTCCAGAACAACTTTTTATCTTTCTGTATTGTTTTTGTTAAACCGGGTTTTAGGCTGTTGAGCTTTGCTGGCTTATTTGACACATTATGTTAACTTTTGGCTAATTGCATTTTGTATGATGTAGGGCTTCACATATCCTGTAAGAGCAAACTTTCTGGAAGATGTGCTGGAAATTACGGGATATAAGTTGACTTCATTCAACCAAATTGATGATTATGGCCAGGAGAAGATGTGGAAAACACAAAAACAGTTAGCACCCCGCAAAAAGAAAAATCAGATAACTGCTCTTGTTGAGGTTGTTATTCTGTTTGTGGTTGTGTTCTGTACATGAGATGAGGCACTTTCTTATTTGCTAGTTATGTGTTGTCTTCTTTAGTCCATTTCGGTTAGATTTTCAGCTTCCTTCATAATATTTTTTACAACTTCGCTCTGTTCTTTTTTCTGGTGCTTGTTTTCTGATTGTCTTTTCATTTTCTTTTGATGTCCCTCTCTAGCTATGAACATCTTATAGGGAGAAAAATCATGATCTTTCCTTTATCTTTTTGAAATGAAGACAGAGTGATTCAACTGAAGTTTGAGCTTTTTTATTGTATTGAATCAGGTGTTCCTCATAGATCATCAAACAATATGATAGCATAAGAGATGTAAATTATATGTTCTTCATATGCTAGCACGTGAAGGCCATGAGGGAAGCTAATACCCCTTCCCTAGACTGTTAAAACATAACTGTAAAACATAACTTCACAAAATTGACTTTGCCCCCTGTTCTGCATGATACCTTTACTCATTCAATCTGCTGTGCTCTCAGCTAACAGGCAAAATAGAGTGGATGTGCTCTCCCTTATTAATCTGGATAGAGAATCCACCTTCTGGATTCAGGTTAGAAGAGAACCTTTTGGATTTTACCTATCAAAATTTAAAATAGTCTCTTGTACCTGCATATACAGAGAGGCATTTGATTGATTCATCTGCTGTAAAAAGTCCCTATTTCATGCCCGTTTTGCTCTCAAATGATTAATTTAAGTTGAGATCTTCGAAGTTCGAACAGCTCAAGTATCTGAGGGTGCATTTTTTCCTTTTTCCTAGAAGGTAATGAAAAGAGGGAGAATAAATACTGCAGTTTGACTAGTAACTAGATGCATAATGTTTTTCATTTTCAAGAAATTGCTCCTAAGTAATTTGCTGAATCTTTTTTCTGTCAGTCATGTGTGCTAGTAGTGATTTATATGTCAAGGCATTAGGTATCCCCGATATCGTAATGTGGGTGTTCAGATGTGTTTGCATGACTCCTGTGGTGCATTAATATACTGGTATTTTGTACTTTTTTGGTTGGTCTTATTAATTCAGTCTTACACTGCATTATAGGGTTGCCTATTCATAACCTGTTGGGAAACATGGGTTCAAGTTATGGGAGATCCGAAAAACAACATGTATTTGAGATCTAAGCAACTTAATTTCATGTATAGAATCTTGATTTTAAAGGAGTGAGTACTCCTTTTTTGTGTAATTATGTGCCACTTGAACATACTTTTCTTTTATGTCACCTATCAAAAAAGACTTACCATTCTATCTGCATAAACTATTTGGTATTGTCCTCGCAGATATTTATCCCCCGAAAGAAAGAAAGGTTTTCTGTTTGTAAGATTTTCTATTTTTAGGTATACTTCTTCTATACAGGCTTGTTTTTTGCCCAGTTAATGTAATTTATTACTTCATGTAAAAGAAGGAAAGAAAGTTTTCCTCTCATCGTCAAGAAATGAGTTAACTTTTACTGGAAAAAGGGGTTGTCGGAGTTAGTTCCGGTGAGAGAACGAATTACCGAGTGCTAGGCACATTTCACAAGAGAGAGAACTACTCATTGTTGGTATTATCTCAAATTTTCCTCCCATCGTGTTCTTTCTTTCTTAAGTAGTTTTATTCTTGTTGGTTAGATGCTGTAGAAAGAAATTGTCAGATTGCTGGTACTGCAAGAGAAGATACAGTACTAATCTTGTATGAATGATGTACTATATGACAGGATGCTGTAGACAAATCAAACTTCGAGAATTATAGTCCAAGGGCACGTGATTCACTAGCATGCTGGGCTCCTGATTGTATTGGATTCAATCTTATTGAGGCTGTTTTGTGCCATATATGTCGGAAAGAACGTCCAGGTGCTGTATTAGTATTTATGACTGGTTGGGAAGATATTAGTTGTTTAAGAGATCAACTTAAAGCTCATCCTCTCTTGGGTGACCCGAATAGAGTGTTGGTGCTCACTTGTCATGGTTCTATGGCTACCTCTGAGCAGGTAATATTGTTTATCTCTCCTAATTTTGATGCTCTTTGAGTTTTGCAGTTGTTTCCGCTTTTCTTTGAATGCTATGTTGCTAAGACTCTCAAAATGTCACCGAGAGAGGAGCTTTGCTTAAAGTAATATAAGGGCGTTGTGCTGGAATATGCCTACTGCCTTACACCACTAGGAGACTAAGAAGTTTGTCTGTCCCAGTCACTGTGTACACGCTGATCATCGTTAAAAAAAGGAAGTTGCATTTCATACTCCTTGTTTTGGTAGGAAATTCTCCTATTAATTGCAATGTGATATCTATGTTTTTACTATCAGTTCAGATGTATTATTACTAGAAGTGTACTTACCTTTCATTGGCCATATGATGTTTTGACAAACTTAAATTGTAATCTGCAGAAACTCATATTTGAGAAGCCACATCAGAATGTACGTAAAATAGTACTTGCAACAAATATGGCCGAGGCAAGTATTACTATAAATGATGTGGTTTTTGTGGTGGACTGTGGAAAAGCGAAGGAGACGACTTATGATGCACTAAATAATACTCCGTGCTTGTTACCTTCATGGATTTCACAAGCTTCTGCACGACAAGTAAGTTCCTTGAATAAACAGCATCTTTACTTTCCTTATGTAATTCGAGTTTCCTTTTACTGTCTTTTTCACACAAAATTCTAGAGAGAATGAACGATCATCCCCCCCCCCCCCTCGTAAGTAAAATGAAAAAGCTCTATGCTTAGATGTTACTTAAAAAACATGATAACATTACCCAATCAAAAAAGAAAAAAACACAATAACATTTTGTTTTTGGATTTCTTTGGATGATTTTCTTGGTAGCTGGATATGCTGTTAAAAATTATTTTCTGTCGACTGAGTCTGCTGAACCGTGTACTTTTTAAATATTTTGATCTCTACTTGTTTTATAAACACACGGGAGGGAACCCATCATGTCTTTTCTTAGTAAAAATATTGCTTTGTTTAAAAGTTACATGTTATCTGAGACCCCTTGTCCTGTGTTGACATGAAATGGTCACATGCCTTATCAGCTACTTTGTGATTTGATTAGTTGACAAAATACTAGGTTGTGCATTGCCTTGCAGTAACATTTGTTCAATTTATCATCAGATATTCAAAATAAATTGAACAGATGTTACTTTTACAATCTCAAAAAAGTAACATCTGTCCAAATATCTGATGATAAAAATGCGAATTCTTCTCACTGTTATCTTTGATTCAGATTTTGATGTTATGTTGGATGTTCTTGTCCTTGTTGTTTATGGAGCTGTCATGTCTCATGTTGCAGAGAAGAGGTAGGGCTGGCCGTGTCCAACCAGGCGAGTGCTACCACTTGTATCCACGATGTGTGTATGAAGCTTTTGCTGAATATCAACTACCTGAACTCCTGAGAACTCCTTTGAATTCTCTTTGCTTGCAAATAAAGAGTTTGCAGGTTGGAGGTATTGCTGAATTTCTATCAGCTGCTCTTCAGCCACCAGAATCATTGGCTGTAAGTGGTTCCTCTCTTTATGCTTATTCTATCTTTCTTATGCTCTTCTCTGGATCAATAATAACTTTTATGTTTGTAGCAACAATAATAACTTAGCTTCAATCCAAACTAGTTGGGTTTGACATCTTAGGATCTGAATCCTCAATATCCATTCCACTCTATTTTGTCCTCTTTCATTTTGATACTTCTGGACAAATTAGGGGTTTCTAAACTAGGAATTCTCTAAAGTCACACTTATACCTGCGTTGACAACTTTTACGTTTTGAAGCTTGGATGTATTGTCCTGGCTATATTGCTGATAATCGCCAAAATACCTTTCATTACATCAAAGCCCTCACTCTCGTTTCTTTTCCTTCTTCTTTGCTGTTGACTTTCCATCTCTACCTCTCCACTCTTATTTCTTTTTTTGAATATTTTGCACTATTTAGAACTTAAAGTGAATAGAGACAAATTAATTTGTTTTTGCATCAACTTGACGTTAAGAATCTTGTCATAATCAGCTACATTATTTTGTGTTAAAAACTTTAAGGGCATCTAAGTATTTTAAACAGAAAAAAGCGCTTAATAAACTGCCTATTTCAAGATTCAAAACTTCTATCGAAACATGTATGCTTTCTGTCCCATGTTATGATGTGACACACACTCGTTTTTAGTCTATTCAAAAAAGGATGACACCTTTCTCTTTTTAGAAATAAATGTTAGTATTGCCATTTCACCCGTGATGACATGACATGTTGGGATCCACTTTATATGAAATTCAGTCTTTTATGAGTTGAGAAAAAGACATGTGGAACTCTCACCACCACTCGTTTAAAAGGATAATTTTGGTACGTTGTATACATTTGCCTATATGTCAAAAATCTTATTTAATTTCTTAAATTATGTGTCAGTTGAACACCTTCACATAAAACGGAACAATGGGAGTAATTGCTTATTTTTATATTTATAAAATAAGCTCCAACACTTCAGAAGTCTTTTTCAACACTTAATGGTTAAAAGTTACTTTAATTCAGTTAAGACTAACAGGCTCTGAGATTGTTAAAGGAACTAAAGTTAACAACAGATAAGAGAAAAGGGAAGGAGCTCAGAACCCAATCCATAAGTTTCTTGGAACACCTAACAACATGGTTGCCTAGCGCCAGATAATCAAACAAATAATTAAACTAAGGCAAACAGAGTAATTAGATAAATGTGCACCCTGTATGTTTCAGAATGTTTAATATGGACGTGAACTTGATTTTCACTTGGCTTGGTTTTGTGGCCATTGGACCTTAATAGGCTTACAAGTTCATATGATGCTATACACATGCCATTTAGAATAGACGGTTGCTTCTTAGTTTCCAGGTATGATTATTGCAATGTCCATGTACTGCAGGTGCAAAATGCTATTCAGTTTTTGAAGATGATTGGTGCATTAGATGAAAATGAGAATCTTACACATCTAGGTATGTGTTTTTCGAGGAGAAAAATATCTGCTTCATGAAAATGATTATTGCTTCTATGATATTCTCTTTGACTAGTTATGTTTTTGACCTTTATTCTGAGGTTTATAAGTTATATCTTCGTCATTTTTTCACAACCAGGCAAATTCTTAGCAATCCTCCCTGTGGATCCCAAGCTTGGGAAAATGCTCATTATGGGTGCTATTTTCCGTTGCTTTGATCCTGTTTTGACTATAGTGGCTGGTCTTAGTGTACGAGATCCATTTCTATTGCCTCAAGATAAAAAGGATGTAAGTAGAAAGCAATTTGCGCCACTAGTCTCGCACCCTTTATATTTCATTTACTACTAGTTGATATTATTTCTACTTTCGCTTTGCTATACATTCTTTCTTTTTCTTTAGTTTCATGTCCTTAATTTTTCCATCACTTCAAGATTGTGCATCTCTTCTTCTGTTCATGTTTGTTCAATGGATAGTTATACCACTTTACCGATTGACATAAGTAGCCCACAGTTTTAAGAGGAAGTTATCGTGAAAGAAGAATGTTATAAATAATTTAACTTTTGTCACTTGAAGTGCATTTTTTGAGAAGTTGAAAGAGTTCTAGATTGAAGGAGTTCTATTTTGTTAATATTCCGGGGTGTATTTCTTATTTAGCAGTTTGACATTGATGTGACACAAAATATTTTTAGGAAGAAGGGAATAAGAAAGATAGAAAATGCATGTATTTATGCCTGATCAAGGTGGGGAACTTTTTTAGAAAAGGTTACTCTCCCTTGTTCATAGAGGAAAACAAAGGAAACTAGGTTCAATAAAAATCCTTTTTGTTTTCTATTCTTTTGATTAGGGGTGTGCATCGGTCGGTTCGGTTCGGTTTTGTATATTATCGGTTTGGTTTATTGGTTATCGGTTTGTAAACATGCAAAACCGATAACCAAACTAATAAGATATTCGTTATCGGTTTTTGGTTAATCGGTTTTTGGTCCTTAACGGTTCGGTTATCGGTTTAACCGATAAGAAAATGCTCCTATAATATTTTTGATTTCTCTTAATTTCTTCTTCATATATAGACTACTTTCATGCATAAACATCTATACAAATTACAAGCATAAGCAAATTCAAATACGTTATTACTAAAATAAACTTATTTTCTTTCTTATTAAGTAGAAAACTTGAATACAGTAGCAACGGTAGCAATTTCTCAAAAAGAAAAGCAACACTGATAGGTAAAATGTTATCAAACCAATGACTTTAGAAAGAAAACAACAACACTAAGACAACAACTATAAAATGCAAAAAATAATAGGGTATATATTTAAAATCTAAAGCCACTATTATACAATTATGAATAAAAATATAATCTAAATATAATGTTATTGGGTTATCGGTTTAACCATTAACTAAAACCTTAAAACCGATACCGAACCGATAGCCCAATAAATTTTCTTACAAAACCGTTTAAAAATCGTTAACCCAATAACCCAATACCAATAAACCAATAATACTTTTATCGGTTCGGTTTATCGGTTAAATCGGTTTTTGCACACCCCTACTTTTGATAAATAAGTAAAATTTTATCAACATCCAGATCTCTCATTAAGATAACACTGGGTTATGGACAAAACAGTTTTGTAGAAAGAAATTCGATATCTTCTCTATTCATGTACTGAACAGAGAGATTTTTGCAGCGTGTGTATCTCTTAAATTCCTTCCAGTATACACCACATAACTAATTCGGGAGACCTGTCAGCTTCATTTCCCGCTGTGATAGATGGTCTTATGTAGGGTTCAGGACATTTGAAGAACATATTAACTTGGCATTATTCCCATCTGATTCATCTTCTCATTTTCAAGTCTAGCTAGCATCGAGCAGCCAGCACAGTATAACACTGCACTAGATAATGTTGTTTTGGTTCTACTAAATCTTGTTCACCAATGTTGATCAACTCCCATTTTGCAGTTAGCGGGGACAGCCAAGTCCAGATTCTCAGCCAAGGACTATAGTGACCATATGGCGCTTGTCCGTGCATATGAAGGATGGAAAGATGCTGAAAGGGAAGGTTCTGCCTACGAATATTGCTGGAGGAATTTCCTCTCTGCCCAGACTCTTCAAGCTATCCATTCTCTTAGAAAGCAATTTATCTTCATCTTGAAAGATGCTGGATTGCTTGATGCTGATACTGCAACTAACAATAAACTAAGTTACAATCAGTCTTTGGTTCGTGCTGTCATATGTTCTGGCTTGTATCCTGGAATTTCATCAGTGGTGGTATGCAATGGTTCTACAGTTCTGATCTAGTTTCGTGAATTTATTTCAGTCCAACTGTATATTTATACTTATAAGAAATCACGTGCATGTGCAGCACAGAGAGACATCAATGTCCTTCAAGACTATGGATGATGGACAAGTCTTTCTTTATGCAGTAAGTTCAATGAACAGTTCTTTGGAAGTTATTAGATTATGAAGTTAGTGACAGTTTTTGTTTCTGCTCTTTTCCCTTTTGCTGGAGCCATTTAATCTATGTGGTGTCTGGAAAATATCATTTTTACTTACTGATGCAATTATGTGAAGTACCTTGTATGTGTCCCACCCCAATACAGAATATTTGTAAATCGGTTATTTTGCCTTGATTCTGGTAACATGAAAATTCTTGCTAGAAATGTTAATTTCCAGCTCTTTCTTTTTTCAACTTTTGCCAGGATTCAGTTGTTTTCATCAGCCAAGCCAAGTCCCTAAATTGTTGATCTAGGTTTTCGTACTTATATTGGTTCAAACTTCCAACTTGTTTACATTTGCTTCTAGTGTATATAGACACATTACAAGTAGGGTGCATAGGCAAGTAAATTTTTAATTGAGTGTAAAGGAGGGTGCGTAGGCAAGTAAATTTACTTCAGCGAGGGGCAGCAAAGGCTGGAACCTTCATGCCAAAAGCAAGGACCTACTTCTCAATCTAGGTGTTGGCAGGTATGGAACAGTCCCCTCCTCTGTCCTTAAAGTAGTATATCGAACTGACAGGAGAGACCCACAATCATTGACCTTTGAGGAAAGCTTGGAAAGGGATCAAATGTATTGAGCAACAAAAAATGTTCTCTATCTAAGAAACCTTCCAAAGTAGAAATGTCTTTCTCCCTCTATTAAATTTTCAGTGGTGGGAGGCTGGGAGCTGCACTGCAGCAGAACCTTGCAGACAGAACTTGCTTTGCGGAACAAGTTCTCCAGAACAGGAAGTCAGAGGGAGTTCCTCAGGCCAATGAAGTCCTTACAGTTATCATTATATTAGTTAGTCTCTTATTGAATTAACAACATTCTTCTGAACACTGTAGATGTGATAATTATAATGATCAGCTGCGTAAGCCCATTTCATGTCTAAGAGGTTGTAAAACAATTTCCCTTTAGGAATTGACGAAACAAATAAAGTAGTTCCAGGAAGTAGCATTAATAAGAGTGTCTTAGCTTACTTTTGAGTTTGTACTAGGTGCCAATCCAAGATATTCTGGTATTCAATCGTTCATTTTCTGTAAGCGGAAAAGATGCCATTTAATTACACAAGTTCATTGCCATAACATGATATTTACACAACACAGTTTCTTTGGACAATCCCTTTCCAGTTAGCAGGGTGGACTTGCACTTCAGCAGTTGAACTGTTGTATTACTTACTAACGTATATTTCAATTGTTAAGTTTTTCATATTGCTGAAGATGTTTGAACATCTCAATTGTGTCTTCAGAATTCAGTCAATGCTCGTTATCAAACGATTCCATACCCTTGGTTGGTGTTCGGTGAAAAAGTTAAGGTCAATACAGTCTTCATACGGGATTCTACTGGAGTATCTGACTCGATTGTGATCCTATTTGGTAGTACTCTAGACTGTGGAGATATGGTAATTTTTCTCTGCCTAGATGCTTACAGATTCATATCCTTGAAGCTGTTAACGGCTGTGGGTTCCTAAATCTTGTGATTTATTTTTTCTTCAGGCTGGGCATTTAAAGATGTTGGGTGGGTACATAGAGTTCTTCATGGATCCTACTCTGGCGGAATGCTACATAAAGCTCAAAGAGGAGCTGGATATGCTTTTGCAAAAGAAGGTGAATTTTCTAGGATCTTGTTTCCTTCTCAATGCATACTACTCCTAGTTATGAACCATCTTATTTCTGCTAACTAAGCAGCAAGCGGCCAAGCGCATTAAACTACTTTAAGCATGGTATTTAGGTAACTCCTCTTTACCTCTAAGAAGGTGGAACTCTAATGAGCAAAAAGATAAGAAACTAGTTGATACATTAAGTTTCACCTTTAACTAACTGTTCAATGTTTCAGAGAAGCTAGTTCTACATAACTTAATCAAAAGAAACTAGCTCTACATAACCACGAAGGGAAGTCTATATCTCATCAATTGAGAGTACATCTTTGCCTAGTACAAACAAATGCCAGAAGTGCTCTCAATTCGAGTTCTTACTGTAACTGCTGCTTCTGGAGATTGGCGCAATAATTTGCTTGATATTTTAGACCGTAGTAGTACTAATTTTTGTAAAGGAACTTTAAGTTTTAGGTTTGTTATAAGTAAGTTATCATTTATTCACTTTGAAGGTTTATCTTCTTTTTTTTTTTGGTTTGGGGGGTGGGGGTGGGGTGTTGGACAGTAGGAAGGGAAGCGGTCAATCCATAAAATTTGTGAAGAAAGTGAACCAAACTGATGTAAGAATGAGAAACAACAACATACCCAGTCTAATCATATTATGTTATGTCTTTTCCTTTGTTGGTTGTTAAATTATTTTAAAATAATTTCCTATTTATTTGTTAATTCACTGGTTTTTGGATGATTTATAAAAAAATAAGAAGAGTTACACTGGTTCTTGGATGATGCAGCTTCAAGATCCTGAGGTAGACATCCACAAGGAAGGGAAATACCTTATGCTTGCTGTTCAGGAACTGGTTTCGGGAGATCAGTCTGAGGGAAGGTTTGTGTTCGGCCGTGAAAACAAGAAGCCTAAAGATTCCAAGGATACTGATAGATTTACAAGGGACGGGACAAATCCAAAGAGTTTGTTGCAAACCCTACTTATGAGGGCGGGTCACTCCCCTCCCAAGTACAAAACAAAGCATCTAAAAACAAATGAATTTAGGGCACTTGCAGAGTTCAAGGGAATGCAATTTGTAGGTAAACCAAAGAGAAACAAAGCTCTTGCAGAAAAGGATGCTGCAATAGAGGCACTAGCATGGTTAACTCAAACATCTGAAAAGAACCAGGATGAAGATGATAAATCTCCTCCTGATGTCACCGATAATATGCTGAAACTTCTTGGTAAACGCAGGAGATCAAAGCGTCGCTGAGGTTGTGGACACCAGACATTTTTAATAGTTGGTAGTGTGGACCACTAAGCTTGAAGCTTCCTGTTGATCAACCTCTAGCCTCTGTATCATTTTTGGAAGAACGAATACTCAGTGTGGCTGCTGCTTGCCAAAACCTGATAATGGTGGTGCCAGTTTTCTCCCTGGTTTACAGGTATCAGTTTCAGGTTAGGCTCATAAAGAAAGAAAGCGTCCCATAAGCGCAAATCGGGGCCATGGATTGTCGTACAATGGTTGCATCAATAAACTAGAATGGTTTAGCTGAGGTTCTGTTCTTTGAAGTGACATAATTGCTAGGTCAGATGTGTTGCAACTAGCAGGGTTCCTGCAATCATTTTTGTTCTTTGGTGTATATAGTAAACTGTCAAGCTTCCGCTCGACCCCAGAGCTATCTACAAGAAAGTGACTTTAACTGAACATACAATCTCCTTAGCTTATCTTGAAGATGAATTGATCAGTCTCTTGAAGATTCTATACTCCATAGCAGATCATAGATTATGGCTCGAGCAGGTTGTTTCTCTCCGTCAACAGAGTTTCTTGCTGTAACAAAGATAGCAAAGGTACCCGGAAGAAGATATTTGCTCATATCAGCTTGCGCAGAGTACCTGAAGAAGCCTGTAACATTATGTGGTTTCTAATTAGCTTATTCGATCGTTGTGACTTTATGCATTAACTTATTTTATTGTTGTAACTTAAACTATAGATTTTCAGCTGCATATGAATTAGTCATTATTTGAGCAGCATACTAATGCAAGATTAACCAGTTGTACTCAAAACTTGCTCAATTAGGTAGGTTTAATCTGTTTTTGGTTATTTTATTTTATGTTACAAGAATTTGGCCTCAAGATCTGGGGGGTAAACTTATGTATTCTGCCTTTGCATATATTATGTCCATTTATAGATAAAAGAACAAATAATTATATAGATGTTATGTGCTACACTTTTTTGATGTCATGTGATTTTGGAATAGATAATACATATATGATCAGATGTATATGTAGGTAAGGACTACGTAGAGTTGGATACGTAATGTCTAATTCAATTACGTAATGTCTAATTCAAATTGAAACGTACAATGATCCGGGAAATAAGATTTTCCTTTTCTTAAAAGAGGGAAAAAACGAAATAGATCGACTTCATTTATCACAATGAATTGTATTTGTTTGATACTTTGTTGTCAATATGAATAATGAAAAAATAGATTTCAAAAGAAATTTCATAAGAGAAAGAAGATGAGGCAAAGAAGGAACTTATAGAGGTGCGTTGGAAAGTTCAATACCTTCGCTTATTAAAATTTTTGCACACTTACCAACTCGGAACAACTTCAGACACGTGGTGACCTGATCAAGCATGGGGAAACTGAACTTTCTTTTCACATAAAAAACACACCTTTAGCTTTTGGCTTTTCTACATTTGTTACTTCTAAAGTGCATAAATGTGCAACTAATTCAGGTCCAACATGCACATACATGCAAATGTAATCGTAAAGATACGACACTTATGTCTAACTCAACCCGAATAGCAAGCTCATGAGGTAAGGATTGTTCAAGTCCATATAAGCATACTACCAGTCCATTCCTCAACTGACGAGGGACTCTAATCCACACTAACAGTAAGAGAAACTTGTTGCAAACATGAAAAGCTACACTTGAACCAAAAATTCTCAAAGGAGTAAATCATGAATATGATCTCCATCTCAACACCTATGCTGGAACATTTTACATACACTTCATTTTCTACTTCTAAGTTTCTAAAAATACATTAAAACATTTACAACCAAATCTTCTTTCCTTGTGCTGCTGCAACTTATATGATCAGCTGAATCAGAGTACTAGTTCTTTATAACAAATCAGTAGTGTAAGCTGCAAATAGTACTTTAGTTCTTTATTTCTTGAAATTGAACCATATCGTTTTCATCGATCATCTAAGCCCCTGAGTGAAGTTTCATTCTCCGTAAAGATATGTATGCCAGAAGCCGGTAGCCAAACACCATTGCTAGTAAGGTACATACTTCCTTTACACCATTGCCTACTTTGATCCCGTCTACCCAGTCATTTTTCTCCTTGTATTGAACTTTTAGTAGTAGTTTGTACGTTTGATAGTTATACGATAAGTATCTTAACCATGATATGAATACTGGTACTTCCTGCAGAATTCAAAATCATGTATCAGCAATATGAAGGCAGGGTGAAAGAGGAAATGCTTTTGTCACATCTCGATCCTGAGATGAGACTTGACCAGCACCCGATGCCTTAACTTCTATCGAGCAAACCAGGTAAACATATCTAACCATATAACCATGAATCATGATTGTGCATGTAATACTATTGCTTTTACAACAACAACGACATGCCCGGTGTAATCTCACAAGTGGGGTCTGGGGAGGGTAGGATGTGCCGTGTACGCAGACCTTAGGCCTCGTGGAGGTAGAGAGGCTGTTTCCGAAAGACTCTCGGCTCAAGTGGCGGAGCCAGGATCTTTAGCTAAGGGAATTCAAAATATGAAGAAGTAAACACACGAAAAAGTCGAAGGGGGTTCAACATTTACTATATATACATAAATAATAATTTTAACCATGTATAAACAGTGTAATTTTCCGACGAAGGGGGTTCCGATACCTGGCTCAGCCCCTGCTTGACTCAAGTGCAACAATCAAAGTAGTTATTAAGGAAGGGAATATGACAGTGAAGAAAACATGACAACTAATAAGGAAAACAATACATGACATCCAAACAAGGAACAACAACAACAACGAAATAGTGCGATTTCTGAAACATAATAAACAACAGAAAATGGTAGCAGATATCAAAAGCAAGAAATTACACGAATAAAGCTAATACTACGAATAAATTCGGATACTGCATTGTTACCTTGACGAAATATCCACCAGCTAACATGAATGTCATTACAGCTACAGATGCCAGAGTTGTTGCCTTCTTTAAATCCATTAGTGTAGCACCTACTGCTAGTCCTAATCCCTGGCAAAAATGAATTAAGCGACGATTATTATTCAATTTACCAATGCCAGGGAGTTAAACGTTACGTGAGAATTGAAGAAAATGGAATACCTGAGCTGCTACAATGCAGAGGAAAGTCGTGAGGACGGTTAGGAAAAAGGCGCAAGCATCATGTTTCAAGCCTGCCATGAAATATACTACTAAAATAAAGAGTACTGGCAGTACAAGATCCAAGGGGATGTCACTGGTGGTTCTAGCCAAAAAATACGCGCTTAATCTATACATGTCAGCGGATCTTTCCTTGTTCAGCATTGCCCTTTCTTGCGGAAATGTAAAGATTGCTGTGAAAACTGGAAAAAATCCCCAGAATACCGCGATGAAGAACAGCAGCCCCGACTGCAATGACATTTCACAATTTTGAGAATTTGTTGCAAATGTGCTACTAGTGCATTATTATAAAGGTTTCGTAAACGCTTCAGTTAGCTTCTTTACAACCATAGACTGAAGGATGGTCAGTTGAACGCCCTTTGTCGGAAAATTATACTATCTATATAGAAATTGTCAAAAGTTACCTTTTATACATAAATAGTCTTGAATACGTTGTGAAATTTCTGGCTTCGCCACTGTTTTGAACTTCTATCTTGATTCAACATGAGATTGATATTTTACTCTATTTATCATGTATGGTTTGTCATAGCATAGAGATGCAAATAGAATTTTCTTGGATAATGATATTCTCTCCTAGCTATATATCTAAGACTTACTCCCTCCGTTTCAATTTGTTTGTCTGGTTTTGATTTGGCACGGAGTTTAAGAAAGTATAGAAAACTTTTGAATCTTGTGATCTTAAACATGCCATGTGGTTTCGCCATTGCGGCTCATACCTGTTCTTGCATTTGTTTTGGACTATCACCACCAGACTGCCACCAGAGCATACCCAAGATAACTGCAGTTGCAACAACTTGAGTAATTCTCAACCAGCTAAAATAATCGTGGCGTCGTTCTTTAAGTCCTCTCCAGAACAATATGGAGTATTGTTCACACCAACTTGCTCCCCATTCTCTCTTTGAGGTAAGGACTTTAGACTTCAACTCTTCATCAATCATCATGGGAGCCATAAGTTTCTTTTTTTCACTCTCAGCCACTCGTGTCTCGTATGCTTCCACTAGATACTGTTCAGAAAAAAAATCAAAAAAGAAATTATAGTGAGGATTCATATAGTCAACCCCAACTTGTTTGGGACTGAAGCGGATTTGTTGTTTATATATTGAGGCCTTTTCTCTAAAATGATTAAAGAACTTGTGTCCTTGAGGATGGTTAAAGTATGCTGCTCGGATTCTTCAAAAATGCTGCAGCACTAATATCAGATCCTCCAAAAACGCACTACTTTTGGAGGATCCGACATGCACCGGTCGACATTTTTGAAGAGTTCGAGCAACATAAGGTAGAAAATCTCAGAAAGTTAAAAGGAACATGAAAAGAAAATGTTAGTAGAATTTATTCACCTCATGCACAACTGTTGGTGATGGCTTTCCATTCCTTGTTTCTCTATCTGAATTCCCAATCTGCACTTTGTCCTCCAACTCTGATGGAACGGAAACATCGTTTAGGTTTCCATTCGCGAGATCCAGCAGGAATTCTGCTGGATTCATTGATATCAGAGGTGAACATCCTATAGATGAAAAATAGACCATTGCCTCAGATGCCTTCCCAAAATAAAGCAAACTCCCTTTGCCAAGAATAATCAACTTATCAAACTTGTGGAAAAGTCTGCTAGACGGTTGATGGATCGTCGTGATCACTGTCTTTCCAGCCTATCATCACAGAATTGTAAGTCATATAACTCGTGCTATGACGAAATCTTGGATAAAACCAGAGAGAATTTTTTTACCTCAGCTATATCGTGTAATATCTCAACTGTCCTTAAAGCTGTCGTTGAATCCAAACCCGATGTAGGTTCATCGAGGAACAATAGGGAGGGGTTGATTATGATCTCATTTCCAATACAGACGCGCTTTCTTTCTCCTCCTGATACTCCACGAACGAAGGAGCCACCGATCATTGTATCTTGGCATCTGTAAAAACATCACATTCCCCATTCAGCTTTCACAAAATGAAATGCACGTCTTGTTGTTTGTCACATTAATTTATCCAGAACGCAGTAAGCTGCGTTTTTTTAGAATTAAGAACTCATAAACTCAAATTTCTGGCTCCGCCTCTGGTCATACTAAGATTATTACACAAATTGTGATCAAGTATAGGAACAATTAGTTACCTCTCTAGTCCTAGCTCGTATATCACATCGATGGCACGTTTTTCTTTCTCCTCCTTTGTCAATTTCTTTGGCAGTCGTAGGCGAGCTGCATACGTTAGTGTTTCTCTCACTGTCAAGTGAGGAAATAGTATGTCATCTTGAGTCACAAATCCAATCCTGCAAAAGTTTTCACATCCATATGTTAGATTCTAGTGAAAGAAAATCTGTCAGATCCTTCAAAAAATGCACTATTTCTTGAGGATCAATCCGACATGCACCGGCCTAACATTTTTCAAGAGTTCAACCAACATAACCGCTTGGTGAATGTTGGCTATGTTTCTCAGACTCTTCAAAAGATGTTGTCGCGCCTTTGTTGGATTCTCCAGAAAATGCACTAATTCTGGAGGATCCAACAGGTACTAGTCGACATTTTTCAAGAGTTCAAGCAACATAATTGCTTGGTGAATGTTGGCTATGTTGCTTAGACTCTCCAAAAAATGTTTTCGCGCCTATGTTAGATTCTCCAAAAATACACTACTTCTGGAGGATCCAACAGGCACTAGTCAACATTTTTCAAGAGTTCAAGCAACATAACCGCTAGGTAAATGTTGGCTATGTTGCTCAGACTCTAAGCTTATCGCGCCAATGTTGGATCCACCAAAACTGCACTAATTCTGGAGGATCCAACAACACACCAGACGACATTTTTGAAGAGTCCGAGCAACATCGTGAATTCAGAGTGTGATCAATCACCTGCTCTTTAAAAGCTTTGAATATGGTTGTTCATTGTAAGTGATTGATCCTCCTGTTGGCTCTTTTACCCTTCCTCCAAGCAGGCTGAGAAGCGTCGTCTTTCCGCTACCGGAAGGTCCCATCATGGCCAAAACTTCCCCTGGATCAACAGAGCCACTGATTCCTGTCAAAATTTCCTTCTCTCTTGTTGATGTTACTCCTTTGATAACCACCTTGTAACATACCTCAGTAAACTGCACCAGTTTTGTCAAAAGAAAATTAACAAAAAATTGTGACTTGACAATAATTTCATACATACAACTAAATAGGATTTTTAATATAACTCCTATACCAAAGATTACGCCCTCGCGTAGCCTGTGAGCAGTGGCGGACCCAGAATTTTCAAATAACTACATATTGTACTAGATTATGTGCTACATTTTTGTGTAACACTTTTCTGGTGTTGTTGTTTGTCAAAGAGTTAAACGGTCAAAAACATACCTGAACTATCGCTTTTTCGCGAGTTTCACACCCCAGCTATCAGTTCTTCTCTTTTCCTACATGAACTATCACCATCTATATATTAAAACACACTCAAGTATCGGTTCTTCCCTTTTACTACTTGAACTATCACTATCGTTTAGGTAGGAAAAGGGAACAACCGATAGCTGAGTTGTGTTTTAATACATAGATGGTGGTAGTTCAGGTAGGAAAGGGAAGAACTGATAGTTGGGGTGCGAAACTCGCGAAAAAGTACAGTTCAGATGTATTTTTGACCGTTATCTCTTTGTTAAACGACTAAGGGGGAGGGAAAGTCTTGTACAAAAATACCACATGAAATGAGATTCTGTACAAGACTGAACCTGATATATCATATATAATTTGCCAAATGTTCAAAGGTTTCGCTTGGTAACATTAACCTCCCTCCTTTTTGCCTGTTCAAATACATAGTAGTACCCAATCAATCCGTATACGCAATAGGCGAAGTCAGAAATTTCGTTAAGGATATTCACAGTAATATACACTACTAAGAAAATAGATATTAGCGACGATGGACAAATAATGTAGCTAAATAACAAAATTCGTCACTAAATAGGATTAGCCACAAATTATATAGTAATATCCAATAAATCCGTATGTGCAACAGGCGATGTCAGAAATTTCGCTAAGGATATTCACAGTAATATACGCTACTAAGAAAATAGATATTAGCGACGGACGGACAAATATTGTAGTTAAACAAACAAAACTCGTCACTAAATAGGATTAGCGATAAATTGTATATCAAAAAACCCTGTTAGCTTCAAGCGATTTAGCGATAGATTAGCAACAAAGTTCGTAACTAATTCCATTTTTTTTGTAGTGATTATTTGACCTATATATACACACATTACTATAATTTTTCAATAAAGAGTGTTCAACTGACCACCTTTCCGGCTATATAACTCCACCACTGCGTGTGCATACGTGGAGGGAAGATAAGGGTTTGACACATTTTACACATGCTAACATAAAACCAAAATTTCAAGAAATTTTATTTGTGAATTTTATGATAATAATTGTTTGCATTTTTTAGATTATTAGGTTCACACCTTGAGGTATATTGGTAAAGTAGGTTCTGCTTGAATCTTCATCTTTCTTGTGCCAGCTTCAATATCTTCAGCTGCAATAAGTACATATATAGTCAGAGACGAATCCAAAATTTGAAGTTTACGATTTCTGCAATGACAATTCGTTAATATAATAATATATAACTCGGTTCATTGTCAAATATTATTGATATTTAGTGGATTTCTCAATAGATAGAAAAAACTACTGAATTCACGTGAACTCACATATTACATTATAGATTCGCCTCGACATATAGTTTATGATCATAAACCTCAAACCACGATGATTTATCGCACGTTACTTCCTCCGGTTCAATTTATGTCACATAGTTTGAATCAACACAGAATTTAAGAGATAAATGATGATTATGAAAAGTTGTGGTCGATCTTTAGCATGCCATAACATTTGTATGACTATATAATTTTCTCATTAAAACAAATATTATGATGGAGTGATAATGCTGAACTAGCGATCAGGTTTGAGCTTTGAATATGAAGTCACTTATCTTAATGAACGCTTTATAGCCATACCATCAATATAAGACTTTCTTTTATGAATGTGTATTTCCTCCAATACGAGTACTGAACACCGAATGCGACTCAAAAAGATATATATCAAAAGCATTTTGATATATACCTCACACAAAGTTATTATTATGATAAAAATCATAAAGTAAAAAAAAATACCTTTTTTTTCTTTTTTTTTCTTTTTTGCTTTTTTGGTTATTTGCTTTAATAATTGCTATGTATGATATATCCCACTCACCTCTATCGAAAGTATTATATGGGGTACAAAGTGGGAAACAAGATAAGACTTAAAACAAACCTATAAAGGGTCCACTTTGTGTAATTATCCTATTTGAACCAACAAAATTGGCAACACACAATATAATGTACAAGTGTCTATTGATAATTGTGGAGAGTGACAACTTTTGTAGGCCAAACTTATTCCATTATTAATAAGTGGTTTATATTTTAAAAAAAATAGTATTTGAAATTAGGTTGAAAAAAAGTGTTTGGACATGAAACACCATTAAACTATTTTTCAAAAGTTAAATTTCATATTGTAAGTTTGAAAATTGAAATAATGAATCAGTTTAATAAACAAACACTTATTTAAAATAACCTTCAAATATTAGTAATTGTTGTGATTACATAAATTATTTAGGTCAGATCAGGATCACTCTGTCTCTTACAATTAGGGGTATTCATGGATCGGTTATTGGTCAAAATCAAAATCAAATGAATAAATCGGTTCTTAAATTATTAAAATCAAATCAAACCAAATATAATATACATTTATCGATTTGATTGTTATCGGTTTGATTTAATTGTTTGGTTATTAATCATATATAAAAATAAAAGAATCAATTCATTCAAAAGGAAAAAGCAACAATTCGTTCAAAAGGCCGAAAAAAACAAATTCTCATATTACCACATAAAACAGTAACATAACGTACTCTAATATAAAATATTTTAATTATAAATAAATTTTAATGAAAACATATATAAGATATATAATATTATTCATTAAAAAATTAATATATTATGTACGGTTATTTTCTTGATTTTTTTTAACCAAACCAAAAGTAAAAAAAAATGATTTATTTAATTAATTTGGTTTGATTTGGGTCCATTTATATCCAAAACGTGAGCACCCCTACTTACAATCAATTGTTGTTTTAAAATAAAATTATTAAAATTTATTCCTAAAGTTTTTTAATTTACAAAAGAAAGTAATGAAAGAAACTTTTCACTATGGACCTTTACCATTAAAAAGGAAGGGGTCCACTTTTCACCAGTTTCTCACTTTAGGGACCTTTAAGAAAAAGTCAGTGTGGCAGTGTTCAATATTTGAAACCCATGCACATGAAATAGGTAAGGCCAAGGCTTTTTTGGCTTTTTTGAAACCACTCGTTTGGGAGCTCGACTAATTCAAATATGAACCAAAAAAGTATCATTTTGAAGATAAATTCATATTCAAGACTCTAATCCGAGAGTGTTCTGTGCACTCGCTTTTAGGCATGATTAATTCAGATTCACGCTGAAAAATCCAAGTAAAGCTCTCATACCAAAGACGATTTAATACTTGGGGTTCGAACTTGAAAGTGTTCGGTACTTATTTTTGAGCCTGGCTAATTTGAATTTGACCTAGAAAGTCCTATTTTGAAGTACGTAAACCGCTTATACTAAAGGCGACTTTATATTTACGGTTTGAACCCAAAAGTGTTCGATACCTGTTTTTGGGCTTGACTAATTTGAATTTGAGCTAGAAAGTCCTACTTTGAAGTATGTAAAGCGCTTATACTAAAGGCGACTCTATATTTATGGTTCGAACCTGAGAATTTCAATTAAAAATGGAGGAGTAACTACCACTCCATCGCAACTTTTTTTTGAACTTTCTTTCCACTCTTTTTTCTATATATCAACTTTTCCATTCTTGAACCAATCATTTGTCTATTTTTAACCTCTTAACATATTCAACTTTTTATTTTTTTTTCCAAATTGCTAGTACTACTTATAGTATTTTTTTTTTTTTGTATAGTAATGGCTTTCATTATCTATACATTCCCTCAAGATGAAGGAGCACTAATAAAAGAAAGAAAAGTAACTAAATGTGGCTGGTTGTTGATGGGATATATGAGAAATGACACAAATAACCTTACACATGTATGGTTATGAATTTTAGAACCAAGAAATCTCTTTGTTAACAAGGGTATTCATGTCTTTTGAAATGATTGAGCTTTTTGTGGTGCACAAATTAAAGAAATGTTGGCAAAAAATTGAACTTCCCTTTCTTTTTGGAAAAAAGAACTACGAAATTATTATAATTTAAGCTTTAATAGTAACATATTTAATTAAAAAAATTAGCAATAAATTTCATAGAAATTATTCTAAATTTTGACATGACAAAAATTCGAAAGGTAAATAAAAAATATGTACTTACGAATATCATCATCATCACTAAAGGGCTTCGTATCTGCGATCTCATCAGAGGGCACTGCAAAGCCCGTGAAGGAGAAAGACAGGCCCAAACTGGCACTAGAGGCGCGGCTCAGGGCCGCGCCACTGGTGACTTCATCTAAGTCAAACTTCAATTGAGCGCTCCTTGACTTTCTAATGTGAGTGTTATTTCTCCCTATGCCACTCCGACCCGGGGACGCCCCCGTTAACCTCCTGCTCGACTTCCTCGATAACGTCTCTGACCCTCCTCCTCCAGTCGTGTCACCGTTCATCGGCGACGGCGACGACTTTGTTCCTCCTCCGAATGCTGCTGAAATTGCTTCCACCAATTGATCCGATTTTGTACGTAGTAAACTTGTGCTACTTGGCTTATCCATCATTTGTCTTCCTTTAATTAAAATGTGTTAACGTTAATTATATGTGCATGCAATAATAATAATAATAATAATAATAATAATAATAATAAATCTAGAAAGGAAGAAAAAGGCTATCTTACCTTTCAATAATTCTATTTTCAAAACTATATTACTAAAAAGTTTCAAAATGTGTGTATTTCGTCAAGTCATTTTCTGGGGTTTCTAGTTTGTTCCTCTCGTGAGGGGAGAGATAGGGTTACGTTGGAGTTAGAGGGATGACAGAAAGGATTCATTCAAGCTGATCCCTTCGCTGAAAACTTATGTATATATAACTGATGATGAATGAACCTCTTTATGAAATTTTTACCTCCGGAATGGCCGGGGGTGAGGAGGGGAGAGATAGGGTTACATTGGAGCTAAAGGGATGACAAAAAGGATTCATTCAAACTCCCTTTGCTGAAAACTTATGTATATATAACTGATGATGAACGAACCTTTTTATGAACCGGGATGGGGTGGGGGTACTAGAAAAAGAAGAACAAATTAAACTAAAACAAGAAGATATATAGTATAGTTGCAATTATATCATACCTTTGCACAAATAATAAAAAGAAAGAAGAGTACTGTGTGGAGAGAATACTCTAATGTTATTTCACTTCTATGAACTCTTATATAACAATTTTACAATTTGCCCAAAGTCCAATCCACTTTTCTTTTATAGCTAGAAAAGTAAAGAGAGGGAAAGTGTGAAATTACATTAGTACCCTTGTCCATTAAACAAATCGCTACCCCATCCCCCTACCCCCACCAAGTGGCGTAGCCACGTACATTGAAGGGTGGTCAGTTGAACAGTACACCCTTCATCGAAAACAATATATTATATAAATAAGAAAATCAAACGAAGTATATAAGTCGCAAATTATTTTTCGTACATATATATTAATTCTTAAACATGCTTAACGAAATTCTTGGCTTCGACCCAAAAAAAATAATATATTTTTGCATAATATAACCAACGGTGGGAAAAACACTTGGCATAAATGCAAAAGATATGATAAAATAATTTTATTATTTTTATTATATTATTATTATTTATTTATTCATAGACATGAACAACAACATCAAAGTTTTAATTTGTCTAGTCCAAATCATCCCTGTCGTACACGTGTTGGAATTATTATTACTATTTATTATTGATTTTGTTTTGAGAGTCTTTTCGTTATCCTATATTTATTGAATTTTAAGTTCCGTACATCTTCGGTGTAAGAAATTTTTGTATCATTAAGTCACTTTTTAGCTTTTATAACATGTAATACGTCTTATTTTTAAAGTTATAAATTTCACATTTTATAAAAGTTTACCTATAGATAACTTTTTATGTTACTCGATAGTATAAAAGAAAATATTCAGATTGACGATGTATATAATTTAAACTTTCACTATTTTTTCACTGAAAAATGTTGATTGATTATTCCCACAAATATTTTGATTGAATCGGAGGAAAAAAAGATAGTAATGTTTTCATATGAAAAAGTTACGAAATTTTCTACTATTTCAGTGAGAATTTGTTTTTCACCATGCATTTTCCACTGAGCTGATTCGGTGGGAAAATGAATGGAAAAATCATGTTTTATAGCACAAATTTCTCACTGATTTGTGGTAGAAAAAACCTTTGTTTCTAGTAGTGTCTATTATGATTATTTTTTCTTTTTGGTTTTCTACTTGTTTAGGCTCGACTAATTAAGATTTGCATCGAAAAGTTTTACTTTAAGGTAAATCACCATCCTATCGATCAAATGAAACTCTATATTCAGAACTCGAACCCGAAATATTTTGCTCATGATTTACTTGTTTGTCCTAGCATTTGTCAATAGTAGTTACATGGTGCACCTATTGCCTAACTATTTATGTGCATTAGTACTTAGACATGTTTCACCCTATTTTCACTTCTAAAGAATTGAAGGACAAGATAAGAGAGTTGGTCCCATAGGGTTTGATTGTGATAAATTTTGAACATAGAAAATAAATAATTATTTTTCAAAATTGGATATGGTGTTAATTATTTTTCTTAAATTGTTTTATTATTGTGTTTTTTTTTTTTTTTTTTTTGCATAAATGAAATTTAACCTTATTAGAATGCCGCCTTTTTAATCAAACGGTATAAGAGTACAAATTAAAGGAGAAAAAATGAATAGAAATTGAAAGTTATTGTCAATACATAACCCATAGGCTATTGTCCTATTCTCATATTACCTTGCTTCAAGGGCAAAAGAGTTTTTGGAGTTTTTCCTTGGTGGGGTGGGGTGGGGGGGGAGGGGGGTTCCTTCAATTATGAATATTATCACTTAGACTTGGTCGTTTTTGTTACAACACGTAAATGTGTCCTTTGATTTGACTTCAACTGCCCTCCAACATATGAGTGTGCACAAGTAGATATATGCGTCCTACGTGACAATTCGCGTGAGACGTCACATAGGCCGTGTGTGTTTACTTGTTCAACTTTATACAAGTTTAAGTGTCTACTTGTGCACATCCAAAATTGGAGAGCATATGTAGATGACAGTTGAGGCTAAGTTAAAAGGTAGCAAGACGAGTGAATAAAGACATGGTAAGCAGTAGTGAATACTTTTTTCATGGCTCCGACAAAAACGTACTGAACTCGTTGCAATGACGGGAGTACGAATGAGGTAGCTTATGTTTTTTTTCATCGTCATTTACCTAATTTTTAGTAATTTGGAGAATATAAATGAATTTCTCGCATTCTTCATGTTTATGTATTATGCCTTTTTGTTATTATTAAAAATTGTGACCGAATGAATATGATTTATCCACTCTTAATTAAAATATCAAATTCAAGTTCACAAAATAAAAAAATTATAATAAGAAACATTTGATCTTCTAACGGGTTTTAAGCAGGGCCAAAGTAACATTCAAGCACCTAATTCATTTGAACTTGATACCTTTGACGTGGAACATAAATATATGTATAAAAATCTATTAAAATTGAGATAAATAATAAGTCAAAATTCATAATTTGAAAATTATTATAAATTTAATACTGAAAATCTTAAAAATTGAACAAATAAAGTATAATTTCTAAACACGCCTCTGATCATAAGTGATGAAATTAAAATCTAAATTAGTTGAAATTTTAAATTAAATATCAAACACCAGATGAAAATCAGAAAAAGGTCATTTTTGTTTATGTCATGCATGCCTATCCATGATAATTCTTCTTAAAAAGAATATATTGAAGTGCAAGTTTTTCATTTTCTTTTCTTGTTTATTGTTGTCATTATTAGTCTCCTAATTAAATGCATTCTTGACAAAAATGCCCTTTTGTTTTTTTCCTTTCCCTATACAATGTGTGGTGCCTGCTTTGAATTCGATTAATTTGAATTTTTATCACATAATTTTATTTTGAGGATAAGCGTTTTTTTAAATTAAAAGTAATTCCACTTTTAAAATTTGAATTCAAAATTTTCAGTTAAAATAAATGAGTACTTACCGTAGTCATCTCATTACAATATATGATATAAGAGTTTCTCTTGTAATTTGTCTCTCAATAAGCTTTCTTTAACATAACATTAGAACATATGACTCTTATTCGTTAAAGAAAAACTCTTGTGTTCGATACGATAAAAGTCATATTTTAGAAAACTATTTTTATGAAAAGTAATTTTCTACTATCGTTTTACTAATAGAATATATTTCCGTTACAAGAATATGAAAAAGTATTTTTTTGTCTCACTTATAGACGGAAGTCATTTTCGTTTTACTTAACCAACTAATATTGAAATGTTATTTATTAAATCTTTAATATTAATAATGTGGAGAAATCATTAATATTGTAGAAGGGTAACAAGAAAAAGTTACTTTCTCCATTTTTAAATAAGTGGTTATTTTATCTTTCTATTTTGTTTCTAAATAAGTGATTGTTTAGCCTTTTCAAGAAGACATTAATGACGTTCTTTCAATTTTACCCTTTTTTAAATAAAGAGATTTTATAGAATCAAGAAATTATTAAAGAGTTATATTTTCTAAAGATATTTATTAAGGGTAAGTTAGTAAAAACACTTTTTATTTTTTAGAATTGAGTAATTTTAAAAGAGTGTGTTTAAGCTAAAAGACATACTTATTTAGGAACGGAGGGAGTATGTTTTTAAGTATGAGTGGCTATAAATAAGCATTTTCCTTTCTATAATAGAGGCCATTAGTGGTGGTGGTGGGGGGGGGTTAAGGCAAAGTGACCCCCAAAAGGACATTTTTGGTGGTTTCAATAAGACATTTGTCTACTTGTCTTTGCTTGGGTGGTATGGTTTGTAACCACACAAGTCAATCCTAGGTGACACATGTCATCCAAGTCATCTCATCCACTTGGTAGTTTCCCTAAAATTAATGTTTTAAGATAAAATCATCTTCTTAAATAAATAAATAATAATCATAAGATATTCGAGATTCATTGACTCGATTAATTTAAATTAACATCGCATAAGACTCATTTAAGGGGAAAACACTCCCTATTGAAAATTTCTCATTCCCAAAGCTCGTATTTTAGACATCTGATTAAGAATAAAAGTGAATATTGTAGGTTCATCTAACCTATAACTTTTGACACAAGAAAAAAAAAAGCGAATATTGTAGGTTCATCTAACCTATAACTTTTGATACAAGAAAATAAATAAAAAAATATATATATCAATATCAATCAGATAAGGTAAATGAAGAAATGATGATTCATATAGTCGATTTCAACTTATTTATTGAGAATTAATTATTGTTAGTGTTGTAATCAGACATTAATCTGTTTGATCAAACTTCTAAAATCTGTTTATTTTGAAAAAAAATACTCTTTTTTTTTTATCAAAAGTGATTAATATTCCAAAAATACTTATGAGTAAAGCTATTTTTTTAAGCTTAGTGTACCAAATTAATCTATAATATTATTGATTTTATACCATTTAATAAAAAAAAAAATCATTTTCATTTTGTTGGATATATTTTTCAGTCACACAAGACTCTCACAACATTTTTTCCTATTCAGATATTATAACAATTTAATTTTACTTGTTCCATCTTTATCTATTGAAACACTAAATTTAGATATATAAAATGATACATATAAAAAGTAGGGAATAATAATAATAACTAGAACAATTATTATGCATCAATTTCAAACGTCCCCATGCAATAAAATCACATTTGATAAAGCCTCGTGAATTTAAATTAGTCGAACTTTAAAATAAATATTGGACGAAAAAACTCTAACGTTCTCTAGAAATAAAGTCACATTCGACCAAAAAATGCTGTATTCACAAATTAAAACTTTTCGGCCTGATTTTGAATTAGTTGAGCACCAAAATAGATGCGGACAAAAAAATTCAAACATCCTTTAAAATAAAATCGCTTTTAACAAAAGAAACTCTCTATTCACAAATTAAAACTCTTGGGACCGAATTCAAATTAGTCAAGTTCTAATACAGATGTCAAACGAAAAAGAAACTCTGAACGTCCTTTGAAAATAAAGTCGCATTTGACAGAAAAAAACTCTATTCACAAATTAAACTTTTATAGCCCGATTTCGAGTTACTCAAGCTCCAAAATAGTTGTCAAACAAAAAATCTCGAACGCACACTCAAAAATAAAGTCGTATTTGACAAAAAAACATGACTCTATTATTATATTAAAAAATTTCAATGCAGATTTGAATCAATCGAGTTTCAAGACAAATATCAAACGAAGGAAAACGTCAAACTTTGTCTACAAATAGAGTCATATTTGACAAAACGCACTCTATTCTCAAAATAATATTTTTCGATACAAATTCAAATTAATCGAGCTTCAAAAGAGACGTCGGACGATAAAAAAGAACGTCGAGCGTTTAAAAGAGGGGCGGTGCCGGCCGTAAGAGGGAAAAGCACGTGACTAAGACCGCACTGCATGGGAGACAGTGGAAGCCAGTATGTCTAGTGAATTATTACTAGTTTATTTGGTCACATACATATTTTTATTATTATTTTTTATTCGATGTCCGATATCTATATTAAAATTTTATCGAAAAGTTTTATATTAAAGGATAAAAGTACTTCATGCCAAAGATGATTTCATATTCAAAAGGTATAATACATGAATAGAAACTCAAATTCGCGACTTCAGCTGAAAAACACTTCAACTTTGAGTATGTAGACACCTTAATTAATCTTCATTGTGTCAGTTGGACGCTCCAACTTGCAAAATGATCATCTAGTCATCACCAAAATTTATGTATCACGTCAGCGTCAGATGTCCGCGAGACATAGTAAGGATGAGTTGAAGTGTACTTTAGTTGATTAATTGAGATCGAGTTGAAGTGTCTAGATGTGCACTTTCGAAATTGGAATGCTTACTGCTTACTTGCCAATTAAGGAAAAATAAGTGTTAGGGGTCGTTTGGTAGCTGGTTAGAATTATGCAAGTATTAATAATACATATAGTAATCATGCGGGTATTAGCTATTTCATCTTCTACCCCTCATAAGATAATATACCAACTCGCTCATATACATGTATTAGTTATGCAAATTTTCAAATTATAAATCAAACATCGTATTAATCTTATATATGAATAACTTATTTTCTAACTAGCTACCAGACACTATATAACTTATACATGAATAAGTTACCTTTTTACTAGCTATCAAACGATCTCTTGATGTATTATGTATGTTGAGAACTTAAATTCGAAATTTTTTATCACTTCACCATAATCTTTGACGGACCCTTTTATCTTTTTTTTTCCAATGAAAACTTTTCAGATTATTCAGTGATTATATGCCACGTGTTACAATGACCACAGCACATGTTAGGCTGGCAAAAGTGGCTATATTTGCAACATGTGTCATGTAGAATCATTTTGGGACCTAATTATTGAATTATATCACGTATCTTTTATGATTTGCTTTTTATTATTAATTAAAAAGATGGTTTTTGTTTCTTACTTTACAATTGTCATTTTTGTTTTAACATGGAAAATGACACTTAGCTTTTAGCATTAACTATTTTTAAAAAAAATTAACTTTCTGTTCCTTATGTTCCAATTTATCTTTAAGGTATTTAATTTGAGTCGGTACGTAAAGAGAAAATGCACAGATACTTTAATATTGAAAAGGTGTAAGAAATTGGCTATGGTAATTTAACGAGAGACAGAGGTAACGTAATAAAATAAATATTGAAAGATGTGATTAGACATGATATGTCACATTTTTTGCTTATCGAGAATATACATGACTTTAGATAGGAGGTTACGAAGATCGCAAATGAGAGTAGAGGTTACTCCCTCCGTCCCTAAATAAGTGGTGTTTTTAGCTTGACACCCCCATAAGAAACTACTAATTCCTAGAAAATAAAGAGTGTTCTTACTAACTTATCCTTAATAAATACCTTGAAAAATATGTAATTCTTTAGTAATTTTTTGGTTATGGTAAAACTCTCTTTATTTAAAAAAGGGTAAAATTAAAAGAACATCATTAATGTCTTCTTGATTATCTAAAACACTCTTATTTAGAAACAGAGGGAGTAGTAGGCAGTGGCGAAGCTAAAAAAATTGTTAAGGGTATTCAAAACTTTAATATATACCTCTAAAAAGTTATTTTTAACCTATACACATGGGATTATTTTCTATATGCAAAATATAATTTTTCGACGAAGAGTGTTCCCAGGGACCACCCTTAGGTCAATGTAACTACGCCACTGGTAGTAGGTAGTTGAACATTGTTTTGCTTTTCTGCGAGATATATTTGGTTATAATTTGGTGAATCGTACCTATTTCTCCGTTCATACCAATAATAATAACATTATTCTCATAATTTTTTGTTCTACAATTTTTATTACGCCCCAATATTTCTTGTGCTTTAATATAAACTAATATTATCATGCGATATGCATTAGTGATATATATAGTACTTTGAACTAAAATTGGTGGCATATTTAATATTATCTGTTATTCAAGTGGCAAATGATATTCTTAGTGCTACGTTCTGTGCTAGTGTGCTGTATATTTGTCATAATCATGGTTGTTATATATCATTTCATAATTTATCGTTATAGACGTATAGTCGAAATTTTTATTAAGGTATTTTGAAATATAAAAAAAAAAGAAAACAACAAGAAAAGTGTGTGTGTATATATATATATAGTAATTTTGTGACTGTTATCTGAAACCTGACTTTTGAGGTTTGAAAAGTTTATATCGCGATAAGCTTTAAATTTGTAAAATAATTTAGATCATATTTTAAACTTAAAATATATAAATTCAAACAAAAAATGTGGGCTAGTATAAATTAATTATTTAAATTTAATAAATCAGATATGAATTTAATTAAAAGTTCAATTTCGTTGAGTTAGTCCATTAATTTCAGCGTCAAATGATTAGCTTTAAAATATGTATCATCTTATTCTAGAGATCTGGTTAGATTGATGCCACAGTAAAAAGACGTGACACACTAGATCAAATAAAAAAGTCAATAGAATTATGACATATGTTAAATGATATGATATACCTAATCAAATCAAAGGTTAATGGAATTATGCCACATTTAAGTTCAAGATTATATTCAAGATCAAGTTTCAAATCCTTATATTCAAAATATAAATTGAGATTAAATCCTTCAAAATTAAGGTCAAGACCCTTGAATAAGAGAAATCATAATACTAACATTTTTTAAGTCGAATTAGTCAGGCTTCAAAATGAATAATAAATGTTAGAGCTCGATTAATTTGGATTGAGAGGTAAAATGCTCCAAATCAAAGATGACAACATATCAAGGATTTAAACTCAAGATATCTGATTAACGATATATAAATACTTATCATTTCATCACAACCTCCGATGATTTTGACAGATGCCTAATATCATACTAAAGACTGTTGAAAATTCTATTAATTATTACAACTGAGTTCATATTTGGTGTCCTGAGAATTTAATACCTATCATTTTCTTTGATAGTATAATGTTTGACTAAAATCATATGATATTTAAAATAGTTCCAACAAATTGGGAATTTTCAAAGAGTGAGAAAATTGTAGGTGCCCAACTAAAAACATTCAATTTTATGCATTCAATTTTAGTTAATAAATACATTCAAATTTAGTTAATATTTCCCAAAGAGAAAATCATATCTGAATTTTTTTATGCATATCAAGTAATTAAAAATGTATTTTAATGACAAATATTAGGCAATTAAATCAAGTAGAGAAAAGAATGTCAATGGCATAAAATCACTTATAATTATGTGAATATATCTTCTTTTCCTTCCAGATGTTCGAAACTCACTGATTCGATTAATACAAAATAAACATTTTCTCAAATATTGTTATTGTTACCAATTTTTTCCCAAAACAGACTTATCTCCCAACTTTATTCACAAATTTCTTTTTAGAAATTACCGATGGATAACTTTTGTCGTAAAATAATAAATATTTGTTGCTAATCTTATTTAACGACAGATTAGCGACGTATTATCCCATGATCCTTTAGCTACGAGCTGTCTAGCGACATATTAGTGATTAATTTCGTGGCTAATTCCTATTATTTTTACCCTTGTTGTATTGATTCTTGAAACATTTCACCAAAACAAAAAAATATTAAAAAAAAGTAGGCAATCAAGAAAGAAGAGAATACTATTTTTTTCAAACTATGACAACTATCACCTAAGAAATAGTGGCTTAATTGGCTGCAATGAAATGGACATTACATATGACACATGAATTATTAAAATGGCCACAAAAAAAAAACGAGTTGCCTTAAATACCAAAATTAAAATGTACAGAAAAATAATAAAAATAAATAAATAATATTTATTACTTCTTGAGCTTTTAATGTGCTATATCGAGAGGAAACAATCAAGAGAAAAGGTAAAATACATGATCACTTTCTTTTTCTTAAATTTCTTTGTGTATATAAATTCTAACAAAGGATGAACACAAAGAAAATTACAAGTGGTCCTTAACAATGTAGAGCTAATTAAGGTGAAATTGAATTGGAGCTTAGATAGTTGAAAGTGAGAGGTGAGTTGTTTGGTGTCCTGTGGGGAGCGCCACCTCCAGAATGGGCCATGCAGTGCACAATTCAGATTAGTTGGGGGCTTTAGTGCGAGCATAGAACATCGGACACCGGATGAGTTGTTTAGTGTCTGTCCTGTTGGGAGCGCCACCTCCAGAATAAGCCATGCAGTGTGCAATTCGGATTAGCCGAACAAGAATTTTTAAAAAAACTAAAAAAAAGAATTGTTTTGGTGTCGGGTATCCGCCTTTGAGGTTCCGACTAATTCGAATTCACGTCATATAACACCATTAAAAGGGGGGAGCCACTACTGAAAATACAGAAATTTCTGATGGAATCGATCGAAAATCTGTCGAAAAAATTATTGATGAACCAAATTCTAACGGATTCAGTCAGACGTCCATAGGAAATTTCTTTTTTTCTTTTTTTAAATAGCAAGCGCTTCCTAACATGTTTTTTCCTATTTTTGTGAATTGGACACGAGACCTCGAATTAAAACCGGAGGGATCCTATTCATCCGGTCACAATTTTTGGTGAATTGTTAGTTTTGTATGAAAGGTGATTTTGGAAAAGTTAAGGGGGTAGTTGTGCTTGAAAAAAACAAAGGGTGGTGAGTTAGGTAAGGTTTCATGTGCATTGGGCCCTTTATTAGGGGAAAAAGGTATACTAGATTATAAATGCATTGAAAAGGTATGTAAAAGGGGAGAACATTATCATATTTATACCAAATTATATTAATTTATCAAGATTAATGATAAAATTGAAGTGAGGATATATATTAATTAATTATATATAATTTATAACAACAAATGAAATATTGCTTTCATTATTCATAGTTAGAAATATTGCCTACTAAAGTGAAAGGTAAATTCTATAAAATTATTATAAGACCTACAACGATATATGAGAGTAAACGTTAGATTGCTAAACATTTAACACATTCACATTCCACAAGATGCAAGAATACTATTGCAGAAATACGAATGCTAAGATGGACGTGCTGTTATGACCACATTTGCGAGAAGGTTCAAGTAGCAAACATCAAGGGTAAAATGAGAGGTCACTTGAAATGTTTTGGTCATGTTCTGCGTCAACCTCCAGAAGTACCATAAACCTAAAATCACACGGACAGAAGTTGTCCCAAAGGACCTATGATCATAAAACTTGGGTGAAATCTAAATAAGTGGAGTTATGAACATCAATTTCCTAAAGAGAAATATACAAATAAAAGATACAAAATGGGAAGACTAATAAGCAAGAAAAAACTAGCCTTCCCCTCTCCAATTGCCTGACTAATCTTTACATGTATGTATGATATAATACAATGAAAGTTTCTCTTGTTCATGTACTTTTGGGGATGATAAAAACGAGTAGCCGATGAACGTAGACTGTAGAACGATTTTATCGAGTTTTTCCGGGGTTATAACGTCTCTGAAATGCCAACGCTTACATTCTTCTGCTCCCTTTCTCACCAAAACCAGTGTCTTGCATCATCGCAACAAATTCATTGTAATCAATGCGCCCATCCTGAAATATCGATTGAGTTTGAGTGAAGATATTTGAAAAAATTCTACGTTCCTAGGCTTGACGTTGCATGGTTCTGTAAAAATTAATGAAGAAATTCAAAGAATGAGGACAGAGGGACGTACATTATCTTGATCAACTTCACGTATAAGTTCTTCGATGGGGATATTGCTCATCCCGAACTTCTCACAAGCTTGTTGGAGCTCATCCTTCGTGATGTACCCGCTACCATCTTGATCGAAATAAGAAAAAGCAGCATACATGTGATCCTCCTCCTGAATTTTATTTAGATGGAGCATAGCCGCTATAAACTCGCCATAGTCAATGGTACCACTATTATCAGTATCTGCCTGCAGTTTCACAAAGAAGCTTGTTTGAGAATGTATCGAATTTGACGATATATGATTAGGAATATGTTGAATGCCAACAGAAGCAACCACAAGAAAAAGTATTCATCATTTTCTAGTACAACAATCATAACCCCGAGTACTCGTTCAAAACCATCGCAATCTTTACCTATGTGACCATTTCGATCTCCCCCTATAAAGATTTGTTGTTCTCCTGGAACCCCTCCAACCAAGGTGTTCATATCCGCCCAAAACAGAAGCTAAAGCTAGGAATGAGTAAGACTCTGATGCGACGTTAAAGTGGGCGACCATCTTATCTAAAAGCTTAAATTGTTAGAGAGAACACACTTTTAATCAATTAGATTATGTCTCAACGATATGATTAGATAGTTACCCACTAGACAGCTTGGCTTTCAATCTAAGTGTGTATATATAATATATAGATTGGACCGGAGGCGAATCTAAGATTTCTAGAACATGGGTGCACCACTAAAGAAAAGAAAGAAAAAATGTATTAAGTGGGAATTCATTCCTAGTCCTCTAGGTAACTAACTCAACGTTCAACCAAGTTCACCATTTAGCCTTCTTATTATATGAGCGCCAACAGATAATATTATATCAATTTAAAAATATATATATATAAAGTACCTAGTTTTACGGAAAGACCACGAGTTCATGTGCCCCATATTTTTGCCTATAAATTCGCCCCTGGTTAGGAGTATATATCTAAAGGTTGTACCTCTGGAAAAGTTTGAGAAGAAGAAAATGGAAGGATGTACGGAGGATGCATCGGTTTATCCAAAGTCTTTACTAGCCTCTTTTCTTTGTGATACATCATTTACGAGCCATTCCTACTTTGATGGCTAGCGGAACACAGAAAATTGCAAAGAGCGTTCAAGGAATCATTTTAGCATTCTCTCGGCTAGAGGAGGATTCAGATTAGTTGGAGTATCTCTAAGATTCAGTATGAAAGGAGATTATTTGAGTGCTCAAGGTGATTGCATCTACATTTGTCTAGATCATGGAGTGGATACTGGCCACCTATAACAACCAGAGGCAGACCTATTAGAAGGTCAGGGGGTCACCAGACCCCGGTAATCTCGGAAAAAGGTTGTATATATATGTGTATATATCTTGAAGGACGAATATATACTTGATTAGGCACCGAATACACAAAGGTTTGTTGGAGCACTGGTCGAGTCTACAACTTAAGTTCTACTCGTGTTATGACCTAGGTTCGATTCCTAACTCTAGCAATACCTCAAATTTTCTAATACTGAGCAACAACTTTTCTTTCTCGTTCATATATTTGAAAGTTGAGTTCTCTTGGGACTACAATGTAAGAAAATTTCAAGATGAGCATCATTTCACGATATATGCACAAGAAGTCTCTTCTTCTACCTTGTTAATTAAACTCTTCCCCTTGTCGATAAATTTGTCGCGCACGACAAAAGTCTCCAGAGAAGAGTTAGTATATCTACAAATTTTAGTAAACATTTGAGAAGGTGAAGAAAAGATAGAAATTGCTGTTTTGATAGACATCTTTATCGTAAGGCTCAAAAATGGTTTTGATGTTTCGATACATAATAACTTCTTTATCTGCCAAAAATATTAAAATCAATTGCAAATGAATTCAATTCCACCTTTATCGCTGAAGTAAATTCTACTTTCAAATGAAACATGGAATAGTCTAACGGAGTATCTATTTCTACGATAAGAAAAGAGTGGCGTAAATGCTATTTCAAGGCATCTATGATTTATGTAAACATCTATCTTTTCATGTAAGGAATAAATTCTCATAGACAAAATAGCAAAATTATTTACTTACCGCTTGCATTAAACTAGTTATTTCTGAATCCTTCAGATCGGCACCTACTCTTTCCAAACCCGTCTTCAGTTCTTCCAACGTGATATTTCCACTGTTATCGGTGTCTATCATTTTGAACATTTCCTTGAGTCCTGCAATTTCCTCTGCAGACAGACTTTCAGCAATAACCTAAAAATAACAGACAGATTGGTCAGCAACAAAAATAGTTGGAAATTAGTATTAGTTGAGGATCACAGTGCTCAAAGGCTATGTTGCTCGGACTCTTGCCATTGGGTGCATGCCGGATCCTCCAAAAGTAGTGCATTTTTGGAGGATCTAACACAGGGGCGGCAACATTTTTGGAGAGTCCGAACAACGTAGCTCAAAGGTCCTAAGAATTAGAATAGCTTACTCTAACTGCTATCTTTTTTAATTTGTTCATTGCAGAAAATTGATTGAGACGACTCAGAACAGCAGAATCAAGAGGCTTATCTGGAGCTACCCCGCCAACACGGACCCATGGGTGACCTGAGATAATAAGAACATTCATTATTTAGATTTTTTTTTATCAAGTAAACATATTTTCATTCATAAAACATAGTCAAACATGCGTGATCTGTCCGTATACAAGGGATAGAATACCAATAGGTAAAGAATCTGCAAAAAGAAATGACTCTCTACAAACTCCACTCCATCTTCTATACAATTGGGAACTCTATGAGTGCACCAAAAGAAAATAAGGGATCGGAGGCTAGTCCTCAAATGAGAAAAGCTCGACTCTACCCCTTCAAAAGCTCTCCTATTTTTCTCTTTCCACACCACCCACATTAGCGCTAAGCAAGTTTCATGCTCTACGTCTTCTCCTCCTTCTCCCTCTTAGCCCAACAAGTACCAAACCACCTAAACATATCCCATCATAACCTCCTGGACAGACCACAAGGAAGAAGAAGAAGATCCACGTCCTCGCTCGTCTCCTTGCACATATAACACCATTTAGATTATAATTTCATAAGTAAGTACATGGAGTAACCTAAATTGGAAAGTGTTAAGAGTCTATGAATTTATTAACTACGTTTTTTGTTATTTCTCCCGTATCTTATCACCTTTGTTCTCTCCCACAAAAGAGCTCATATCAAAGGTCAACATCTTTTGCTCATATTTTAAAAATTCTGCACAAGAAAGTAGGAAAGACAACATGGAATCAGCAAGGAGCTACATTGCTCATAAATGTGGGCGATTTTGTGATATAAATCTCATCCAGAGGCGGAGCTAGAGTATAGCTAACGGGAAGAAATAAAATCTATTGAATATGTACAAATTATTAATTTAGAATCCATTAACTTAAAAGAACTAAAATCCCCAACCTATAAGCTTCAAATTCTGGCTCCGTCTCTGATCTCATCCTACCAACAATATGCCAAAGCACTCAACATCTAGTAACAAAACAATTGAGGTTCAAATATGATATCTTCTCTTCATATTCTTATTCCTTATTACGGCCACTTCATAAGAAATGTAACTCTTGTTCACAAAACAGCACTGAGAGTGAGCTGAAATACGTACAAATTTACGAACCATCTCTCTTTCAGCTATATGAGGGCCATTAGGGAGTGTAAAACCATTTACCATTTGCATTTTACACCAGAAGGCTAAATTCTGTAAAAATCTAATAATTCTACTTTTTGTTGCATATTCTCTGTTCTTTTCCTTCTAAACAACTAGATTTTCCTTAAATTCTACTTAATTCTCGAGCACCTCATATGTTTCACATAACAGTTATTGCAATTAATTGAGCCATTTGTCCACTTGCTTCAAATCCCGTCAGCACAAATTAAAGCAAGACTTCCGCTACAAAAGAAATGCAGATATTTGGGACATTAAGAATTAGTTTTACCACGGTTCTATCTAAGAATGACATTGAATGGAGTAGAGGACCATCATATCTGGGGAAAATAAGTATGCAGATGCCATGATCATATATACAATGAAGAAAGGGTGAGAAGTATCATAGCCAAACATTAAGGAAACACGACGATGCCACGAGCATAAAGGATCAGATTTGTGAAAAGTTGCATCTTACAAAGGACTTCATGGGCTGTCAGCCGCTTTTTCGGATCTCTCACAAGCATCTTTCTGACAAGATCTTTTGCACTTTCTGATATACTTGGCCAAGGTTCCGATACAAAGTCAAGTTCCCCTCTTAGAACCTGTTCAAATATTCCTTGCTCCGTCTCTGATTCATAACAACACGATACATGCAAGATGGACAAAATCATGTTAGCTTCGAGAATGATATAATCAAATTAAAAATTAAAACGGAAGAGATTCACGAGATCTGACCTTCCCAGAAGGGGGGCACTCCACTTAGTAAAATATAAATGATCACTCCAGCACTCCATATATCACATTCTTGACCATAATGTTTCCGCAAGACTTCTGGGGCAACATAATAAGGGCTTCCGACAACATCAGTGAAGATTTCACCTGGGGGTACAGAACTTTTTTCTTGATCAGGTGTCAGAAAGTCAGCTAATGAAACAGCTAGAAGAAATAGCAGGCAACAACAGCGAATTACTCTGAAAGAAGAACAACTACAGCCTACAACAAGCATTCGACAAACATCCTTGAGACTTCACATCCATAATAAAATAAGCTTAATGTGAATAAACAAGAAAAGAATAGCAGGTTTCTTGTTATTACACAACTTCCTCTCAAATGAAAGCAATGTTTGATATATACTGAACTTTCAAAGTCAAAAACAAATTTAATAGCCACATGAATTCCATTATAAACACAGATAAATGAGAAGGCAAGAAAACGATATATGCCCTCCCTCACTGTTTACTATGTCGGGATCAGATACCATGTCAGAACTAGATGCATGGGAAACTTACTTTACATGAAAAATGGTGAATGTAGATATTCCTAGAGTTGATTTATGGCGTATTTCTGAAACTGGAGTGGCCTTGTTGATTAAAGTAGAAGGTGCAGATTTTAAGTTCTTCACCTTACTACAGTAATGTTTATTACACTTCTTTTGAGCCGAGGGTCTATCGGAAACAACCTCTCTACCCCACAAAGATAGGGGTAAGGTTTGCGTACATCCTACCCTCCCCAGACCCCACTTGTAGGGTTACACTGCGTATGTTGTTGTAGCTTCCTACAGTAATGTAACTCAACTGAGTTTCTACGTAATTTTTGGCACAATCTTTGTGCTCTGCTTATAAAATCCATAAACCATCTACAAAAAATTAACTTGAGTCATCTATCTAACAAACTTCAGAACTTTGTGAAACTTGTAATTAGACCTACTAATTGAAGGAATGGATGCAAAATTATCAGTAATCATTATTAAAGAAAATGTGTGCAAGTGGACTACCTGGCTTGAAGAACACTGATAACCCAAAGTCAATTGTCTTCAACGGCGAATCCTCATCCTGGTTGATAAAAAGAAAGTTCTCGGGTTTCAGGTCCCTATGCATGACACCCATGGAATGGCATGCTTCCACGACACCTACAATTACCCTAGCAAGTTCAGCTGCCTTCTTCTCACTATAATGTCCTCTCTGTAAAATCCTGTCGAAAAGCTCCCCACCCGCACAAAGCTCCATCACGACATGTACTTCAACATCATCCTCATAAGCTCCCACTATTTGCACCACACTAGGGTGCCCTGCCAAGTGGTGCATAATCTGAATCTCCCTTCTTACATCCTCCACGTCTTCCTCAGTATTCAACTTCCTTTTAGCAATGGACTTACACGCCAATTCCTTTCCATGTACCTGTTAAGATTTTTTTGAAGAAAGATGCAAGCAACAAAGTTGAAAACATGGATGAAAATCTGTCTCTTATATTTCATTAACTATAGGGATTTTTAAATAACCACATAAACAAAATAGTAAACTCCTCCTACAACTAAAGCATTAGACTCTTACTACGACTAACAACTTGTTTGGATGATTGTTACATATCGTTTCATAACGTGTCATATTGTACAGTATTTACATGATGAATACAACGTTTGGATAGATGGTATCGTTTTCCAACATTATATAGTGTCACACTTCAGCAATATGAATGAATATGATACAATACAATAGGTAACAACCATCCAAACAACTGGTATAAAACTGAATATTCTAGTAAATCAAATATTAGATTCCTCTTACAACTAAAACGTAATTACTCTAGAAAAACTCTAGCAGCAGTAACAGATGCAACATTCACCAATACCTTGTCCACACATAAGAACGTCGTTCCGAATTGACAAATATTCTAGTAAATCAAATATTAGATTCCCCTTACAACTAAACAACTAATTGTTCTATAAAAAAAATTGTAGCATCAGTAACATATACAACATTCAACAGTACCTTGTCCACACATAAAAACGTTGTCCCGAATTGACCTTGTCCAAGCTTCCTCCCTAAGCTATAAATCTCCTTCAAATTTCCAGTCTTTCTTCCCAAAACAGAGTCGATTTTAAGCCCTATGCTCGATACTCGCTTAACATGACTAGGCTTGTTCTGTTTCACTCCCTCCACTGGCTTATTAACATTTGATGAATTCTTCTCATTGTTACCACCATACTCAGTAGTATCTGCACTAATCTTAAGGTGTGGGGGTGGGGTACTCTGAGTACCACCAGATCTACTAGTATCAGAACAGCCATTTACATTTGCTTTCGACGACGAACCCACTGATGAATTTTCTTGGGTTTTGTGGGAATTTGAATCCCCTTTGTTTGGAAGTGGTAAATGTTCTGGTTGCCTTGTTTTCCAAACAGCTGCTGTTACTGATTGCAAGAACCCATTGTTTCCCAATTTGGGTCCTATACATGTATTCCCCATTCAAACCCAAGAAAAAAAAGTCTCTTTCAATCAAATCCGTTGGTTTATCGGAAACATCCTTTCTACCTCGTAGGGGTAAAGCTTGCGTACACACTACCCTCTCCCGACCCCAGACTCCACTTGTGGGATTACGCTGGGTATGTTATTGACGTTGTTTCAATCAAATCCTTACATTTTTCTCTTTAATTCCCCCAAAAAAGACCTTTCAAGAACCAATAATCTTTTGCCCCACAAAAAGTTAATAGTACCCCTAAATTCAAGAAAAAAATTCTCTTTAATTCCCCAAAAACCCTTTCAAGAACCTATAATCTTTTGCCTCCCAAAATGTTAATACTACCCCTAAATTCAAGAAAAAAAAATTCTGTTGAATTCCCAAAAACCCTTTTCAAGAACCTATAATCTTTTGCCCACAAAAAATTAACACCACCCCTAAATTCAAGAAAAAAATTCTCTTCAATTCCCAAAAACCCTTTCAAGAACCTATAATCTTTTGCCCCCCCAAAAGTTAAATACTACCCCTAAAAATTCAAGAACCCAAAATCCAAAATTCAAGAAAAAAAACTATCTTTCAATCAAAATCCTTAACATTTTCTCTTTAATTCCCAAAAAACCCTTTCAAGAACCTATAATCTTTTGCCCCCAAAAAGTTAAATACTACCCCTAAAAATTCAAGAACCCAAAATTCAAGAAATTTTTTCTCTTTATCAAAATCTTTAACATTTTCTCTTTAATTCCCAAAAAACCCTTTCAAGAACGTATAATCTTTTGCCCTCAAAAAGTTAAATACTACCCCTAAAAATTCAAGAACCCAAAATTCAAGAAATGTTTTTCTCTTTCAATCAAAATCTTTAACATTTTCTCTTTAATTCGCAAAAAAACCCTTTCAAGAAACTATAATCTTTTGCCCCTAAATTGAAGAACCCTAAATTCCAGATTCCAAGAATCTGAAATTCAAGAATTCAGCAATAAAGATGAGTTCTTTTTTGAAGAAAACAATAAGAGAAATTAGCCTCAAAATTCGAAAAAAAAAATTAGGGAAAAATATTTGGGGGAAAGAAGGTGAGGAAATGTAGGTGGTGAAATGGATCGTTTGATTTTTGCAAAGTGTCCTCTCATGCATGCATGCACACGTACTCTTCTGTCCCTATTTACGTGGCACAATTAGAATTAACAACTTAAAATATTTAAAAGATATATAAAAAAAATTCGATCAAAGAAAAACTTGATTGACTTTTGATCCCACAAGGATTGAGTTTCAATTATACTAATTACTTATTGTTTTATTACTATTTGAAAAACTCGATAATTTGTGAACAAATGATTTTTAAAATTTAATAATGACTAATAGGGAAATATTCAACCCTCATTAAAGCATGAACATTTCTTGAGAATATATTCAATCTCTCTAATTCTTTCTAATAAGTATACTTCTTTTGGTTATACAATTAATAGAAAGAATCAAATTTTTTAATGTCTTTGCTGATCATGAAAGATTTCCTCTTATAGTTCAACAAATGTGGGGAACTCCAACTTCAAGGCATCCTATGAGAAAAGTATGGTTCAAGATCAAGCAAATAAGTTATATCATTTTAATAATAAAAAATAATGGCGCAGTCTTCCGGTGTTACGACTTGGTGCTCTCTTGTGAAGAGCCAAAAGCTCTTGATGTAGGGAGATTCGATCCAGTCTGTTCACTTCAATTTACACCCTATTTGAGACTAAAGCAGGCGAGGTTGCGACCTCGTCTTAAGGTTCAAAGGAATATGAGAACCATTTGCCATAACCCCGAGTAGTTTGACAAAGAGAAGGAGATTAAGAAGAAGTTGGAACACTGGACCCTAGTTGAGGAAAGTATTATGCCACAAAGGTCAAAAAATGCAATGGCTAAAATTAGATCACTCTAGCACTAAGTACTTTTTTGCAAATATGAAAGACAGGAAGGCTTAAAACAAGATCAGAACTAATTAAATTCACTAAGTCTCTTACTTCTTAATCAATGAGTTAGGCTAAAATAGCAAAAAACAAAAGGAGCAAAAACTGAACTTAATCTGGACTTGTTTGGCTTTGTGCATCCTCGATCAAACTTGTGTTCCTCTGGCGCTATGAAATGGGGGTCTTGGAATCAGCTTAAGTATTCCTTTTTTCTTTTTTTTGTCCAACTCATTTTATCTAATTTATATCTAATCTATTTTTAACTTGATGTCACTTGAGGGTAACCTGTTGTTCACTAAGGAGGCTATACAACATGAGATAATTGGTTTTTACTCCAAGCTTTTGGGTACTGCTGCTGCTACTTTGCCTGCAATTGATCCTACTGTCATGGTTGAAGGCAAAGGTCTAAGTAGAAGTTAACAATTGGATTTCATTAAGCCTGTTACTAGAGAAGAAGTGGCAAGTGCTCTACAAGCTATTGATAGAGACAAAGCCCCAGTGTATGATGTTATGAATGCCTACTTTTTCAAGAAAACCTTATCTATGATAGGTGATGCAGTCACTTATGCAATTTTAGATTTTTTTTTGAGTCAGGGAGAATGTTTAAACCTCTAAACTATACAAGTGTGACTCTAATTCCAAAAGGTGAAGAACCCTGCTACCATAAAGGAGTATCGACTCATCTCCTATTATACTACACTTTACAAAATTATATCTAAGGTGATCAAACATAGAATGAAGCCTATAATGGATTCTATTGTTGACCCTAGACAGACAACTTTTGTTCCAAGAAGAATGATCACAGATATATTATCCTAATTCATGAGATGATGAAAGGATATGGAAGGAAAGGGATCTCATCTAGATGTATGATGAAGATTGATATTCAGAAGGCTTATGATTCTGTGGAGTGACTATTTATTGAGCAAGTACTCAAAGCTCTAAACTTCCCTAATCTGTTTGTGCACTGGATCATGCAGTGCTTAAAATCAGTGTGTCTTACTCTATCACAATAAATGAAATGCCCTCCATGCCATTTGATGCAAAGAAAAGACTCAGACAAGGTGATCATGTCTCACCTTACTTATTTGTTATTGCAATGGAGTATCTAACTAGACCATTAAAGAGATTTGCAACAAAAAAAAGAGTTTAAGTTCCATCCCAAGTGTGCTAAGATGAGAATAATTCAATTTAAATTTGCTGATGATTTGCTTCTCTTTTGTAAGGGAGATACTCAGTCTGTTATTATGTTGTTTGATTGTTGTAATACATTCTCAGTCGATACTCGACTGAGCTCAATATACTTTGGAGGAATCCAAGCTGCCACTCAACAACAAATCTTACAGATTTTGGGGTTTGTTTAAGGAGATATGAAATTTAGGTACTTAGGAATTCCTCTAAGTATCAAGAGAATTTCTATGATGTAGTGTTAACCATTGGTGGAGAAGATTTTGGGAAGGATTATCTCAGGATTACCTCATGGACTACTAGATACTTGTCTTACTCTGAAAGACTACAATTGATTAAAAGTGTCCTTTTTTCCATTCAAATATTTTGATCATAAGTATTTGTCTTACCAAAGGTTATTCAAATAATGGAAGTCATTTGTAGAAGATCTTTTTGGACTGGCAGTGCAGAAATTTTCAAAAAGGCACTCATAACTTGGGATAAGATGTGTAGACCTATGTCTGCTGGTGGAGTAAATTTAATAGATCTGTCTGCTTGGAATAAGGCTGCTATATCAAAGCTCTTGTGGAATCTTTGCAAAAAGAAGGATAAACTATGGGTGCAATGAGTCTATAACTATTAGGACAACTTAAAGATGTGATGCCCAAGCAAGCTTCTTGGCTTCTACAAAAGATCTTTAAGGCCAAGAAATACTTCTTAGAAGCTGAATATACTAGACAAGAGGGGGAGAGCATGGATCAATTTCAGATCATAAGAATATATAAGAAGCTACAGAGTGAATTTTAGAAAGTAATATGGAAGAGACTAGTCTGTAACAACCTAGGTACAACTAAATGGATTTTCTTCCTCAGACTAGCCATTATTAACATATTGTACACAAAAGATAGGCTTGCAAAGTGGGAAATGCAAATCAATCATGTATATGTTCTATGTACTACTGAGCATGAATGCATAAGTCACATGTTCTTTGAATGTGACTATACCTCAAGAGTCTGGAGCAAGCTACTGAATTGGCTAAAGATTCATAGGAATATAATGACATGGGATGATAAGCTGGACTTGTGTAGAAGATGTGTTAGAGGTAAATCAGCAACAACTCATATAGTCAGGATGACTTTAGCAGCTTGCATTTACCATGTATGTAATGAAAGGAACAAAAGACTCTTTTTGAATATTCCAAGCACTTATGAGCAAATGGTTAGGCTAGTGTTAAATAATTCCTATAAATATGTCTAGAAATGTGAAAGTAGAAAGAAAATATGGATTAGTTAACAAAAAGATGGAAAGAAAATATGTCTAGAAATGTGAAAGTAGTGTTAAATGATTCCCTATAAATAGAAAAATACAAATTTATTTCGAATTTTTATGTGAAAATTTTAAAGTTAAAATACTAGTACTTTCTCTAGATTAGAATCTATATTCAACAAAACCTGATCAAAATAGTGGATAATTTGAGATATCTTCTACAATTATTAAATCAATAAAAATAATAATTTTAAACTTGACGTGTTTTATTCAAATTTTTCTAAATTAGCAATAGTCTTAGTTACCTCTTGAACTTGTCTATTTGATGCATGATAGCTTCTTCAAGTCCCATTTTCTTTTACTCGCATTGTAAGGCCACCACGAGGTAGACCTTGTGCCCATGCTATGACAAAAATTTATGTGCATATTATTATTAGAACTTATGCTAGATGGGATATAGATATAAATACCAACTTATTAACTTTCTATTTTAATTCGCCCAAATTTCAATTGATCTATACAATATGCACCAAGAAAAGTCATCTACTAACAATACACTAGAAAGATAGGTGCTAAATTACAAGGTTACAAATTAAATTAATTATTATATATATATATATTTAACAAACATATTCGTTTATTAACTCTCTATTTCAATCCGTTCATTTGGCACCCCTGATGTACCAATAAAAAAAAGCCATCTTCTAACAATAAACTAGAAAGAGAGATGCTAAATCCCCTATGAAAATGAAGGTTACAAATTAATTACCATACATATTTTTAAAAAATCTAGTTTTAAGCATAGCCACAAGATAAAACTAACATTTTAATGTATAAATAGAACTCCCATCTTTTCATTATCATTTACTATTGGTTTCTCTCCATTGTTTTTTCTCCTTCTTATATATACCCAATAAGGGATAAAAAACAATGGCTCCTCTAAAACAAACTATTTTTGTTATTGCAATTGCCTTCTTTCTCACAATTCCCTCTAATGCATTTGACTATTCATTAAAAATATCTCTTTCTCCATCCTCTCTTCCCACTACTCAAATCTTGGATGTACCCCAAAATTTAGCTCAAGTTGCTGTTGGTGTATCAAGTGAAAATGTTCCATCATTTGTGAAAGCAACTATGGTTGGCACAATGTCCAAGACTGAAGAATTCATCCAAAATGTCATTGAGAAAAAATTGGCTATTAGTGCAAAAATGGACCATTTTCATAAGGATTGTCTTGAGACATGCAAGGAGGTTTATGAAGATGCAATTGATGCCATGAAGAAGGCATCACAAGATGTCAAACAAGAGAATTTTTACAAAGCAAATGTGGATCTTAGTGCAATGTATTCATTCATTGACACTTGTAATGATTGTGTTGTTCAAACAAAAGAGAATGATCCTGCCTTCCAAACATTCCAAAAGTGGGCAAAAGGCATTGCTAGTGATTGTCTTGAAATAGTTTCTAAGGAATACTATAAGAACTAATATGGTATTCAATTTCATCTTTTAAGTTATATACATCGATCAATGTAAAATCAGGTCATCACAAAATATTTATAGAAGCCTTTCATAAAGATGAGATTTGTAATTTTCACAAATATAGGTGACATGATTATATATATATATACAGTGTAAGAATTTCTCACACTTTCGATGTAATTTATATTTTCTTGATGGACAACATGATGAAGAAAAAGAAAAATGTTACTTATTTATACCCCTGCGTTTTAATTAATGTGTCTTATTTATTTTTGAATCTATTTAAGAAAAAAAATTATATTTAACAATTTCTTTAACTAACACCTCATGTTCCATGTTTAAAATTAAAATTTAAAAGTTTTCATTACTTTTTAAGATTTTGGCATCAAACTAAAATAAGATATATAACATTAAACGAAGATAATATTATAATAAACTTGTTTAATTTGCTCGAAACAATATATATATATAAATGTTGCGTGTGAATCCACATGCAAAGAAAAGCAGACGGCTTAGTGGTATTCGTGCATCGGCACAACATATATATATATATATATATATATATATATATATATATATATATCCATTTATTAACTCCCTATTTTAACCCGCTCAAATTTTAACACATCAATTTAACACCCCAACATGCACCTAAAAAGTCATCTACTAACAATAAACTAGAAAGAGAGGTGCTAAATTACTAGGTTACAAATTAAATTAATTGTTATATATATTTAACAAACATATCCATTTATTAACTCTATATTTTAACCCTCTCCCCCCCCCCCCCCCCCCCCCCCCCCCCCCCCCCCACTTCCCAAATTTCAACCCGTCCATTTAGCACCAGAACATTCACCAAGAAAAGTCATCTACTAACAATAAACTAGAAAGAGAGGTGCTAAATTACTAGTGAAATAAAGGTTACAAATTGAATTAATTACTATATACATTTAACAAAAATATCCATTTATTGACTCCATATTTTAACCCCATCCCCCCTCCCCAAATTTCAACCCGTTCATTCGACACCTCAGCATACACAAAGAAAAGCCATCTACTAACAATAAACTAGAAAGATAGGTACTAAATTACAAGATTACAAATCAAATTAATTACTATAAATATATTTTAAAATATCCATTTATTAACTCCTTATTTTAATCCGTCAATTTGGCACCCCGACATGCAACAAAAAAAGGACATCTTCTAACAATAAACTAGAAAGAGAGGTGTTAAATTCCCTATGAGAATGAAGGTTACAAACTAATTACCATACATATTTAGAACACAATCTATTTTTAAGCATAGCCACAAGATAAAAAACTAATTTTTTTAATGTATAAATATTACACTCCCATTTTTTTTCATAATCATCTACCCCATTGTTTTTTCTCCTTCTTTTTATAGACCAAATAAGGGATAAAAAACAATGGCTCCTCTAATACAAACTCTTTTTGTTATTGCAATTGCCTTCTTCCTCACAATTCCCTCTAATGAATCTCTTCCCACTACTCGAATCTTGAATGGTCCCAAAAAATTACCTCAAGTTGAAAATGTCCCATCATTTGTGCAAGCAACTATGGCTAGCACAATATTCAAAACACAAGAATTCATCCGCAATGTCATTGATAAGAAATTGGCTATGAGTGCAAAAATGGACCATTTTCATAAGGATTGTCTTGAGTCATGCAAAGAGGTTTATGAAGATGCAATTGATGCCATGAAGAAGGCAACACAAGATGTCAAACAACGGAGTTTTTACAAAGCAAATGTGGATCTTAGTGCAATGTATTCATTCATTGAGACTTGTAATGATTGTATTGTTAAGTCAAATGAGAAAGACCCTGCCTTCCAAGGATTCAGAAATTGGGCAAAAGGCATTGCTAATGATTGTCTTGCTAAAGTTTCTAAGGCATACTATGAAAATTAATATGGTATTCCATTTCTGTCCTTTAAGTTATATACATCGATCAATGTAAAATCAGGCCATCGGAAGATATTTGTAAAAATCTTCATAAAGATGATATTTATGTAATTCTTACAAATATAGCCATATAGGTGGCATGATTGCAGTGTGAGAATTTCTTACACTTACGATGTAGTTTATATTGTCTTGATGGACAACATGAAGAAGAAAAAGAAAAATGTTATTTATTATCCCCCTACGTTTTAATTAACTAGTTCCTTGACACATGCGTTGCACGTGTACGTCGACTTATATAATAACACATTTGAGATCTATTTGTCTTGTTAGATAATATTAGAAAATATTTTAGGATTTCTTCTAACGGCTAAATGCTACAGAAATTAAAGATAGAAAAATTTTAATTTTATTAATTTCATCCTCCTTTATGCCAAAATTGACGGGAAAAGGGATAATAACTCATACCAGCACACGGCATATTCTCTCTTTATCACACTCCAAAATACATTAATTTAGTCAATAAGATCTGGAATTGGTACTGTAGTGATAATAAGAAGATCAAATCCTCCACCTTCATATTGTTTTGAAGTATCAACCCTAAATATGTCATGCTTCAAGTTATAGACTAACTATACAAAATTATTACTTATACAATATTTATTTTGATTGTTACTTAATTACATTGAATCGTACCATTAAATCTATCGTTACATAATGACAAAAAACGTCATTTTATGCAACAATCATTTTGGTGTGGTTGCATTGTTGCGTTATCTTTTTCTCATTTTAGTTTTTATAATATCCAATTATCCTATTTTATCCTTTACCTTATCTTTTTTATATTAACTCTACCCATATTTTAATTTTTTTAAAAAATAATATTGTAGGTTTATCATTCAAATTGCTAATGTTTAGCATTATGTAACGATGAAAAATGTTAAAATCTATCCAAACATTATAATAAGCAAAATAATATACTACAATACAATTTCATAGGTTATGAAACCATAACAACCATCCAAACAAACTATTAGTAAGCAATGATACAATTGTTCATTGACAAAATATGATCGCCAAATAAAAAAGAGAGACCCCTGCAATGTCAATAGTCTTAATAATGAATATATTAAGTATGGTCTACTTTAAACTTACGTCTTCAGACTTCTTGAAAGAAAAAAGATTGTTAAAAGGTTGTGACTTACTCTTGCTTTGCTCGTTCGCTCCTTCTTAATCATTAAACGTCCAGTAACTTTTCTCTAAAATAATTTATAAGTTACTGCCCCTCGCCCTCCCCATAAACAAAAAACTGAGGCTAGTCTTCTAAATTTATAGTCAACGAAAAGGTAGTATGAAGAGGTGCTTATTGTGACTTATCCGAAAAGTCACAACTTATAGGAAAAGTCACAACTCATCGAAAAGATCACAACCCATTCAATATGAAAAGGTGCCTACTCAAAATGCATCCATTCGAAAAAACACCTATTTATTTTTCATTCACGCCTCTTAAAGACCCAACAAATAATTTAGGCAGCAAAAATAACAAAAGAATCTTGTCTGCTACAACTTCAACCTTTATAGCTCAGAGGTTATTTAAGAGACTGAAATTTTAAGATATTGTTCGTATTTGAACCTATTTTCATTGTAATTGATTGCGTTGAGTAAGGAGTTTTCCAGAGTTCTATAACTTATAAATGCACCACTTTCTAGAATTCTGGATGCACCTACAAGCCCCCAGTAGGCGAACCAATCCCTGTAGCCCAGAACGGTTAGTAATGGGTTACTACCTAACCAATTCGCACAACAAGCTGAAATAAGCGGAAGCAGAATGTAAGGATACACATAGCGAAAGTAAAACCCGAATTTATATATACATAAAGGGAACTACACCGACCCCAAGACTTGGTATCGATAGTACAAAAACTTCTAATAGAGTACAAGTGCTAGAAGTAACAAAATACAATACAAATTTATCTCCGAAAGTACAAGGAGCAACAGTATAACAGATGAGATGTAGACAAGCCCGGACCGTCAGGAGCTCACCCTAATATCGAACCTCCCAAAAAAAGTACGAGTCTCCAACGCGATCAACGGCGAAAACTCAACTAATATCTGCACCACAAAGTGCAGAAGTGTAGTATGAGCACCAAGACAACGGGTACTCAGTAGGCATCATCGGCCGACTGAGCGCATATAAGATATAAAAGCAGTAAGTAACAAATAGCAAGAAAGCAGTCACTGAAGCAATAAGCAAGGCACAAGGAGATGTCACAGATCATCAACAACCAAGAGCTACAGGTAACACATGCCAGCATAGAGGATATAACTACACAGAATCACAGGTGAAGGAAAGGAGAACGCACCTGGAGTCCTTGCACCACAATATAAGTAAGTAGAGAGAGAGAGAGAGAATGGCGGTATACCGATAACCTCAAGTAAAGGAAAAGAAGGGAAGCAGTCTATCATACTCAAAAGTGGAATCAACAAGTATAAGGAAATCACAACACCAATCCAATTACAAGATAGCCATCACTAATCCTTCAAGAACCGGGTGCCAAGACAAGCTCTAAATAAATACAAGAGTAAATATAATCTACCTACAATCCCAACGGCCGTCCATACAATCGAGGAACGCAATCAAGTGAATACAAACCCTCCGGCCGCCCATACAACCGGAACGTACACTGAACACACAGCAAACAAGGGTGGAATCCAATGCATGATAATGATGTGATGTGATAGTAACCGGTATGTTCCCCCTCAGGTACCTCTCAGGCCCATATAGAGGTGGGACCCATGGAAGGCTCATTCCCGTGTACCTCTCCTCCGCCGTACACCCCCTTTCCTAGCACGCTGCGTCGGCCCATAGCCTGTGGCCCAGGAACGATGGGGTTCATGGAGGTCTACCCCTCGACCACATACGAAGACTCAATCTCAAAACGCGTCCTCCGGAATCGAGTCCAGGTTCAAGTAGTGGCTAAGTCTCAAATGTATCTCAAAACTTGAAATCTCGTAGCACATGCCCGGCTTTGACCTGGGTCTAAAACAGTAGTAGTAATCTCAAAAGACTCTCTAAAAGGTTGCCCGAAGTATACTTGGGTCTAAATCAGTGATAAAAGCCTCAGTAACCCTCTCAAAGGGTGCCCGGAGTGTGGCCGGGTCTAAAACTGTAGTAAATCAAGTCTAGAAAGTACTCCGCCCGACAAAGACTAGAATCAGTAATAAAATCAAGTCTGGTGCTCCGCCCGGCAGAGACTAGTATCAATAATAAAACCAAGTCCAAAATCATCCAAAATCCCTTTTTTCTCATCATATATACCAAAAATGGGCCCTGGGGCCATGCAAGTTTAGGAAAACCATCTATGGTGGCTCGCAGCCAAAATCGAAGTAAAACATGCAGGGGAAAACCTTTTACATGGATGATATGCTCACACACAAATATAAATTAGCCCAACGGCTCACAACAATTCCTATCAGCCCTCACAGGCCCAACAGCTACTCAGCAGACATAACCAGCCTGAAAGGATAATCTCTATGTCCGGGACTCGCGGACATTCCCAAATAACCCACCATCTATGTTCCAGAGTCAATACAAGGCCACACAGGACCACAAGGGTAATACACAATACTACGCGAATACTACACACATCGTATGAAATAAACGGACGAACAAGGCGGACCAGGTCTGGGGTACCAACCTATAACAATCCACCCAAGGATGTTAATTAATGCAGTTATAGCCTATATACGCAGAGTCTAGATAGGGAAAGCCATAACCTACCTGTCGTCCAGCTATCTGCGGGGACGGCGTCGTCCAGGCTCGAACTACTGCTCCGAGAAGCTTTGAAACAAAATCAGACTCGAATAACTTGACGTGGATAATCGATTTTCTTACGGGAATCAAATATCACATCAAAAGATCCTTCCCACAAATCCCCTTCTTATCGTGAAAGAGAGCATATGTATATATATGTACAAAATATGGAATTTATAAATAATTGAAGTAGAGAATGGTTGAATAACCTATTTGAAATTGTAAGTATATGTGAATTTATGTTCAGCAATTTGGAACAAAGTCATTTGCTAAAAATAGAATATTTGAGTGGGAATCTACATATACATATATATATATAATAACATATATATATATATATATATATATATATACATATATATATATATATGATATTATTATAGTATATATATATATATATCATATATTATATATATATATATATATATATATATATATATATATATATATGTCAAGAACATGTGGCAAGTGATCAAGTGCTTAGTGGCATCAATATTTTGGTGTACCTCCCCATCACTTCCACGTGGAAGTGGTGGTGCCAATACCCTCCAATTTTAATTTCATTATATATATATTCGGATATTGCATAGGTTCATGACAAAATAAATATATTTTTTTGAATATATCATAATAAATAGAAAAACATTTCAAATAAAATCTACTATATTAAAATAGTAATTTCCAACCTTACTAAGTTTACTATCCCCGTTAAAATATTAATAATTTTGTAAAACTCTTATTAAATAAATACATACTCAAATATATCATAACAAAGGTATTTTTCATAAACATTTAAAATATTTTAGGAAGGCAATAAAAATATAACTTTTTACCACATTCAACTTTTAAATAAAATATTTTCAAATACGAGCGATTTCAATAAAATTCTCAAATTTAGGCTCACAAGCCTTGGATACGGGACGAAGGTTAAGGTCATACAATCGCAAATCACTACCGCACGATTTTGATAACTCAACTCTTAAAATTCGGCTCTAAAACAGGGAAATGACCATATAGACCACACGAAGCCATAAATGACTTGGGGCCGCTACAGGTAAGCTCTAACAATACAAGAAAGGCGAAAATGCGTAAATGATCAGAAGGGTCATTACATCATCCACGAAAGAAAGAAACACTAGAGATTTAAGAACAACGAATACGAAGCCTGCACTACTCTCTTGGACAACTCGGGTAGCCTCCTCGGCCGGACGACACCCAACAAAACGAAGCCACGAAAAGCAACCAAGCCTAAACTCCTAACTAGACAAGCTAGATTCCAAATTCAAAAGCCAAAGCTCCAAGAGGCTGCCAACCCAAACTGAACCTCGAGAACCTCAACCAGAAAGCACCGACACAACACCGAAACCAGAGAAGCAAGGCGATCACCACACAGAACTCAAATCTTCGAAACCATAACCAAGTTTGCCAGAAAAGCCCACAATCAAAACTCTAACTCATGAACCTGCCGATTCCACAAAACCCTTTCATTCTGAGCTGAGTCCTTTTTGCACCATAACAGGAAGTTGCACACCAGTCTAACACTCACCCATCATCGATGCATCAACTGAAACACTGGAAATACACAGTTTTTGCTTATACTCTAACATGAATGAAGTCACCCTTTATACTCAAGTTCTATCCAAATCAAGCTATAGTTTACTAACTTTTGCCATCCAAGATAACAATACGATGCATATCGTTAAAAGTTGTAGTCACCTGTCCCGACTAACCATCAACCAATGAACGGACACTTTTGTTAACATCAAACTCGATAACTGAACCCAGCTGAACCAACCATCTAGACCCGACTGAACTTTGCACACCAAAGTTAGGAAAGGCACATGTGGATACCTTGTGTTGACGGAGAACTTCCAAACTATAGAACGAACCCACCTTCGCTGCACCGCGTCAAGTCTGAATCAACTGAAAGCGAATGAACCAGGGCAACCTACCCAACAGACCCAAACCAAAACCAAGATCCTGCCAGTAGTGTGGTAAGCCTACCACAAAGTCCATAGTCATTAGCTAAGCTTCTAACTCTAAGAAACACTGTTGCAACTCCGAATACTCGAACACCATTCTGATTTGAAATCGTCTTACCAAGATCACCTCGAGAAGAAGTCCACCATGCCACGAATATCAAGTCCAAACACCCCGAAGGCAAAGGAAAAAGGTGTCTGGGGTTCAAAGTTACCATCTAGCCATAGAAATTTTTGCATATACCTTCAACTCATTCCTTTGGCTCGAATCAACCGCTTTACCGGATCTGCAAACAACCAACCACTTCGAAGCATATATCATAACGAACTTCTAGTCCATACTGGCCGAGTCTAACCAACACTGGAATCCCACATAAACAACTACCAAATAACCTAGAATAAGGAAATTTTATACCCACTCAAGGGAACTAGCAAAGAAGCAATATGTCCAGTCACCTGGTCTTTAGGATTCTTACGATAGCAGGCGAGACTAAGCAGAAATACAAAGTCTAGGTAATTCTTTATCCATTCTACCGGATCAATCACATTTGAGACTTAAGGAAGGAGAATTGACGGCATCTCCTTCGAGAAGAGTCCATATTCTTTCAGTAATACTATGAGATAGATTAGGAAAGACTTCATTTTCTGGGTCAAGGTTCGCATTTAGCTGAGGTTAAATTAACCTTAAAAACTTTGTTGCACAAAACTTGCAAAATTCAAACTAAACAAAAAAAGGAAAAAAGATAGGGTTGAAGTATCAACCCTAAATATCTCATGCTTCAAATTATAGACTAACTACACAAAATTATAACTTATATAATATTTATTTTAATTGTTGCTTAAATTACATTGAATCATATCATTAAATCTATCGTTATGTAATGAAAAAAATATCTCATTTTATGTAACAATTAATTTGGTGTGGTTGCATTGTTGCGTTATCTTTTCTTATTTTTATTTTTGTATTATCCATTTATCCTACTTTATCCTTTACCTTATCTTTTTTATAATAACTCTACCCATATTTTAATTTTTGTTATTAAATAATATTGTAGGTTTATCATTCAAATTGCTAATGTTTGACATTATGTAACGACAAAAAATGTTAAAATCTATCCAAATATTGTAGTAAACAAAATAATATATTTCAATACAATTCTATAGGTTATGAAACCATAATTACCATCCAAACAAACTATTAGTAAACAATGATAAATTGTATATCAAAACCATTGTTCATTAACAAAATACAATCACCAAATAAAATAAGCATAACCTTTGCACTGTCAATAGTCTTAATAATGAATGTATTAAGTGTGATCTACTTTAAACTTACGTCTAGAGTCTTCTTGAAAGAAAAAAGATTGTTAAAAAGTCGTGACTTACTCTAGCTTTGCTCGTTTCCTCCTTCTTCGTCATTAAACACCCAGTAACTTTTCTCCAAAATAATTTATAGGTTTTTGTCCCTCGTCCTCCCCACAAACAAAAGAGTTTTCATGAGTAGGTTTATTAAAAAGACCATTCCAGCCACGACTTGCTTAGAAGAAGATTGAAAACACCAACTTTTTCGATATTTCATGTGTTGCCTCGAGACAAATCAAAACACTGACAACTTTTCAAGTTATTTGTAGGTTATCCTCGCTTTCTTCATTTTTGTGTAAATCAATAGACACAAATAAAGAAAACACCAATTTATAAACTTGATTAGAAATGCTTGACGATATTTATAGATATACATTGCATTTAAAAGGGGATTATGTGTTTAATGGTTGTGACCCTTCCTAAGGGGTATTCAGATAGATTGTCTTTAGTTTGATAAGAAGGATATTTTAGTAATTTGAGTTTAGGGATATTTTAGTAATTTCACTTTAAATTTTTTAAGTTCATGCTTTTAAGATAGTATAGACGTGTCTTATTTTGTTCTTGAATCTGCTTAAGAAAAATATCATTTTGTATATTTAACAGTTCTTTAATTCTAACATCCCATGTGCCATGTTTAAAATCAAAATTCAAAAGTTTTTATTACTTTTTAAAATTTTGCGTCAAACTAAAATAAGATACATAAAATTAAAAGAAGAGAATATTATGATCATAAACTTGTTTGCTCGAAAAACAAAGTGATGACTTTTGTAACATGTACACATAGAATGGAAAAACGCTAGTGCAATCAGATCTATCTATAACATCCATTAATTATAACAGATTTTTTTGAGATCAATATTTTATGTTATATTTTATCTTTTTGTAATAATTTTTTTAATCTATAATAATAAATCCATCATTATAACGATATACTTTTAGTAAAATTACTTTTTTAGAACATCTTTACTCAAATATTTACGTATTATTATCTTATAATAGTTAAAAAATAATTTATTCATTTTTTATTAGAGATATAAACTTAATAATTTTGTAAGTTCCGACAAGGAATTTGAAACGTCAAAAACTCTTGTGAACTTGAAAAGGAGAAATTAAAAGATGAAATTGAGGACTTTTTTGTATTATGTCATTTTTCACTCATTCCCACTTTACATATATTCCTTCGGCCAATTATGTCATTTTATCATCATTTATTTGGGTAACAACGAAACAAAATTAAATATCGGAACAAACGAGATTGTTATAAAGAGGTATGTTCTCTATTTCCTCTACTGAATTTCATGCGACTTCGTCCATCCTTTTTATTCATAAGTAAGTTTTTCTGCATGGTGTATTTTAACTCTTAATTTCATTTTTTTCACTCACTTTCTTATTTTTGGTTCAAACAGTAAGTTCTTCGACACTCAAAGCAATATAGTATGCTCCTTCTATGTTTTTCAGAATAGACAAATATAATTCATTCAGCTCGAATATTGTCTTGTCTATTCGAACATATTTTAACATGATACACTCCCTCCTTTTTCCTTTTTTTTTGGTTATTGTGAATATGGAAAAGGGATTATAAGGTGGAGAATTCATCCCTACCAATAAGGGGAAAGTTCGTAGTTAACAATGAAGGTTACAAACTAATTATCATCCATATTTAAACCACAATCTATTTTCAAGCATAGCCACAAGATAAAACTAACTTTTTAATGTATAAATATCACCCCCCATTTTTCATAATCATTTACCATTGTTTTTTCTCCTTCTTTCTATAGATCCAATAAGGGATAAAAAACAATGGCTCCTCCAAGACAAACTTTTCTTGTTATTGCAATTGCCTTCTTCCTCACAATTCCCTCTATTGCATCTCTTCCTCCATCCTCTCTTCCCAATGTCCCATCATTTGTGAAAACAAGTATGGGTGACACAACATTCAAGACTCAAGAATTCATCCACAATGTCATTGAGAAGAAATTGGCAAATAGTGCACAAATGGACCATTTTCATAAGGATTGTCTTGAGACATGCAAGAACGTTTATGAAGATGCAATTGATACCATGAAGAAGGTAACACAAGATGTTGAACAAGAAAATTTTACCAAAGCAAATTTAGATCTTAGTGCAATATATTCATTCTTTTCAACTTGTAGTGATTGTGTTGTTGAGACAAATGAGAAAGACGACCCTGCCTTTGAAAATTTCAAAAAGTTGGCACAAGGCATTGTTAGTGATTGTCTTGCTAAGGTTCCCAAGAAAAATTAATATGGTATTCTATTTTCTTTTTTAAGTTATATACACAGATCAATGTAAAATCAGGTCATCAAAAGATATTCAGAAATGTCTTCATAAAGATGAGATCTGTAATTTTGACATGATTATATATAGTGTAAGAATTTCTTACACTTACGATGTAATTTATATTGTTTTGGTGGACAACCTGACGAAGGAAAAAAAAATGTTATTTAATTTGTTATACTCATGTGTTTTCATTAATGTGTCTTATTTCTTTTTTTGAATTTACTTAAGAAAAATATTATTTTTTATATTTAATAATTCTTTAATTCTAATGTCCCATATGCCAGGTTTATATGAAGAGAATATTATGATAAACTTGTTTGCTCAAAAAACATAGTGATGCCTTTTGTAACATGTACACATAGAATGGAGAAACGTTAGTACAATCAAATCTCTCTATAATATTCATTAACTATAATAACTAATTATTCTTTAGGATCAAGCCAGTCAACAGGCTATTCTGGGTATGCTACAGTTCTCTCAAGGAAGCTTTACTTTCAGATATTTGGGTGTCCCATTGAGTACTACGAGACTATCAACTAGTCAATTTTTTTTTTTTTTGATAATTTGCATAAAAAATACCTTCAACAACTTATTTTGTTTGAAATCTCTTTTTTATTCTTGTGCTTAAAGAGCACTTATCAATTCTGCAAGAGAGATGGTAGAGAGATCTTTAGACTCTTTCAAAGTGGAGATTTTGGATTAAAATCTCTCATGAATAGTCACAAGATTTTTTTTCCTATTCTATTATCTTTAAAATCCTCGCCAAGTAACCTGATTCTATTGACAATCAAAGAAATTTTGTCAGAATACTTAGTGATGGTCTCACCCTCTTACATTCTAAGAGATTAAATCTCTTTTCAAATTTAGAATTTGATTTTGTCTGCTTCACTCACTTCCTTGGTACTCCTTTTGGAGTTTTTTCCAAGCTTTTCTTGCCGTCTCACATGCAATGATTTTTGAGAAGATTGAATCTGCAATTGAATTTTGAATTACAATTTTGCTTTTGTATTTTTTGATTTTCTCTTCTGAGAGAAGTTTGATTTCTGTTGCAATAGGATTTTCAGGAAGTGATTGTATGGGTTTATCTTCCATTACGATTTTTCACAAATCATAAGCTTCAAGATAAGATTTCATCTTAACTGCCCAAATTTGATAGTTTTCACCAGTAAAGATTTGTGGGGCATTGAAAGATAGAGATTGCTTGTCATGGTTTGAAAAACAAGATTTAAAATAATATGGGTTAAAAATCTTTAAAAAAAAATTAGCCCTGCGTTAAAAATAAAAACACGGGTTAAAATTGAGTTGAAAATAAGTATGGATCAAAAGATAGTTGAAAGTTCTTTTTCAATGAACTCACAGATCCATTGAGATCAATGGAAGGCGCTAATACCACTATTATGAAATCGAAGAAACTAGAAAGAAAATTAAAGAGAGAATGAATGATAAATCTTTGTATTGATTCTTGCATTGATTCAAATAGAAGAGTACATCACTATTTATAAATAATTAAAGAAAATAAAATAAGGAGAATATAATTCATTCAGCTCGAATATTGTCTTGTCTATTCGAACATATTTTAACATGATACACTCCCTCCTTTTTCCTTTTTTTTTGGTTATTGTGAATATGGAAAAGGGATTATAAAGTGGAGAATTCATCCCTACCAATAAGGGGAAAGTTCGTAGTTAACAATGAAGGTTACAAACTAATTATCATCCATATTTAAACCACAATCTATTTTCAAGCATAGCCACAAGATAAAACTAACCTTTTAATGTATAAATATTACCCCCCATTTTTCATAATCATTTACCATTGTTTTTTCTCCTTCTTTCTATAGATCCAATAAGGGATAAAAAACAATGGCTCCTCCAAGACAAACTTTTCTTGTTATTGCAATTGCCTTCTTCCTCACAATTCCCTCTATTGCATCTCTTCCTCCATCCTCTCTTCCCAATGTCCCATCATTTGTGAAAACAAGTATGGGTGACACAACATTCAAGACTCAAGAATTCATCCACAATGTCATTGAGAAGAAATTGGCAAATAGTGCACAAATGGACCATTTTCATAAGGATTGTCTTGAGACATGCAAGAACGTTTATGAAGATGCAATTGATACCATGAAGAAGGTAACACAAGATGTTGAACAAGAAAATTTTACCAAAGCAAATTTAGATCTTAGTGCAATATATTCATTCTTTTCAACTTGTAGTGATTGTGTTGTTGAGACAAATGAGAAAGACGACCCTGCCTTTGAAAATTTCAAAAAGTTGGCACAAGGCATTGTTAGTGATTGTCTTGCTAAGGTTCCCAAGAAAAATTAATATGGTATTCTATTTTCTTTTTTAAGTTATATACACAGATCAATGTAAAATCAGGTCATCAAAAGATATTCAGAAATGTCTTCATAAAGATGAGATCTGTAATTTTGACATGATTATATATAGTGTAAGAATTTCTTACACTTACGATGTAATTTATATTGTTTTGGTGGACAACATGACGAAGGAAAAGAAAAATGTTATTTAATTTGTTATACTCATGTGTTTTAATTAATGTGTCTTATTTCTTTTTTTGAATTTACTTAAGAAAAATATTATTTCTTATATTTAATAATTCTTTAATTCTAATGTCCCATATGCCAGGTTTATATGAAGAGAATATTATGATAAACTTGTTTGCTCAAAAAACATAGTGATGCCTTTTGTAACATGTACACATAGAATGGAGAAACGTTAGTACAATCAAATCTCTCTATAATATTCATTAACTATAATAACTAATTATTCTTTAAGATCAAGCCAGTCAACAGGCTATTCTGGGTATGCTACAGTTCTCTCAAGGAAGCTTTACTTTCAGATATTTGGGTGTCCCATTGAGTACTACGAGACTATCAACTAGTCAATTTTTTTTTTGATAATTTGCATAAAAAATACCTTCAACAACTTATTTTGTTTGAAATCTCTTTTTTATTCTTGTGCTTAAAGAGCACTTATCAATTCTGCAAGAGAGATGGTAGAGAGATCTTTAGACTCTTTCAAAGCGGAGATTTTGGATTCAAATCTCTCAGGAATAGTCACAAGATTTTTTTTCCTATTCTATTATCTTTAAAATCCTCGCCAAGTAACCTGATTCTATTGACAATCAAAGAAATTTTGTCAGAATACTTAGTGATGGTCTCACCCTCTTACATCCTAAGAGATTACAATTTTGCTTTTGTATTTTTTGATTTTCTCTTCTGAGAGAAGTTTGATTTCGGTTGCAATAGGATTTTCAGGAAGTGATTGTATGGGTTTATCTTCCATTACAACTTTTCACAAATCATAAGCTTCAAGATAAGATTTCATCTTAACTGCCCAAATTTGATAGTTTTCACCAGTAAAGATTTGTGGGGCATTGAAAGATAGAGATTGCTTGTCATGGTTTGAAAAACAAGATTTAAAATAATATGGGTTAAAAATCTTTAAAAAAAAATTAGCCCTGCGTTAAAAATAAAAACACGGGTTAAAATTGAGTTGAAAATAAGTATGGATCAAAAGATAGTTGAAAGTTCTTTTTCAATGAACTCACAGATCCATTGAGATCAATGGAAGGCGCTGATACCACTATTATGAAATCGAAGAAACTAGAAAGAAAATTAAAGAGAGAATGAATGATAAATTTTTGTATTGATTCTTGCATTGATTCAAATAGAAGAGTACATCACTATTTATAAATAATTAAAGAGAATAAAATAAGGAGAATATATTATTTTCCTTATAGATACTAAACTAAAAGAAAACTAAATATTTTGCAATTAATGTAAGCTCTATACTTGAAAGAAAAGTAAATACTATAAAATATTGTTACACTAAAAAAGAAAAATAATAATATTCTACCATTAATGTAAATCATAGAGTAGAAGAAAAGTAAATTTCAACAATAAGATGATGCCAAGAGTCTATCACTGAACTTCTAAGCTCCTATCTTATGCCGGAAAAGACCAGTTATTGAAGTCAGTACTATTTGCTATCCAGACTTTCTGGTCTCAAATTTTTATCTTGCCTAAAAAGGTACTAAACGATTTTCTATAACGATTTTAAAAAAAAAATTATCCATCGTTATAACGATATATTTTTTATAAAATTACCTTTGTATAACATCCTTACTCAAATATTTATGTATTTATTATTTTATAATAACCAAAAAAAAATCTATTCATTATTTTATTGGAGATATAAATTTTGCAAATTCCGACAAGAAATTTGAAACATCAAAAACTCTTGTGAACTTGAAAAGGAGAAATTAAAAGATGAAATTCATGAGGACTTTCTGTATTATGTCATTTTTCACACATTTCTCCAGCCAATTCTGTCATTTTTCATCATTTGTTTGGGTAATATTTTGTCCATAATAATCGAATAAAATCAAAATATCGAAACAAACGAGATCGTTACATAGAGATTTGTTCGATACTTAACTGGTATAGAGAAATCTGTTCGAACATATTTTAACATGATATACTCCCTCGTTTTCAATTTTATTTCTTTTGAATTGTGGGTACGGGAAAAAGGTTATAAGGTAGGGAATTCAATCCTCACCAATGAGGTGAAAATTCAAGTAGTTTACCAACTGAGCCGCTAAGATTTTCTCCCCCGCCTTTTCATTAATTAACATAACATAATCGGATGGAATTTAAGAAAGAAAGAAAATTTGAATAATATGTCGTAAGATTTGTATGACTATATTAACATGCCATTAATAATATATTTGAAATTAATTTTATTTTTCAAATATAATAATGCGTCATTTTTTTGGAACAAACTAATAAAAAAGAATTCCTTGTTAGTATTCTTCAATTCAGTCACTTCTCATGTATCATTGAGGAGTTAATGATCCAATAAACGATTCAACATTCATATTTACTCCAAATGAGCTTAAATTTAAAATTTAAGTTTCAAATATCATTAAGAACATACGTCAATCATCAATTCAACAAAACAACAACAAAACCTAACAAGTATTGATGATTATATGTAATTTTCACTATGAACAAGTATTCCATTTGATGTGACACCAAATCACAGAGCATTAGTTACAGGGAGGAACCCGAATTCCTTCTCTCGAGACCACATGTCCCAAAAACGCCACTGAATCAAGCTGGAATTCACACTTTGAAAATTTGGCATACAACTGACGTTCTCTAACTATAAATTTGACAGCTACAACTGTCGAAAAGAAGAGCAATACTTATTATTACCTAAACGATTCATCATCAAGGACACGTACAGGGGTTTTGTGTGTGTGTGGGGATGGGGGATTTGCTGGACAGGTAAAAGGAACGCGACTTTTCAGAGACAAACCTAAAAGAACCAGGTCGCGAAGTCACTTGCTGCTGCTGCGCCCTGCAGCCAAGTTTGATGCATGTGTGTCCAAGTGAGCCCGTCTGCAACGGTCACATTCTGGAAGCGAAAAAGCAAATTATAACAGGTTTTGGGTTGTAGGACAAAAACTGCAATGATCCTTCAATGAACTTCACCTTTGAACTTAATAAGACGGTAGTTATGCAACATTGTCGCCCCTCGCCTGTAAGAAACAGAGTATTTTAAGATATTACAGTGAACATAACAAAAGTCAAAGAGAAAGATGATTTAGATCGCGCTAGTATTGAAACATTTCTTGCAGAAAATAAGTCATTTCAACAATCACTTGGTTAAACATGACTACAGCTGCAATTTTCCTCGCGGAGAATGTTTAAGACTGCGAGGTATGAGAGGACAAGCACCAACATAGACACCGTGTTGATAGGTGCAGCCAAGCAGCAACATATATAGAAGCTTGGCGACTACACAGATCAAACACAAGCCATTAAGGACTTTGTCAAAGTACTCCTTAATAACATGAATTCTGAACCGATATCACTCAGCATGTAGTGAAATCAAGTAAGATAGTAGGGTGCCTCTTTGGTTATAACTCAACTTTTTTCTGGGGGGCCTGGAGAGAGTAGAGTGCATGCAGATCTTACTCCTACCTCAAAGGTAGAGAGGTTGTTTCTGATAGTCCCTCGGCTCAAGGGAGAAACAGTCCAAAGAAGTACAAGAAATAGCAGATAGTAACAGAAGAGTAACTACAACACCAAAAATATAATAGTTGAAATACAAGAAACAACAAATAGTAACAAAAATTGAAGGACAAGACACTACTCTCCATCTATTTTCTGCAAATCTCAATGTCTGTTCTGAGGATTAATTGGTACTGGTGTTATAGAGGTATCTATGTTTTAATTGACTAAAATCTACGTATTTCATCCTGTTAAGCAGAAAGACGGATATTCCTTGCTCATTATCAGACAAATCACTTATTCACAAGCTTCGTGTTGGGAAAATAGTTTTCATTTCCCATCTCAGGGAAAACCCTTTTATAACATAGCTAAGTTAAGAGATAATTGAGCATGCCATGACGTTGTCAGGATCTCACATAGGCCTTTCGATCTGTTTAACCTAGAAGGTCTATGTATCGAGTTCGTTAGCCCTATAAAAATGAAAAAATGAAAAAGAAAAATTGTATGTTATTATTGTCCAACCAACTTGCAACAACAAACTACGGACTCTAGGTGGCTACTTCACCTCCTTCGCGGAATTACAATAATCAAATGTCATTCATAGAAAAATAGAGAGGTAGTAGATCTCGTTGAACAATGCTGGAGCAACACATTACATGAGCACGAAAAGGAAGCGGTAAAAAGAATATTTTGAATGAGGTCACAGAGAATTGTAGCCAAAGCCGTGTGTGTAAAATCAAGTTGAGGCATGAGAAAAGGGGAAAAATACTTACCGCAAAGCTCCCATTTCTTGAAACTCACTAACCATGAGTCTGAACCAACCTGTGTAGGTAAGACTTGATCAACCCAAATACGAAATCGTTTACCCTTTTTGTCCCCATGACACTTTCTCAATGTATTTACGCAGTCCTCAAGAGACTTCTCAACTCCAGATGGGTGCACAAAAGTACCAGACGGTCTCTGCAGCAACAAAAGAGTTAGCAAATTCAGATTTTCAAGCGAAAAAAGAAGGCATTAGGGAACAACCAAAACTCAAGCATAAAATACACATCACTCGATAGAAGACAACTACACAACGGTAGGTATAGGGTACATACACAAACTGCTTTCAGGTTCGACAAGTAAAGGTCAGAATTCTCAATTTCTCCACGCCTCCATTTCTCGAAAAACAAGTAAAATTTGACGACTTCATAAGCAGGAACAAAGTTCTCCATCTTGCAGTCTGACATATCTGTAACGTCTCGTGGAGAGGTACTTGGTCCCAGGTTGAAACGCCCAATGGCTTGTATTATACCCGCGGCACATCTCTCCGTTGCATGAATTACTTTTGGATTATCTTTCGCATTTGCAGCATGCCATTGTAATAATTCCTCCTGTGCATTCGCTACCTGCAACGTGAATCTAGATTTTTAGAGCAGTTTTGAACTCAAAACAACAACATACCCAGTGTAGTCTCACAAAGTGGGGTCTGTGGAGGGTAGAGTGTACGGAGACCTTACCCCTACCTCAGAGGTAGGGAGGCTGTTTCCGATAGATCCTCAGCTCAAGGAAAAACAGTCCAAAGTACAAGAATGAACATATAATAACAAAACAACAGATGGTAGCTGAACAAAAACTACAACAAAACAATACGATAATCGAGGTACAAGGAATCAACAGATAGTAACAGAATCGAAGGACAAGAAACTAAAGGAGCAATAGTGTGACAGTTCTGAACTCAACAACAACAACAACAACAACATACCCAGTGTATTCCCACAGCGTGGGGTCTGGGGAGGGTAGAGTGTACGCAGTCCATACCACTACCTCAGAGGTGAGGTAGAGAGGCTGTTTCCGATAGACCCCCGGCTCAAGACAAAGCAGTCTAAAAATAGGCTAAAAAGGACGTAACAATGATACAGGATAAAAATACAAGATAAAACTACAAGAGACGATAGGGAGTCGATAGGGAGGATAGGGAGTAATATGTAGTAACAAACAACAGACAGAAAAGATAAATTGGAGACAAATTGGAGTTCTAAACTCAACATAAAATATAAATCAGAAGTTCATAAGAAACAAATTGGAGAAGTAGCTAAACCACTAACCATTACACCATAAACATCTGGGATACTGAAAAGCTCAGCATCATTTCCAGAATCACCACAGGCAAGCGTGTTGTTTGGTAATTTGCCTTCGCTCTTTAATTTCTTAAGCAAATATGCAAGTGCTTGTCCTTTGCCACCACCTTGTGGCAAAATGTCTAAAGCCATCCCTCCACTGTAAATTATTTTGACATCCAACTGATGACAAAATTAGAAATATTAAAAATCAGAACAAAAAGATATGAAACTTAATCAAAAGTTTTGCTCACTGCAGCATGACAAGAGAGACATGCTATCATTTTGCAGTTATGGAGCATCATATTGATCCCATACGCTACAAGCGTAAAAGTGGCATCATACCCCACGTTCTTCCAAGCGTTTGGAAAGAGTTGTCATTATATCTTGAGCCTTGTCTTTCTGAATGTAGAAACTGACCTTGTGAGGTCGTTGCTCTGTTTCTGACTGAAGGGTGAAAAGAAGTTGATATATGAGACATCGATTACGATAACAACATTCACCATACAAACCGGTTTTACACCGAAGTCGTTTGCAAATTCTGGTATCAAAATTTAAACTTCCTGATGATATATGAAAGAGATACTGGTCAAAAACACACTGAACTATCGCTTTTTCGCGAGTTTCACACCCCAACTATCAGTTGTTCCCTTCTCCTACCTGAACTATCACCAGGTAGGGGAAAAGGAAACAACTGATAGTTGGGGTGTGAAACTCGCGGAGAAGTGATAGTTCAAGTGTGTTTTCGACCATTATCTCTATATAAAATGATGCAAACATCTGAACCTGAAGGGTGAGTTCAGGAAATTTTCTTGTCTCCTCGGTCACTATTTTCCGATCCCACTTGTTATTTAAAAATAATTCCCAACCATCATCTGGCACCATAGAGTTACCATACGTTATTTCAGTCCCCACAGACATAATAGTAATATCTGGGGTAAGCATGGGCTTCTCTTTTTTCAACTCCTTGTAAAGCGTTGGTGATCTCCCAGTTGAGAACACTAACAAGGAGTTTTCACGATAATTGGCCTCCCATAAAGCATTGAACCTAAGCAGAGAGAGGTTCTCAGGATCATGATGATCGACCTGTAAAGAAAGTTTCACGTAAGTTACAGCAGCATAAGGAAGTAAGGCAAGCTACAACAACCTACCATTGTATGGTCAAGATCTGAGACTATCATGAGACGCGCAGCACTGGTTAGCCGATCCATGGTTGATCTAATATTAGCTTCAGTCTGAAACAAGAGAAAGAAATACAAGAAGGGGCGAGTAATCAGTCTCACGGATTAACTACTCCATGAACCACACACCGGACTAATTAGGGAAGTCCCACTTAGATACATCACTTATCCCAGAACCAAACACCCCAGAAACTAAAGGTGCCTGGAGCAAGTAAATTGTCCTTAAGAAAGCGTTAACAAGACTATCAGACCAAGAAAAGAACTGCGGGAGGAACGACTACCTAAGGCTTAAATAATTTGTGCATGTTATGCATCAAATCACCACTCAACACATTTCACATGCAAAACGGCAATTAACAAGCTATGTTGCTCGGACTCTTCAAAAATGTCAACGGGTGTGTGTCAGATTCTCCAATAGTATATTTTTGGAGAATCCGACACGGGTGTGGCATCGAAAGTAAAGAGTCTGCACAACTTAGTTGACAAGTAAGTAGGAGATAGAGAAGGAACGAAGTACTTATCCGGAGTATATCAAATCTTCAGCTTTCCACCATCAGTGACTAAGGTCTTCTTGCAGAAGAAGCAATTTTTCTTTTTTTTAATCTGACTTGTTCCTGATAATTACGTTTCATTTGTTTGCACCTAATGGACTTAATTATTCAGATCTCAATCACTAAGTCCGTTAGTTTTTTAAGTCCGAATCTTAATCATTCATATCTTAACCATTAGCACTAAGAGCGCTTGTTTTTGTTATGTCACATCCATTTAATGGGTCTGAATAGATTTGAATAATTAAGATTTGTAACAAAGTTTTGATATCATTAAGAGATTTCAGCCTCTCTACCTACAAAGGCCTCTACCCCCACAAAGGTAAGGGTAAGGTCTACGTGTATCTCACCCTCTCCAGACCCCATTTGTGGGATTACACTGGGTATGTTGTTGTTGTTGTTATCCATTTAAAGATTTCTATAAAGATGATAGTTCACAAATTCCATCTGTTCAACACTACCAACATCACACATCATTATCAACTATCACCGCCGTGGTCCACGATTATCAATTACCACCACTCACAGCCACCACTATTGTCAATCACTACAATCAGTCATCGCTACCACTAGCCACCATTTACAATAATCACCACTAACTACCATTACCACAAACCACTCATTACTACAGACAATCACCACCATCAATCACCACTATATATCCCCAACCACTATCATCACTCACCACCATTAGGGCTCTATTGTCCGCCACCATCTCCACTAATTACAACCCACAACACTACTATTAACTGAAAAACTGTTTATTAGCATTTTTAGCAAACACACTTAGTGTTAGTTTCAACACTTCTATCCAAAACCATAAATATTTACCACACTTGATGCTTATCAACTACCCCTCCGTATCATTTTTAGTCTGTTTCTAAAAAGAATGTCTCTTTATTTTTTTGGCAACCTTTTAATTCTAAATTTCCACGTGACATGTTTAAAACCACAAGATTAAAAGGTATTTTAGTACATTCAACATATCTTTACTTTACGTTAAGACCACAAGATTCAAAAATTTCCTACTTTCTTAAACTTTATGTCAAGTCAAAACCAGACAAACAAATTGAAACCGAGAAAATAGTACTTTTAATCAGTTAACCTGACAGGCTCTAACAAACCCAACTTCCAATTGAAAGTAAGGAAAATCATATAAACTCTCCCAAATCCAAAACCCACAAAAACTAATGTATATCAGAACTAAATTCATCACAGTAATCTTAGTAAACCCAATAAAAATGCATTATTAGTACATTCAACATATCTTTACTTTATGACCACAAGATTCAAAAGTTCCCTACTTTCTTAAACTCTATATCAAGTCAAACCCAAACAACTAGTACTACAACAACCACTCATCACTACCCACAAAAACTAATGTATATCAGAACTAAATTCATCACAATAATCTTAGTAAACCCAATAAAAAGGCATTTTTAGTACATTCAACATATCTTTACTTTGAGACCACAAGATTCAAAAGTTCCTTACTTTCTTCAACTTCGTGTCAAGTCAAAACCAGACAACTATTCCTATAACAACCACTCATCACTACCCACAAAAACATGTATATCAGAACTAAATCATCACAATAATCTTAGTAAACCCAATAAAAAGGCATTTTTAGTACATTCAACGTATCTTTACTTTGAGACCACAAGATTCAAAAGTTTCCTACTTTCTTAAACTCCGTGTCAAGTCAAAACCATACAACTATTACTACAACAACCACTCATCACTACCCACAAAAACTAATGTATATCAGAACTAAATTCATCACAATAATCTTAGTAAACCCAATAAAAAGGCATTTTTAGTACATTCAACATATCTTTACTTTGAGACCACAAGATTCAAAAGTTCCTTACTTTCTTCAACTTCGTGTCAAGTCAAAACCAGACAACTATTCCTATAACAACCACTCATCACTACCCACAAAAACATGTATATCAGAACTAAATCATCACAATAATCTTAGTAAACCCAATAAAAAGGCATTTTTAGTACATTCAACATATCTTTACTTTGAGACCACAAGATTCAAAAGTTTCCTACTTTCTTAAACTCCGTGTCAAGTCAAAACCAGACAACTATTACTATAACAACCACTCATCACTACCCACAAAAACTAATGTATATCAGAACTAAATTCATCACAATAATCTTAGTAAATCCAATAAAAAGGCATTTTTAGTACATTCAACATATCTTTACTTTGAGACCACAAGATTCAAAAGTTTACTACTTTCTTAAACTCCGTGTCAAGTCAAAACCATACGACTATTACTACAACAACCACTCATCACTACCCACAAAAACTAATGTATATCAGCACTAAATCATCACAATAATCTTAGTAAACCCAATAAAAAGGCATTTTTAGTACATTCAACGTATCTTTACTTTGAGACCACAAGATTCAAAAGTTTACTACTTTCTTAAACTCCGTGTCAAGTCAAAACCATACGACTATTACTACAACAACCACTCATCACTACCCACAAAAACTAATGTATATCAGAACTAAATTCATCACAATAATCTTAGTAAATCCAATAAAAAGGCATTTTTAGTACATTCAACATATCTTTACTTTGAGACCACAAGATTCAAAAGTTTACTACTTTCTTAAACTCCGTGTCAAGTCAAAACCATACAACTATTACTACAACAACCACTCATCACTACCCACAAAAACTAATGTATATCAGCACTAAATCATCACAATAATCTTAGTAAACCCAATAAAAAGGCATTTTTAGTACATTCAACGTATCTTTACTTTGAGACCACAAGATTCAAAAGTTTCCTACTTTCTTAAACTCCGTGTCAAGTCAAAACCAGACAACTATTACTATAACAACCACTCATCACTACCCACAAAAACTAATGTATATCAGAACTAAATTCATCACAATAATCTTAGTAAATCCAATAAAAAGGCATTTTTAGTACATTCAACATATCTTTACTTTGAGATCACAAGATTCAAAAGTTTACTACTTTCTTAAACTCCGTGTCAAGTCAAAACCATACAACTATTACTACAACAACCACTCATCACTACCCACAAAAACTAATGTATATCAGAACTAAATTCATCACAAAAATCTTAGTACACCCAATAAAAATTCTAGTGATACAAATAAATGCCCCCCCACCCCACACACACATATATACACACACATATATGCATTTTATATACACATAAATCTTACCCGGGTAATCTTAGTAGTTCAGTTGGTCGGCTACTGAACTTTCACCAAAAAGATTTGACTCTCACCTCGTAATCTCCCCTCACCCCCATCCCACCCCACCCCACCCCCACCCCCACCCCATTTCCCCTTCCCCTACTCCTATATCTTTTTTTTACCAAAAAAAAAAAAGAATCGTTGTCAGAAAAATTGAGGAAATGGGTTACCTGAAATGAGGTGAAAGAATGGATTTTGGGAGTAGTGGAGCAGCAGTAGCAACTAGGGGAACCAGAAAAATTGAACCTTAGAGTAAGAGTGGGCATATAGACTATAAAACAAAAAAGACAGTTAATTTGTGTAAGTATTTTTCTTCTACTTCTGTGGATCCAATTCCTTTGGCGCTGATGAGCAAGAATCCCACTAACTAAGATCACCTTCTTATTATATACCAGTATTTTAAAAGGGCGGGGCACGAGGCGAAACGTTTTATGCAACGAAGTGAGGCGTAAGTCTTGAAATAAGGGGCATAAATTCATGGATCTACTGTGTGTATATATCATCCTTTGGTAAGTAGGATAACTATAATAATTTCAAGATAAAATTTGGGATCAATTTTATTTCATATTTGGTGTAAAATAAATTAGCTAATTTTGAGATTTATTTATCCCATTAGTTATATTAAAATGGAGGGATTATAATTTCATATAAAAGGTAAGATAAAATAGCCTCACGAAATGAGGCCCGACACAGGAAATGAGGATTTTTTCATTTTTTTTCATGTGTGTTAGTCCATTGATTTTGTGTGATATGTGCACCCGAAGAATTTTTGGCCGAAATTTTTTGTGAGCGTCCGTGACGAACTATTCAATGGCGCGTGATGATTCAGAGGGGCAAACGTAGATTTTTCGAGTCAAAACAAGGCCCCAGAACAGAAAATGGAGATCTTTTTATTTTTTCGTGTGTGTTAGTCCATAGATTTTGTGTGATATGTGCGCCAGACGATTTTTTGATCAAAATTTATTGTGGACGTCTCTGGCAATCTATTAAATGGCGCGCGTTGATTCGGAAAGGCAAACATAGATTTTTTCGAGGCGAAACGAGACCCAGTACAGATAATAGAGCTTTTCTATTTTTTTGTGTGTTAATCCATGAATTTTGTGTGATATCTGTGCCCGGTGATTTTTTAGTCAAAATTATTTGTGGGCGTCCATGACAACCTATTAAATGGCGCGCATTGGTTCGGAGGGGCATATATAGGTTTTTCGAGTCAAAACGAGGTCCGAAATAGGAAATGAAGATTTTTTTATTTTTTCGTGTGTGTTAGTCCATGGATTTTGTGTGATATGTGCGTTCGGTGGTAATTTGGTCAAACTCTTTTGTGAACGTCCGTGACGACCTATTAAATGGCGCGCGTTGATTCGAGGGGCAAACATAGATTTTTTTGAGTCGAAACAGAAAATGGGAATTTTTCTATTTTATCATGTGTGTTAGTCCATAGATTTAGTGTGATATGTGCGCCAGATGACTTTTTGACCGAAAAAGTTATTTTATGGCCGGTTGTGGCGACCTATTAAATGGCACGCGTTACTTCGGAGGGGCAAACGTAGATTTTTTCGAGTCAAAACGAGGCCCAAAATAAAAAATGAGGATATTTTTTATTTTCCGTGTGTGTTAGTCCATGAATTTTGTGCGATATGTGCGCTCGGTGGTTTTTCAGCCAAAGTTTTTTGTGAGCATCCATGACGACCTATTAAATGGCACACGTTGGTTAGGAGGGGCAAACGTTGATTTTTTCGAGTCGAAACAAGGCCCGGAATAGGAAATGGAGATTTTTCCATAGTTTGTGTGTGTCAGTCCATGTATTTTTTGTGATATGTGCGCCCGACAGCTTTTGGTTGAAATTTTTTGTGTGCGTCAGTGACGACTTATTAAATGGCACACGTTTGTTTGGAGGGGCGAACGTAGATTTTTTCGAGTCAAAACGAGATCCGAAATAGGAAATGGGGATTTTTTCTATTTTTTTTTTGTGTGTGTTAGTCCATGAATTCTGTGTGATATGTGCGCACGACGATTTTTCGATCGAAATTTTTTATGGGCGTTCGTGATGACCTATTCAATGGCGCCCGTTGATTCGGAAGGACAAACATAGATTTTTTCGAACCGAAATGAGTCTCAAAACAGACAATGGGAATTTTTCTATTTTTTTATGTGTGTTAGTCCATGAATTGTGTGTGATATGTGCTCCCGGTGGTTTTTTACCCGAAACTTTTTGTGGGCGTCTGTGATGACCTATTAAATGGCGCGCGTTGGTTAAAGGGGAAAATGTAGATTTTTTCGAGTCAAAACGAGACCTGAAACAGAAAATTTGTATTTTTCTAATTTTTCGTGTGTGTTAGTCCATAAATTTTGTGTGATATGTGTGCTTGACGATTTTTTGGCCAAAATTTTTTGTGGGCGTCCGTGACGACCTATTTAATGGCGCGCTTTGATTCGTAGGGACAAACATAGGTTTTATCCAGTCAAAACGAGGCCCGAAACACGAAATGGAGATTTTTCTATTTTTTCTTGTGTGTTTGTCCATGAATTTTGTGTGATATGTGCGCCCGGAGGTTTTTTGGCTGAAATGTTTTTTGCGCCTCCATGACGATCAATTCAATGGCGCGCGTTGATTTGGAGGGGAAAATCTTAGGTTTTTTCGAGTCGAAACAAGGCCCAAAATAGAAAATGAGAATTTTTCCATTTTTTTGTGTGTGTTAGTTCGTGAAATTTGTGTGATATGTGCACCCGATGGTTTTTTGGCTAATAATTTTTATGGGCGTCCGTGAAGACCTATTACATGGTGCACATTGGTTCAGAAGGGAAAATGTAAGTTTTTTTGAGTTGAAATAAGGCCCGAAATAAGAAATGAGGATTTTTCTATTTTTTCGTGTGTTAGTCCATGAATTTTGTGTGATATGTGTGCCCTGCAATTTTTTGGCTAAAATATTTTGTGGGCATCCGTGACGACTTATTCAATGGCGCATGTTGGTTTGGAGGAGCATACGTAGATTTTTAGGCCCGAAATAGTTAATGGAGATTTTTTCATTTTTTCGTGTGTTAGTCCATGAATTTTGTATGATATGTGGGCCCAACGTTTTCTTGATCAAAATTTTTTGTGGGCGTCCGTGATGCTCTAATAAATGGCAAGCCTTAGTTCGGATGGACAAACGTAGGTTTTTTGAGTCAAAACGAGGCCCAAAATAGGAAATGAGTATTTTTTTTGTATTTTCGTGTGTGTCAGTCCATAGATTTTGTGTGATATGTGTGCTCGATGATTTTTTGGTTGAAATTCGTTCTGGGCATTTGTGATGACCTATTCAAGGGCGTGCCTTGCTTTGGAAGGGAAAACGTAACTTGTTTTAAGTCGAAATGAGGCCCGGAATAGGAAATGAGAATTTTTCTATTTTCTCGTGTGTGTTAGTCCATAGATTTTGTGTGATATTTGCGCTCCGCAAATTTTTAACCAAATTTTTTTGTGGGCGTTAATGACGACCTATTAAATCGCACACGTTGGTTCGAAGGGGCAAACGTAAGTTTTTTCGAGTCAAAATGAGGCCCGAAATAGGAAATAGGGATTTTTTTATTTTTTGTGTGTGTTAGTCCATGAATTTTGTGTAATATGTGCGTGATGTGCCAACATTATAAAACACATTTGACTCCTTTTACCTAGAATATACGCTAGTTTTTTAGCAACCGTTGTTAAATTTGATGGTGTATATGTTTAGATTGCAGGAAAAGTAAACCAAGACTGGAAAGATGGATTTTTGCACTAAGAAGGTCTTCTGGTAAGTGTGGCGACTCAAGTGACTAATCGTCACTTATCTGACGATTCGTCACCCAACTCTTCAGCTTGAGCAGAATGAAGAAGTCAAATGGTTAAGTGTGATGACTCCCCTGACGAGTCATCAAGGGTGTGACGAGTCGTCACACTAACCGCCAACCTAAGCAGAAGAGAGAAGCTTACAGAAGAGAGAATCCCTTCAGATTGATTCAGTCTCTGGTCTGGAACCACGAGTTGGTTCTACGGACCGTGGTTTAAACCACGGGTCCATCCTGTCCACTCGTGGAACACAGATCAGAGGGAATGGTAGGTCCCCCAGGTTCTATGACTGGGTTCGATGACACATCATCTAAACGATGACCCGTCGTCCTGAGTCGTGGTTCGACCGGAGGTCAACTGAATTCCCAAGAACGACGAGTCCAGTTGGCAACCCGTCATTCAAATGACGGATCCGTCTTGTCGAGTCGTAGACTACCTTCTGCAGACTGTCTAGTCGACCAGTTTCCACGAGTTGGTACCACGAGCCGTGGTTCAAATGACGACCCGTGGAACCAACCTGTAAAACCTGAAGCTGACCCATTTTCCAGATTTTTCTAAATTAAGTCCTTGGGGTATTTTAGCCATTACCCACCCTTTTAACTCCTAAATGATGTCGTTTTGACTATTTCAAGAAGGATTTTCACCCTTATTATCCCAAGTCTCTTCTAAATCCTTCATTCTTCTCCCAAAAAGGAAAATTCTTCTCCAAGCTTCAAGTCTCAAGCTCCAAGTCCAAGTCTCCTAAGTCTTTTCAATTCAAGTGGGTTAGCTTCAACCAAGGTATGTGGGTATTCAACAATGGGTTCCTATCACCCTTGTGCCCAAAAACCCCAATTCTCAAATTGATTTATGAACTTGTGAAACTAGGGTTTTGATCTAAATTGGAGAAAACTTATGAAATCAGTTCCTATGCTTAAATTCATGGTTTCTTATTGCTTAATTATGATTTGATCATGATTCCTTCATTGGTTTTAAAAGCCCAAGCTCTAAAGTTGATTTCTAGCATGATTCCATTGAATTACATGTTTTCAAGAGAAATTTGATATGATTAGATATCATGACATTATGTATTTTATGAAATTGCATGCCAAATGTTTCAAGTATGAATTTAGAAAGGAAAGGCATGATTTGAGTTAAGGCTATGCTAAGTCTTTAGATGTATGATTATGAATTGTATGACATCAGATATGTCTTATTGCTTTTCAAATAGATTTGACATCAGATATGTCTTATTGCTTTTCAAATAGATTTGACATCAGATATGTCACCAGTTATGATCATTTTTGGCATCAGATATGCCCCAGTATTACATGAGCTATAAGTATGTTTTGGGAGTAGTATTTAGCACCAAGTTGGACAGGGTGAGAGTACCTTTAGTCCCAGAACTACGTGCCCTCATAGGTTTATAAGTCCCCTCTGTTGGGCATCAGTTTTAGTGATCACGCCACAGTCATGCCTTTATACCCTGGCAAGGTATATTGGGTCCTCTCGATGGGGCGTATACATCGGATTTCATGTAGCTCACATGATCTATGTCGGTTAGAGAACCTCCCACAGAAATAGTTTATGCTTTAAAAATGTACTTGACTCTTATTCAGATTTCAGACTCTTGTTTATGATCATGTTTTCAGCTTATGGTGTTTCATAGAGTCATTTGCATCCAGTTTTACTTTTAAAGTATGATCTCGATTTGTTAAAGCATACTCAGCATGTTTTAAACTGTTTATCATGTTCATGCATCTCTCACATACTCGGTACATCCTATAGTACTGACGCATATCTTGCGTTACATCCTTTGATAATGCAGATTCAGGTACCCACTCCCAGGCACGTGGCTAGAGCTTCCAGACCATTCCATTCCGCAGCTGTTGGTGAGTCCTCTTGAGTCGAGGACTAGTCATGTTATTAGTTTGTGTTAGCTTTTCATTTCCGTACTTCGAGTTAGCTAGGGTCTTGTCCTAGCAACTCTTTATGCCATGAGTAGAGGATTTTCAGACATAGACAGTATTTGAGTCTTCTTATGGATCTTGTATTCCTATTTGGCTTGACCCTTCATTTATGTTATTCCGACTTTATCAATTATGTTTCCGCTTATCTTTTGTTATGCTTGAGAATACTATGACCAAGGGTTAGCTTGGGGCACTTGTGGTACCAAGTCCCGTGTTACGTCTAGGGGTAACCTTGGGGAGTGACAATATGCATGCTCTAAGTCTATCTGAAATCCGTCCACCGAGGGAATCAATGGGTCCCATCTAATCTGAAGGGGGCCATAAGGGTCAACAATTTTCCACTTGTCTAGAAGTGTCATCAACTCATGATATGAGGGAGGAAGGGCAGCCCAATTGGGCCTAGTACGAGGGTATCTGGCTGCTATATGAGACAAGTGGAATTTCGGCTAATCTTGCACAGGTGGATCTGGGTACTTTGTGGCATTCACAGCTGGATCAAACACTTCTTGTATTTTGGATGTTCCCCCATTATCTGTCGGGTTCCCACCCATGCACCAATCATCAGAAGGGCTATTATCCCTAGGGGGTGAAGCTGAAGTAGGAGCTGGTAGATTTAGATCCAAATGTGGGACCTTTGATGTGGTACGGGGTACTTCTTTCCTGATTTCACGAACATCTTCTTCCATTTTTTCAATCCTAGCGCAAAGTTTGCTCAAGTTAGTCACTACCGGCTTTAAAGCTGATTTGATCGCATTAAAGATCATGACTGGGATATCTTTAACTATCTTGTGCAAAAGATCATCGTTGCTACGTGCCACATGAGCAAGCTTGAGTAACCCACATGATGAAGAAGTAGCCGGAGCTTGAGATAGGTGAAGTGATGGAGGAGCATTGTGGGTGTTTCTCGATACCCCAGGGGTAGAAATTGGACCGTCCAAATGATCATGTGTGGCATTAAGAGTAGGACATGTACCTTCCGATATATTTGGAGTTGTAGAGAGCCTTTGCCGCTTGACTGATGGGGCATCTTTTATGAGATACTCTTATGTATTTTATCTCTTATACCAAACTATCCCTAACAGTCACTTCTATAAGTAATGTTTTACTAGATAGAGTAATTGTCAAAGAAACATACAAAAGTATTACTATATTTTTACGAGTTTACTAGTTGAACTATAAGGTGTTTAATTTGCATTTCGTTTTTGAACTGTCATCAATTATTTATCAAATTACATTTTGACTAGTATCTTATGGTGTGTGATGTACACTCTCTTTTTTTGTTTAAAAATGATCAAGTGTCATCTCATAGGGATAATTAAAGAAATTAATAGGAAGATTTAAAGAAAATTAAGAGATAATAGTCAAAAACACGTTTGAATTATTATTTTTTTGTGAGTTTTCTACCTGAACTATTAGGTGTTTGTGTATCCTACCTAAACTATCACTAGCTATTTATCAAAACGCACCTCAAAATTTGAGCATACTGCATATACAGATCAAAATTATCTTTTATACACATATATATCAAATTCTAAACATTCTTGACAAATTAAAATTACATCTAATAAAATCGCCCATATAAAAAAAATGAGTTGGTAAAGTTATTAATCAGTGGGGAAGCCACGTAATCGGAAGGGTGGTCAGACGATAATGATGGTATTTTGTACTTGAATCGGGTGGCTCCTTTTTTTTAAATACTAATAGAGAAGAGGATCGAAATGTACCACAGAAAGACTCATATCAAATACCATGGTCTAATAATCAACCATCATAGTTAAACGTCGCTCATCAAAAAATGATATATTGTGTTTATAAGAAATTATACAGCATATACAGATGAAAAATATTTTTTTATATACACACATATTAAATCTTGAACGCCCTTGATAAAATTTCCTACTTTTTTTTTAATTGCTAACGCTAGTGATTCTAGTTAATGCATCTTCAATAATACCATGTGACCAATTATCAAATTTTGTGAATTCAGGTTCATCACCATATATCTCTTTGACACATTCTTTGCAAGTTTCCATATTTGATGACATAGCACTAACATCTACATTGGCTTTATAATAATTCCCTTCATTTACATCTTCTAATGTACTTTTCATGGCATCTACTGCGTCCTCGTACACCTCTTTGCATGTCTGGAGGCAATCTTTCTTGTAAGCGTCTACAGCGATAGCTAAACGTGTTAGAACGATTCTGTGTACGAATTCCTCCGTTTTCGCCATGGAGGAAACCATGAGGGAAGTAACAACATTCTTCACATTTACTTTGTTTTCATTGATAGATGAAGGTGAAGGGGAAATTGCAATTGTTTGATATGAAAGGGAGATAGAAATTATGAGCAAAATGGAAATTTTGTTCATGTGGAAAGCCATTGTTTTTTTCACTTCTTTTTTTCTTTTTTCTTTTTTTGATATTAATTTTGCAAAGAAGAAAAAAAGAGGGAAAAAACAATGGGATATATGCAAGAACTTGAAATTGGGAGGTGTTAATTTATATGGAAAAGAAATTGAAACTTGGTTGGTGATACATGAAGGTAGATTTTGTTTTGAGTTAGTTTAATTATGTTATTAGTGACTTAAGTTTCACTAGATTTATAAATCTCTCACTTGTTTATTTATTTAATAATTGGTTGATAATTACAACCAAAGACATAATCAACTTTGTTTCATAGAGTAAATTTGGGTCCTTTTTTATTAAGATGGAGGGCAGGTTAGAAAAGGGACCATGAGTTTTATTTTTAAAAAATGGGTAATTTCATTTGATTTGAGTATTTCTGTCGATTGAGAGTATAAGTGAATACTTTAGTGACCCGGACGGGGAGGGGGGGATAAATATAGTCAGATAGTATGACGAAGGGCAAAGTTAGCCAATTTTCAAAAGTAGAGGGGTAAATTTGTCCCTTTTTCCTTTTCTTTTTGTGTCTCACCTTGTCTCTTAAATTCACGTTTGAGTCAGACTAATTTAAATTTGCGTTAGATATCTTATTTTTTGAGATAAAGCTCAGCTTCTTATTAAGGTCAACTAATTCATTTTTAGAACTCGAAATCGAGACTGTTGTACACACTACTCATCATTTAAATAATTCTTGCTTTCATCTATACTTGCATGAAGCATGTGAATTATGGGCGTTCAAAATTGAATTATGATCGATAATTCAAATTGGGAAAGTAGTATTGGATTAGTGGTATCGAGCTATCTGATAAATGATTTGAGAGTGGTTTAAAATTTTATAAATAACGTATTATCAGTTCGATAGCGAAAACTACTAAAAAATAGTCAAAACTGACATAGATTCATGTTCTCGAAAGTCTCTGCAATCAATATGTATTAACTTATTCAAAAACCGATGGATAATCGTTAAGTCAAATCGAATTAATTGATATCTTATTGGTTCGATAGCAGTTTAGCACGTATACAAATTGATATCCAAATTATTAAGTGTTAAAAATTTAAAATCGAATCAAACTACCCGATAAACACCCCTAAATTGTGAATTGGCTGGCTGGATGAAATGTTTGCAAAACTATAAATGAGCTCTCCTTTTTATTTACTTGCATGAAGCATGTGAATTAGAGGGGTTAAAAATCGAATCATAACCAATAATTCAAATTGAGAAAGTATTACTGAATTGTTGAATATTGAGTTTTTGAATTAAAAATTTGGGAGTGGTCTAAAATTCTATAAATAATAGGATCGGTTTGCGAACAAACACTACTACAAATAGTCATAGGCTGACCTAGATTCATGTTCTGGAGAGTTTTTGCAATCAATATACAGTAACTTATTCAATAACTGACAGAAAATCGTTAAGCCGAATCGAATTAATCAACATCTTATTGGTCCGGTAGTGATTTAGCACATATACAAATCGATAATCCAAAACATTAAGCATAAAAATCGAATTGAATCACCCTATTAGCACCCTTAAATGGTGAATTGGTTGGATGGATAACATGTTTGCAAATTTGAATTCAGTTTTTATAGCTAATTAAAGGTATTTTTTAAAAAAATGAAAAAGGACCCAATCGGGTTCGAACCGGTGACCTCTTGATCTGCAGTCAAATGCTCTACAACTGAGCTATGGACCCGGTTTATTTTCCTTTTTCGACTTAACATATTAAAGAGCTTTTTCCTCCGGTTCTCTTCTCTGTCTTTTTTCCTAGACCGGGTTTCTTCTATTTATTTATTTCTTATTGACCCAAAACATTGGCCTCTTGGTTTATGTTTCTTTATATTATAAAGGGGAAATACATAAGTTTTCACTTAAAAATATAGAATAATAAGTTTATTTTTGTATCTTGCTACTTTATCGTCTTACCTTTTTTATAATCCTGCATCGGATACATGTCTTTTGAGCCGAAACTTCTTCTCTAGGATTCTACCTCACAAAAGATAAGGATAAAGTTTGTGCACATTCTAACATTGGGTTATTGTTATTGTTGTTGTTGTTGTTATTTTTTGTATTAACGGTTTTTCGGGTATTTCAAACCTAACAAGAAAAGTGTTCATCTACCCTTATTTTTTTACCATACAAATTATTTGCTTATTTTAAATTTCAGCATATCCATTCAAACACGTAATTACTTGTTCCTAAATTTAACTATGACACTTAATACTTAAATTCAGCTAATTCAAACGGGCTCTTAGACAATCGGGCTCTTAGACAATTTTCAAGAACTATTGGACATTCTTTTACTTCCTTTTAGGTTAGTATTTGGAGAGTCAACATTAGTTCCTCCGATGTTGGTCGATCGAGACCTCTATATTCTATAATTTAATTCATCCTACAACTTAGAAAATACGTTTCTTGAGCTGAGAATACTTTATTAAAAACAACTTTTGTACTTCACACAAATAGAGATAAGGTCTATGTACACATCATCATCTCCGGACTCTATTTATAGGATTACACTAAATATGTTGTTGTTGTTAAGCAACAGGTAACTATAATTGTCGCTGGTATGAAAGAGAAGTTAAAATAAGAAAAGAAATTTCATTTAATTCACTTGTGTCTTTATTTAAGTACTCAAAAAGTTACACAAATAAATTCCAAAAATTTATCAAAACCACATATAAAAACACATTTTGAAAAAAAAATCAAATAATAATATTACAAAAATAGAAAGTTGAATTTAGTTGTAGTGTTTAAGGGCTTTATGTTGAAGGATCCCTTTGTAAAGAGCTTGCCAATTCAAAGGCATGGATTCAAAGTCCTTTGGATTATTTCTTCTCTTTGGATTATGATGATCAACTTCTCCATGACCTTTCTCTAATAATTTGGAGCCCAATTTTACAACTTTATGGGAAAACTTCACCTTCTTCTTTTGTTGGCCTTTCTCTAGTCCTGTCATTCAAAAATATTCACCAAAATTATTAGTTTCTCAATAACTTGAATCATGCATGTATGTATATCAGTAGCAGAATCAGAATTTTCACGAAAAAGACAAAAGGAAGTAGTTTGAATGGTAAGCACTATTTACTTCCAACTCGAAGGTTGGGAGTTCGAGTCACCAAAGAAGAAAAAGAGGTGAAAGCTTCTAGGAAAGGGTAAAAAAATCACAAAAAAAGTTAAAATTATAAAAAGTGCTTTGGAGATGATACAAAAGATAATATGACTATGAATCATCTCATTAAGGATGTTTTGTATGAAAGAAGATATTATTTGTATAATATTTTCAATTATCGCATATCTGATTGGTCAAGATATTTTGAAATAGAAAAATAGGTTCCTTATTAAACGGAAAATAACTTTTGGTGGGAGTAGAAAAAGTAAATTTCGTAAGTGACATTTCACACTTATTGTCATCTTCCACCACACACCCACAAACAGGTTCCTTATAAATCGGGAAAATAACTTTTTTGGTGAAAATAGAAAAAAAAAAGTTTCATAAGTGGTGTTTCACGCTGATTGTCTTCTCCTCAACCCCCACATCCTCAATCCCCCATCCCTGACCCCACCTTGACCGCCCTACTCTCCATTACATAATATTTGTCTAGATTATATATATAAATGTTTTTGTGGTGATATTTTTTGTTACTCACCAAATACTAGAAAAATAAGTTAAAAAAATAACCCTACTTACATTCTAGGAAAACATCTTCATTTCTATCAAACACAACCTAAGCATAAAATGAAAAGTTTAAAGTTAAACTATTTCTAAATATTAAAATGTATTGTTCTTCTAAAATATACTAAAAAGGAAGGTTCATCACACAAACTAAAACAACCAAAACACATTTTAGAGTAAGCATAATAATAATAACAATAAATAAATAAATAATAAAAGGGGCTAGATATATACTAATTTCAAATTCAATTTTCTTCATGAATTCAGAAAGGATGTGTTTATGAACTTTCAATGCAAGAAGAACAACACCACCAGAAACTGCAAAAACAGCAAAAAATCCAGCTCCCAATGATGGATTCTCCATTTTTTTTTATCTATATAAATATATTTACCAAATTTTTATTTTCTGGATTTTTTGGGGGAGAAAAAACTCAAAGAAAAAACATTTTCTTGACTTATATATATCTCTTGCAAAATTTTATTTTTCTGGATTATTTTCTAGGGGAAAAAAACTCAAAGAAAATTTTCTTTGAAAACTACTAAAGAAAACATTTTCTTGCCTTATATATATATCTTGCAAAAAAAGATCTGGATTATTTCTTATTTATTTTTTAGGGGAAAAAATTCAAAGAAAATTTTCTTTGAAAACTACAAAAGAAAACATTTTCTTAACTTATATATCACTTGCAAAAAAATTATTTTTCTGGGTTTTTTTTTGTGGGGTGGGGAAGGGGGGGATTCAAAGAAAATTTTCTTTGAAAATTACAAAAGAAAACATTTTCTTAACTTATATATATATATCTATTCTTTCTTTGGGGAAAAAACATCAAAGAAAATTTTCCTTGAAAACTACAAAAGAAAACATTTTCTTGACTTAAAGTTAAGGTTATGAGCAAAGCTAATAGGACAGAAAATTTTCATTTCAATGGGAAAAAAATTGGAGCAAAAAGGAAGAAGGAAATATTAATAATAAATACTATTTTTTCAATCTCTTGAGCACTTTTTTTATTTTTATTTATAAGGCATTGAGTTTTAATTTATGAGATGAAAACTCAAAAAACTACTAGCCTTTATATTCTTTTGTGGATTTTGAATATGTTTATTACTAAAATTTAGCTATGTCCTAGAAATTGATTGGTCCTTTAATTAATATACCAACTATTGACATTTTTAAAAAATAAATAAATATTAGAGATGATCAACTTATGTTGCTAAACAGTAAAAAATTATCGCTAATTTTATTTAGCGATGAATTAGTAACGAATTATCAAAAGAATTCAATTGGCTAGGGGTTGTTCGGTGATGGTTTTTGCAGCTATTTCCTTTTTTTGTAGTGGAGATGATTGATCACGAGCTTGTGAAAAGATATAAATTCCCACGAGAAAAACCTTACAATAACATACCAGTGTAACCCACATGTATGATCTGAAAAAGGGTAGGATGTACGCAGACGATCTTACTCTTACTTTTATGAGGTAGAGAGATTGTTCACAACCACGAGAGAAACCTTAATTTTCTTATTTCTTCACAAAATAATGTGGAGATATAATGATAAGTTAGTTATTTTTCTTATAACTATGACTAAATTTACCCTTGAATTATGCAAATAATATGGATTTACCCCCCTAAACTTTGGTGTGACCCTTATGTAATTTGGTGTGACCATTCAGCGTTAAGTTTTCTCACACAAAAGTTGCTTTCATATATGTTCATGTTTTTTGTGCTTTCATTTGAATCAATTAGCTCCCAAACAAATCAAGAAACTTAAATTATTCTTAATCAATGAAAACTCATCATGATCACATTAATTTTGCCTTTAATTTCAATTACATGACATATTATGCACCACTATGGGTCCTAACATGTGAAAAAAGGAAAATCTTTTGCATTGTATCATACTCTTTCGATCAAATCATTATAAAAAAATACTGAAAAATCTTTTCAAATTGAGAAAAGAGGAAGGCGTTCTACAAGTAATATATATATATACTAAACATTCTAAAGAAGAATCATTATATTATTACTTAACCTATAGTACTTGTGTTCTTTCATTTTCAACAAAAACTCAAAATTAACCTAGCTATAGGAAGAATGTCATTAGAAAAAAGTACTAGTAGTGATTCCCCAAATAAGGCCATTATACTAAATATTAAACCAAAATCTTTGTCTAACAACTTGTTCTTGAATGGAGTTTTATGCAAAACCCTAGTCTTTCTAACCCTAATTCTATATCTAGTCTATTTTTTCTTGTCCAATCATCCATGTTGTCAATCATCAACATCCCTATTACTATTTTCCCCCACCAAAAACATCATCAAGTCATCATCAAAACAATATCATTATAATTCCAATAATAACACCAATATTAGCCATTTAGTTTTTGGAATTGCAGCCTCATCAAACACATGGGGTGAAAAAAAATGGTACATAAAATCTTGGTGGAAACCAAATATAACTAGGGGATATGTTTTCTTGGATAGAACCCCAAATGAACACCTACCATGGCCTATTACCTCTCCCCCTTTTAGAATTTCTAGTGACAATTCGCGATACGCCCCTTACAACAAACACAGGATGCCATTCGCGATTAGAATGGTGAGAGTAATTGAGGAGACATTCATGATAGACCATGGCCCGGGGGTCAGGTGGTACGTTATGGCTGACGATGACACTGTGCTTATGATTGACAATTTGGTGAACGTGCTATCGAAGTATGATCACACGAAATACTATTATGTTGGGATGAATTCAGAGTGTATTGTGAGTAATTTTGGGATGTCATTTCAAATGGCATTTGGTGGTGCTGGTTATGCATTGAGTTACCCTTTAGCACAAGCTTTGGCTAAGAACATGGATACATGTATAAAGAGGTATCCAAATTTGTATGGAAGTGACCACATTTTACAAGCATGTATTGCTGATTTAGGAGTCACCATTACCCTAGAAAAGGGGTTTCATCAGGTGAGAAATCGAACTCTTTTTTTCTTTTGGCCTCGTCAGAGACGATTTCATAATTTAAAGTTAATGGTTATTCTTATAACAACGACTCGAATGAATATACAGTAATAATTGGATTCATAACCGAATATATATAGATATTTAGTGGCTATGATGGTCGTGATGGCTTATTTTATTTATAATAAAAATCGTCTAACGGAAAAGTATAAGTAACGAAGTAAGGGGAGCTAAGGTCTTACCTTACTAATCTTAGGTCATGTTAGTTATGTTAGAGTGTCTCTGGTAGGGCGAAAGTCAATTTTCATGGAAAACATATTTTTTAGGAAAATATGTTTCATTTTCCAAATGTTTGGTAATTAGAATGTGAGAGTATTTTCCAGAAAAAAAAAAATTCTTTTTAGTTTGTCTCCAAAAATGACACATTTTATATACATTGAGAAACAATTTAACTTGTTAAACTTCTTATTTTATTCTTATTGAGATAAATAATCACACAAAATATTTATGAGTCGTTCTAGACCATAAGTTTCAAAAATCTTAATTGGTTTTTTAAACTTCGCGCTCAGTCAAACATCTTTACATAAATTGAAATTAAAAAAATAGTAAATTGGGTAGTTTCTGATGAAATCTTAGGTACTAAAGATTAAATAATAATTAATAATGTCTCAATGTTAGTTAGAATAAGTAATATGAAGTTAAAAGTTAAAGATAGTTGCACGGAAAATCACTTGATCCGCACATAAGTGTATGAGTGAACTTATTCTACCTCTAGTTTATCGAACACCAGAAAATGACTTTAATTTTTTATGTTATTTCAGATCGACTTGCGTCGCGACATATCAGGATTTTTATCAGCTCATCCACAATCACCATTCCTATCACTCCATCATCTTGACTTAGTAGCTCCAATTTTCCCTTCAATGAACCGTTTTGATGCCCTAAACCATCTAATGAAAGCAGCAAGTGTTGATCAATCTAGACTATTGCAACAAAGTACATGTTACAATAAGAGACACAATTGGACATTTTCAGTGTCATGGGGTTATACAGTGCAAATTTATGACAAAATTCAGTCACAAAGTTATCTCCAAAGTCCAATTGAGACATTTGGTGAATGGAGAAAAGGGGCATGGCCACCATACATGTTTAATGTTAGAGGATTAAAGAATAATAATGGCAATTATTCTTGTGGTGAAGTTCCAAATGTTTTGTTTTTTGATTCTTTGGAGGGTACTAGGTTGAATCATATTGTGACAACATATGTCAAGAAGAAAACAACAACTCCTAGGACTTGTGGTGGATCAAGTGGCAATGGTGATGATCATTCTATTGATGGTGTCTTGAAAATTCGTGTGTTTTCTCCTATGCATAAGCTTCATGTTGGGGTAAGTTTCCCTTTCAATTTGTTCGTCTGGTTTCGACTTGGCACGAAGTTTAAATAAATCAACGAAACTTTTGATTAATCTTGTGGTCTTAAACTAAAGATACGTAGAACGTACTAAAATGAACTTTAATTAATCTTGTGATATTAAACATGACATGTGAAAAATTAGAATTAAAGAGTTGTCACCAAAAAAAAGACGTTCTTCACAAATTTTAACTGTGGAATCAGCCACGAATGACGTTTGTGTCAGGATAGGTTGTCGTAAGGAGTTCGAGTCGTGAAATCAACTAGTACTGGTGA